>CM031241.1:137286274-137661274 GCA_018340775.1 Taxus wallichiana var. yunnanensis
GAATAATATTTAGTAAGAGGGTAATGGAAAAAGATAAGGGGGAAATAAATAGGTAAGGTACGAGGGACCTGGAGAAAAAGAAAATAGAGACAGTGAGCAGGAGGAGAAGAGAGGGAGGAAGTTTAAACAAGAAGAAGATGAGATGAGGAGGAAAAAGAGATTAGAAGGGAAGTTGAGTGTATAGAGATATATCATAGTAAAGAAGCAGCAGAGATAATCAAGAGGAGAAATGGTGGCAGAAAGAAATGATGAAGGACAAAGAAGAAGACAAGAAAATGACAAAAAAAGGATGAAAGGGAGATGGAGATCAAAATAGAGGGAGAGAAAGAACGGATCATGAAAGAGATGACAGAACTAAGAAAGAAAAGTTATGAAGAATATGAGAGAAGGACGATAGGAGAGATGAATATATATAGTAAGATGGAAAGATGAAGGAGATGAAGAAGATGAAGAAGTTAAAGAAGATGGGGGAGGAGGTAGAATGGAAAAGAGAAAGAAAGGCACCATACGGAGCTAAGAAGATAGGGGTGGTAGAGAAAGAAGCTCAGTAATGGGGAAATGAAAATAAGAGGGAAAGAAGGGATGATAGAGCCAAAATAGGAAAGAAATTGAATATGAAACCGAATGTATGGAAATGCATGTGGATGGTGAGATGGTTAAGAAGATGGGACAACACTGGTGAATCAGGTTATCAATGGAGAATAAGACAAAAGTGTGAGGAGAAGAGGAGATGAAGATGATACAAATGATATGAAAGAAAACCAGAGGTAGAAAGGAGGAGAGGACAACAAAGAAAATGATGCAAAGGCAAAGGCGATGATGATGAAGACAAGTAGAGATATTGAAAAAGGTGAAGGGAAGATGAAAAGGCAATACCAATGGAAGGATGTTAGGAGAAATCCCCCGATAATGATTAGAGGGCACAAAAAGAAAAAGGAGGAAGAGAAAATGGAGGAGGTAAAAAAGAGTGAATCGGTATTAGTAGAATGGGAAGAAATGAGTTTTAGGAGAAGTCCACCGATAATTCTTAGCGCGAGAATGGAAGATGACATAATGTTAGATGAACCATGATAATGACGATCTGCATAGTAAGAGAGGGTATGAAGTAGTCAAGATGGATTTTAAAATGAGGGATGATGGAGATGACATTTGAGGGAGTTTGAGATATTTTGTATGAGGAAAAAGAGAAGAGAAGAGGATGTGTTTATGGGGAATGAAGAAAAAATACGGATGATGGGAAGATGAAGGAAAGAGGAAAGGCAAGGAGATAGATCATTCTTAAGAGAGACTCTTAAGTAAGATCACCATGCCATAGGAATGATTAAGTAGGATCACCAAGTCAAGAAGAAGAATGAGGAAAATACTGAGCAATGTATATCAAGACGGAACATGAAGTGAAAGGAGGTAATAACAAGGAAACAAAGGAGTGTGAAATGAGTGGATGGAGGAATATATGCAGTGTAGGATAAAGAGTGTAAGGGGAATTCTTAATTAGGATGCCTATGTTGTATGAGTGATGATGTCAGAGTGTTAAGAAGAAGTTTTACGAGTAAATATGTTGAAGGGAATGGAAAATAATGAAGGAGTTTCTACAGTGGCAAGGATCTTAAGAAAGAGATGCAATGTGATCAAGAAACCTGCATGGAATGGATGATTAAGTAGGATCATCAAGCCAAAAGAAGAATGAAAGGGAAAATGGAACGATAAAATAGATGGTAATAAAAGGATATTAAGAGAAAAGCACAAAAATAATGGCCCGGGTGGATGACGTGAAGTATCAAACAAACAACGGAGAAGGATGAAGTGGGTGAGAAGAGCAATGAGAGAATGAGATGAGGTGAATTTTAGGAGAAAATTGGGTTGATAAAGGGGACTAGGAGGAAGGAATGGTCAATAGACACAATCACGAATGAGACCTTGTCCTGAATGACAGGTCTACTTCAAGTAGGGTTTCTGTGTTGCGCGGGGAATTACGTAGATGTGCCAAGCTGGGGGTGAAAAGTCTGAGATGGTGAAGAAGAGGATAATGAACAATGGTGGGGGATGAGAATCTGCCAGATAATGAATGCTACCTGAGAGTTATCCTCAAGTAGAATTCACAAACTACAATGGAGGTCAAGTAGAATTCCCAAACTAAATAATGCATTTTGAAGATAATAATTGATTTCATGGATTTATGGATGATGTTGATAGGGGACATCTATAAGAGTAAACATATCGATACTAATTTTATGACATGAAATTTTATTTCTAAGGAGATAATTGTGATAAAAGATGACTTTGATGAAATGAATGTCGCATAACCATAGCAAGGGTCAAGTAAGAAAGTTATGCTTTTAACCCGATAAGAAGTAAACAAGAAAGATACCACTCAAAACATTGCACTTACAACCGATAGCAGGTATTAGTATATAACTAATGAGATTTGGCTATATCACAAGACCAAGAAGAAGATATGGATGAAATATTCTCATAATCCTAATGTCGACATGACAAAGGAATTGGAGATGTATCTTGTACATGGGAAGAAGGTTCTCCAAAGATGGTATTTCTTAAGTCTATGCCCCAGCTCTGGGAATGGGAAGAATAGAATAAAAGAAAGTTGATCAATATGGGAAGCTTTCTGGGAATGCTTAATAAAAGGAAGGTTGATCAATGCGGAAAACCTTCCAAATGCCATAATAAAAGAGTAGCCATCCTTCTAGGGTATGGTCTACTTTATACATAATATGGATGGCAAGAATAATATATATGATAGCCGTCCTTCGAGGGATCGGTCTATTTCTCTTGATTTTGCTTTTGATTTTGATTTGCATTTTTTTTTGTTGTTTTTTTTTTATGCATAGCTGTCCTTCGAGGGATCAGTCTATTTTAATAACCTTGATCTTTCCTTTTATATACATGAATTTGAGCTTCACATGGGGAGAGCTGGGGATAGCTAGGTAGACCACCTAGGAGGGGAGAATGAATGTACAAGAGACACCCCTAGACCCTCTACAGAGTACAATAGGAAAACGAGATGGTGATGGATGTAATGATCATGGGGTTCTCACCAAATGGGAGAACTTATCCATATTGAATATGCTATGAGTAGAGCTATGGTACTCATATTCAAGGTCATGACTGTTAGTGACGGTAGACCACATGATTCAAAATCATTACGATGATAGATGGAAGGGGATACTTGATGGAGGAATGGTCTAAAGATAAGACTATACTCATAAGTGTGTGTACTAACAATAGAATGGCCATAAGTGCAATGCATTAAGAGGTTCAACCTCTAGTTTACCATCAGGAGAGGCTAAATGATAAGCCCCAGACCCATACTTATGTGTGATAATATATGGTCCGATCCAGTTAGGAGAAAATTTTCCCGTTGACTTCTTTCTAAGGTAGTGACATTTTGATTTTCTTTTAGAACCAGGTCACCTATTTTAAAATCACGCTTATTGATGTGTTTATTATAAGCACGTTGGATACGATCTTGATAGACATGATGGTGTTCAAGAGCGAGAAGACGACGCTCGTCTAATAACTCAAGTTGCATTAGTCATTCCTGAATGATAATCTTCATCAGAAATGAAGTTGCGAAGAGACACACGTAAAGATGGAATTTGGACTTCAAGGGAAGAATGGCCTCAGAGCCGTATACCAGAGAAAATGGAGTAGCTCCTGTGGAAGTGTGAATGCTAGTGCGATAGGCCCACAGGGAAAAGGGAAGTTGGAGATGCCAATTTCATCCTGCTTGATCAATAGTTTTAGCCAAGATATTTCAAAGAGTTTTATTAGTAGCCTCAACTTGACCATTAGCTTGAGGATAATACGGGAAGAAAAGCTAAGTTGGATTTTGAATGCATCGCCAATCTTTTTAAGGTCTTTGTTTTTAAATGATTTTCCATTGTCCATAATAAGTTTATGAGGAACGCCAAAGCAAAATGATATGTTGATATATAAAATTAATGATTGGGCCAGATTTAGTAGAGGTGAGTGGGATTGCCTCCACCCATTTAGTGAAATACTCAGTAGCAGTGATGATAGAATGATGTTGTTGTGATGAACGAGGATTTATTAGACCTATGAGATCAAGGCCCCACTATGAAAAGGGCCATAAATCTTGGGCAGGCTATAAAGCCTGGCTTGGAATATGGATAAGGTTAGAGTGTTGTTGACATCTTAGACATTTCTTGACATATTCACAACAATCATGATTTAAAGAAGGCCAATAATAGCCAAGACGAAGAACACATTTGGCCATAGATAATCCACTAAAATTCCCACCACAAATACCATCATGAACTTCTTGGATAGCTGTAGAGGCTTCATGGGATTGGAGGCATCGGAGAAGGATTCCATCAAACCCGCGTTTGTAAAGAATACCGCCAAGGATTACATAATGGGTAGCACGTTGGATAAAATATCTCTTAGCATTTTTAGAAAGATCAAGGGGAGTAATGGATTTGGATAAATAATCAAAAAATTTGTGAATACTAGAGGTCTGATGAATTAGATTCGACTAGATGAATCTGAGATATGTCATAGAATGGTTGTTTACGATGATGTATAATAACCAAAAGTTGGGATTCTTGCGTTGTCCATGGGATAAGGGCCGCAAGGGAGGCCATTGTATCAACAAAATGATTGGTCGAACGTGACAAATTGAATAGTGTAAGAATCAAGGATTTAAGAAGATGATGAGAAATATCACGATATTGTTGTAAAATATCATTTTTACACTGATATTCACCAGTGACCTATTTTATTATTAGTTCAGAATCACCAAAAATGTCAAGGATATGAACGCCTAGAAATATAGTAGTTTCTAGTCCTAGTATAAGGGCTTCATATTCTACCATATTGTTTGTACATTCAAAATCTAATTTGAAAGATAAGGGGATTGGGGAATCCCTGGGGGAATGAGAACAACTCCTCCTCCACCTTGCTGGCATTTAGAACCATCAAAGAAAAGAATCATTTTAAGGAGATCATGACAAAATTGATTGATTGATTCATCTGGGAAATGATTAGAGTCTGTGTATTGGAAAGAGGGGCCTCAGCTAATTGATCCGCAATAGCTTGACCCTTGATTTCCTTTTGAGGAATGAATTCCAAGTCGAGCTCGGCCATGAGAAGGAGCCATCGGTGATGTGATCATTGTGATATGGCTTAGAATGCATCACTTTGAGGGGTTGAAAGTTAGTAACAATATAGGTTTTATGATTAAGAAGATAGTGTCAAGTTTTGATGCAATGAAGAAAATAGCGCAACACAATTTTTCCACTTCAGAGTATCATGTTTCACAATCATGGAGAGTACAACTGATATAATAAATGGCTTGTTCACATCCCTGATTATCATGGTGTGCTAACATAGCTCCTAAGGCATGATCAGATTATAAAACATATAAATAGAAGGGCTCTCCTTCATGCAGAGGTGTGAGTACTGGTGGAGATAACAAATATCGCTTAAGATCTTCAAAAGCCTTTTGGCAGTTTTGATCCCAATTAAAGGTTATGTCTTTTCAAAGAAGGTGATGAAAGGGCTGACAATGATCAGAAAGTTGTGATATGAAGTGACGACGAATAGATTGAAGTCAACCTTGAAGACTGTGAAGTTGTTTGAGATTGGAAGGAGGAGGCATTTCGAGAATTGCTTTGATTTTTCCGGGGTCAACTTCAATGCCTCTGATAGAGACAATGAAGCCCAGGAGTTTTCTAGTAAGAACTCCAAAAACACACTTCGCTAGATTGAGACGAAGGGAGAAATAAAGGAGATGCTCAAAAGTATCTCAAGAACTGAAAGATGGTCACATCTATGTTTAGATTTTTCTAAGAGGTCATCAACATAGTCCTCTACGGTTTGATGTAAGAGGTCATGAAAGATATATGTCATGGCTCGTTGATATGTAGCCCCAACATTTTTTAAACCAAAGGGCATGACATGATAACAAAAGGTACCCCATGGGGTGATAAAAGATGTCTTGTGCTGATCTTCAGGTGTAATCAGAATCTGATTATAACTAGAAAAACCATCCATTAAAGAGAGCATCTCATGCCCCACTGTAAGATCTACAAGTTGGTCGATACTTGGAAGAGGGAAATCATCTTTAGGACATACGAGGTTAAGATCTCAAAAATCAGTACATATACGAAGCTTTCTAGATGCTTTTGTGATGGGTACAATGTTAGAAACCCATTAGGGATAATCAAGGGGATAATGAAGTTGGCGATAGGAGACGTTGCAATTCTTCTTTCACAAGAAGAGCAACTCAAGGATGCATTCGACAAAGCTTCTGTCTAACTGGTTTGGCATTGGGGATAACAATGATGTTGTGAATAATGATGGAGGGATCGAGACCTGGCATGTCCGAATATGACCATGCAAATGCTTGGCTATGCTTGGTCAAAAATGAAGTGAAGGCTTTGAGCTCTTGAGGTGTCAAAGACTGACCTATTTTGAGGATGTGGTGCTCCTGAGGCACTCCAATAGTAATGTCGATAGTGGATTCATTCAAGAGATTGGATTTTTCTAGCGGATGAATTTTTTGATCTTGAGAACCTTCGGCCCCCATGTAAGAGAGAATGGAAGTGTCATCATCGCATTGAAGAATGTCAATGATAGGGGAATCTTCCTCTACCATTTCTGGATATCTAAGGGGAAAATACCGGTTTCATTTTTGGCTTGATAAGTCACCGGTCCGAGAAAGATGGTTGAAATAAAAAAAAAAAAAATAGGAGGAATAGGAACCATATCACCTTGATCTAGATCTGTGAGATAATTGGATGGAGAAAAATCATTATCTGAGCTGGAAGGATAGTTGGAAGGAGAAGAGATATGTTCTGAATCTGTAGGATAGTTGGAAGGAGAAGAAATATGTTCTGAATCGGTAGTATATTTGATGGAGAAGAAATGGATGAATCGATATGAATGGGAGAAGACGCATATGTTCCAGGAGGGTGTATGGTGGGATCGTCATATCCCAAACCAAATTTTTGACATGATTCCTGGGCTCAAGCAAAGATATTACCATGAGGGCCCTATTCATAGCATCCTAAACCAAACCCCTTCCATGCACAATGATAGAGGTATGTGTGAGTGAAAGATGGTTTACTAAGAAATTTGAAATCACCTGTATATCGTTTGGCATGAAAATGATTTTCAGTGTGAGAAGAAGGTTGATCAAGGCCACCATATACTAAATTGGTTTTGAGGGAAGAAGGGCCAAACGAGACAATTTCCCCAACATTCGATTGATACATAGGGGCTTTATCAGGGTGGCCGAGGTGATTGGGAGAAAGAAGAGTATTGAGAGTGAGGAGTTGATATTCCCCTAAAGCAAGATTTTGCGTTATAGGATCAGAAGAATTTGTCTGAGGCAGGGTAGATGGAGGTATAGAAGAACTGGTGGATGCATCAGGAGAAAAATTGGTTTTAGGAACAAGGACATCTTTAGGTCTATAGATCATGTGACATGTCTTGGAAGGGGGGATCTCAGCTGGAAGAGCATAAGTATTCCCTTCATGTTCATATTTGATACAACGATGAAGAGTAGATAGAACGCAATGCATAGCATGGATCCAAGGACGTCCTAGTAAAAGATTATATTGGAATTCTCCTTCAATGATGTAGAAAAGTTCATGGAGGATTTTATGGCCAACACGGATAGGAAGAACAACCATTCCTAATGGGGGAGTGACAACATCATTAAAGCCATGAAGAATGGTAGGAGATTTGGCAACAATGGTATTGGGAAATTTAAGTTGATTGAAGGTATGAGAAGAAATGATATTAATACTGGCACCATTGTCAATCATGGTTCGATGGACGCAGGTGTCATCGATATAGACTATGATGAATAATGGTAGATCGTGTTCTTCTTGTGGTATCCTAGGAATTTCTAAACTTTCAAATGATATGGTAGCATGTTGTTGAAGGCATGAGCTAAAGCCGCGAAAGGCTGGGGCTCATCGGAGGATACCGGATCTATTGCAAGACCTCTATAAGAGCTTGTTTATGATGTGGAGAGATTTGAATGAGCTCATAGAGTGACATTTTGATAGGGGCCTGGTGGAGTTGTTTAATAATGGTATGTTCAATGGAGGAAGGATTCGGGGTGGCTAGAACAGATACCTTGGCTTTAGAAGAAGATGAAGGCATTGTTGCGGGATGATTGGTAGGAGCAGCGATGACAACCTTTGGCTATGATGGAGGTGTGGAGGCAGCGAGCTCCTTAGGAGGAGGGATAGTGACATAAGTCTTAGGGGTGGATGGTGAGGTGGAGTCAGAGTTATATGGCTTTGAACGGGTGGTTATCCAAATAACATTGATTACAAGAGGAGGACGATCCTGAGGATCATCTTCTTTTGGTAATATGTTGGTGGCATTGGTGGTTATATCTCTATTTGGTAGTGGAGTATTGATAGGATTTCTTAATGAGAAGGGTGGTCGAGGTGGTTGAACCGACGCATGTTGGGATGTGGAAGTTGATGGAGGAGATGATAGAATTGGTTTTTTATCGTTAATATTTTTATTGACAAAATGATGCATGATGGATTGGAGAGCTTTGCAATGTTCAGTGTCATGTCTAGGGGCATGGTGAAATGCACAAACAAGATTGGAATTAAACCAGGAAGGTCTTGGTGCATTTGGATCAAAAAATTTAATTGGCGGTAAAGTGATGGCTGAGGCTTGGAGTAGTTGGTGAAACATAGTGGTATAATAACCTGGTGTTATTGACGGAGAACTTTGGGAGGATGCATGGGAAGGTGGTGATGTAATAATGGCTTTGGATGTCATTTTGGATTTGGAAAAGGTAGATGAATGTGCTTGATGCGGGATAGTAGTGGAAGACACAGACGCCTTTGAATCTGTTTTAAGATATCGATTGGAAAATGGTGGTTGCATTGTTCTAGTGGTAGTATGTGTTGTTGGTGAAGGGAAGGTTCCTAAAATGGAAGAGGAGGATGAGGGGTGTGGTCCTAAAATAGAAGGAGATGATGTGGTTTCTGAGGAGCTTCTATCGGAATAGTGAGGTCTACTTTTGGACGAGGATGTGAATGAGAATGCTTGGGAAATGGGGGTCTAGATCTTGTATATGAATGTGGATTGTTAGAGGGAATGACCAGAATATCTACAGGAGGATCTGGAGATATTGAAGTGGATATTTGTGGGAACTACGCCGATGTGTGAGTGTCTAATGGTATAGAAGAAATGGGATGATAATTTGAAATTAAGGAATGTTGGAATGTTTGCCAAAAATTATCGAGTAATGACATGGCTGTGGAAGAGGGAGATGAGATAGGTGATTGTAAAATAGTAGATGTTGTAGGTGTTGGTAGAAGTGTAGAAAGAGGGATTGGAAGAGATGCTAAGGATGAGATAACAGGTAGAGGTGGGATAATTTCTGACAAGGTGATTGGGTTTAATGGAGTAGATGTAAGGGGCCATGATACAGAAGTGATATTTGCATCTAAGAGAGGGCGGTAGGTGTTGAGAGAGATGTGAGTATAGGAAATGGTATTGACATGGGTATGGATGTAGCTAAGGCTGATGTGGAGATGAATGTTGATGGGTTTGGGGATATAGATAATGTATCAAAGGGAACTGATATAATGGTTGATGAAGAAGGTAAACTTGTGGGTGAAACTGGACTTTTATTGTCAACATGGATAGTGTTTATGGTGTGGGTACTAAGGGTTTGAGATACAGAAGTGGGAGCAGTCTGGTTTATGGATGTCGGTGTATGATTTGGAAATGGTTGTTTAAAAATATCTAAAGGTTGATTGGATGAGGCATTCGGGTTATCCACTTGAAGTTCTCCCTGATCGATAAGCCTTTGGACAAAATCCTTGAATGTTCGACATTTTTCTATGTCGTGTCCTCGACTTGATGATACTTGCAATAGTGATCCTCTCGATACCACACAGGTCATGGCCTAGATTCATTAACAGGTTGGATAGGTGGTAGTGTGATCAAGTGTGTTGTTATCAACTTGTCAAAGATGACACTATATGATTCTCCTAAGGGAGTATAATTGGGCATTGGCCATGTGAATCATTGTTGAGTTACTATAGATGTCGGGGTAGGAGATGATCTAACAATGATGGCGGCATTGGTAGTTGTCTTTGATTTATCGTTTGATATGGATGGTCTGACAAATTCAGTTTTGGCTTATTGGTTTTCAATTTTAAATGCCCCTGTTCCAAGGCACGTGTCTCAAGCTTGCGGGCCATAGTAAAAGCCTCTTCGAAAGTGTGAAATGATTGGATTTGCAAGGTGGAAGAGATATGCTTGGCGCAAGAGCACACGAAAGAGCTCGATGAGATCAGTTTGAGGTAGTGGAAAAGATAATTGATTTATCATATTACGCCATCATGTGATGAAAAATCCGTGATGGATTCATCTTCGAATTGGTGGATAGTGTACAGTCATTGATGGTTATTTTACGTGTGATATTAATGGAAAAATGTTCAAGAAATAATTGTGCGAGCTGGGAAAAAGAAAATATTGAGTACTGGGGAATGTTATTGTACCATTCCAAGGTGGGCCCAACCAAAGACATGGGGAAAGTACGAAGCATCAAGTCTTGGTCATGTGCAATGAGATAACATGTATGCTTGAATGCTCTGAGATGTTGTTGGGGATCCTCCTTGCTATTAAACTTGGTGAACTTTGGCAATTCCCAGTGTGGAGGATATGGTTTCATGGGCACGGATGGATGGATGGGTTCATTACATATTTTCTCATAAGACAATGTGAGCTTGGACCCCAACGTAGCAGCCTCTAGGTTGGCTAACCGACCTATCAAGATTTGCATGGGGTCATTGGGAAGTGTCTGTTGAGCAATGAAAGGTGGTGGTTGGATTTGAGTAGGTGTGGGGATCTGAGGAATTTGGTATGGGTGAGTGTAAGTTATGTGTGATAGTTGAGGTGGTTGCTGATAGAATGTGTGTTGGTGAGAAATAGGGGCATGGTGTGATTGTTGAGATTGTGGAGGTTGTGGAAGTAACTGTTGAGTGGGGATGTGAGTATATGTGGGTTGATAGCCTGAAATGACACTGTGTGTTGCAAAGGTATGGTTGGAGGAAGTTGGGAAGTGAGGGTATAGACTTGTGATGTAGTAGGAATTTTCTGTCCGGATAAGGGATTTGACACCTGGGATGGTTGAATGGAGGTACCAGTGACCATAGGAGCCATTGTAGTGGTAGGGATGGCAGTCACGATAGTCGTGTTGATGTGAGGAAGATTGGGGAATGGGGCGTAACTACCTGGGTGGTCTGGTGTGCCGATGGGTTGGTGGAAGATGATGCAAAATCATGTAAGGCCATAGATTGAGGAATGTCTAGAACCAACATTATAAGGATAGACTTGCTGAAGTGGTGGCCCATCCAAAGGGAGGTGTATGTATCTTCTTAAAAGATAGTCTTGGAGGGCCACAGGGTTGGCATCAAGAATCTATCTAAATTCTAGGTCTCCAAGAGGGAAGACTGAGGTACCAATAGGCTCTGATCTAATAGAGGGTGGAGTGGCTGGCCTAGATGGGATGAAATGTTGGTCTAATGCCATAGTGTGGGCGAAAGGTATTGAATGAGGAATATTAGTAAGAGGATGGGTGCCTGTGAGTGAGATAGGAAGAAACATGGATGATGAAGTTGTTGATGTAGTGATTGATTGGGATGAAGTACTATGTGTGGCGAGGTTGTGTTCCATCTTTTTAGTAGTGGATCGAGTGATTACGGGCATAAAAAGGAAATCATTGTTATATTAACAAACAAGTCAGACAAATAGTTTTTTTTTTTTTTTTTTAAATCAAGAATGTGTAAAATAAAATGGCTGAAAGAGGACCTAGAAAAGGTAAACTATGTTTGGTTTCAGGTAATTTATGGCTGGGAAATGTCTGAAATGGTTCGGTTGGGTGATCAAATCCCAATCAATGAACCAGGTGCAATGAATGTTTCGATGTGTTGATTAATTTGTGAATTTTCAGGCAGTGTGTGATGATAAGTGTGATGCAAAAAGTTAAACCCCTATTTACACTATGTGAGCAAGCAGAATGCACAGGGTTCATTTTACTCCAAATTTGAAATATTAAGTTTGATGCTGACAATCAACCAGGTGTATGAAAGTACAATGCAAAAAGGAGAAAATAAGGAAAACTGAAGAATACCTGTATATCACTTTTTTCCTTTTTATCTGACAGCAAGCTGAGCCAAGTGTAAGCTTTAGGTGATCTGGAAAGCACCTTTTTCATATTCAACTAAAATGTTTGAAAATGATAATCAATGATTGGGAACGTCCAAGGATGTCAAGACTGCAGATGAGATTAACAAGCGACGATTGGTGATGTGGTCTGAGTTTAAGATCTTATCTCTGACAGTGCAATCCCCAATGACGACACAAATAACTACATGTACGAACCACAATGCACGGCTGGAAATAGTACCAATGATCCTGCAAGTGGGTGAATTTACAAACAAAAATTACAGAACATATATCTAGATTGATGCGATGTCATATTCACAATAATATGAAATACAATAACTGTTATACATATGACACCCATACAAAGTGAGCAAGCAAACAAAATGACCAAAGTTTGGATCTGGTCCCACCGGGTGTGCCAAATGTTGATCTGGAAAACTCATTCTCATGTGGGTGAACACCGAGACTACCAGCCACCAAAAACTCCAAATGATAGAGGGCTTAGGACCTCAGATGTAGCTATAGATTTTGGATACGGGCGTAGAGAAAATAAATCTGTAAAGAAAGAAAATAGATCTGCAAGATGGAAACAGATAAGATTAGATGATGATATACGGGGACTGCCTGACAAAGCAGATCCGGGAAGCGTTAACTTCCTCGGTGGCTATCAATCCCCATGTTCATAATAAAATAATGAATATCAAATGATAAGATGACATGCCAAAAACTATAATAAAAAAATCTGCAATATGTTGAAGAAAATATAAATATGATACCAAATTAGTATCCTGACAGAACAACCGATTGATCGTTAGGCTGGCGATATGAAACTGGTAGAGCTCCGCTTCCAAATACTCCACAATATGATGCAAAATTTCATAGATAAATGAATTTAAGCTTCAGAATTTCTATAATTTTCTCCTCAATTTCTCTGTTCCTCCTTTGAGGGGGAAAAGACTCATATTTATAATTTGAATTTGGATTAAGATAGAGGATTAACGAATAACCATAATTTGCAAAAGCAATTTTGATTAAGAGAACATAATGAAGAGTGGATTTGATGGTGGGGTTCATGATGTGAGAAAAGGAAAAGATGTGATGTGGAGTGGGGACATGGTTAGGTGCAATAGTGAAGTCATGTGCTCACTTTACACTATTGATTTTTTGGATTTATTGTTGAGAGGAGATTTTTGAATTATTGATTTATGGGTGGGGTTCATATTTTAATAATTTGAAGGGATTGAATTTTTAGGTGGGAATTGATTTTTAGGTGGGAACTTGATTTTGACTTAAGTGGGGAACATGTGGGACTAGGTAGGTGAAATAAAGATTTCATTTTTAAAAGAAGGTGTCGGATGGGTGCATTTTGAATTAAATAATTTATGAGAGATGGGGACAAGGTGATGATCAAGAATCATTACCCTCTTCATGTTGATGACCTATTTGATCATATGAGAGGAGTGACCATCTTCTCCAAGATTGACCTAAAATTAGGATACCATCAGTTGAGGATTATAGAGGTGGATATACATAAGACAACTTTCTCATACTAGATATGGACATTATGAGTTCACGGTGGTTCCTTTTGGACTCACCAATGTGCTTGTAGTGTTTATGAGTCTAATTAATTGAGTATTTAGGACCTTCTTAGATTGCTTCATTATAGTATTTATATATGACATCATTATCTATTCATGGACTCAGGAGGAACACGAGGATAAATTACGTCAAGTTTTACAAAGGCCTTAAAGAATAGCCATTGTATGGTAACTTAGAGAAATGTTCCTTTTTATAGATTGAGGTGCAATATTTAGGAAACATAATTTCAGGGGATGGGATTGTGGTTTACCCTTCCTAAATAAAGATCTATTCTTGATTAGTTAGCACCAACTAATGTTACAAAGGTTCATAGCTTCATGGGTCTAGTAGGATATTACATGATGTTTTATAAGACTTCTCCCATATTGTGCACCCCATTACATCTTTGTAGCACAAGGAGAAGAATTTTGAGTAGAGCGCCAAGTGTGAAAAGGCATTTCAAATGCTAAAGGAGTGTCTTACTATGAATTCCATTATTGCAATACGTGACCCTCATAATGATTTAATTGTGTGCACAGATACATCTTTAGCTAGTTTGGGAGGAGTATCGTTACAAGATAGATGAGTGATTGCATTCAAGTCTAAGAATCTCAAAAACTACAAACTCAATTATGCTATGTTTGACCTCGAGTTAACAGAATTTTTACATATTCTTATCGAGATAGATACATTTCCTAATGTGTCAAGGATTCACTTTGAGGATGGATCATATGATCCTAAGACATATTTTTACTCAACCTAACTTGAATGCCTATAAATGGTGTTGGATGGATCTTTTGTGAGAGTATGACATGGAGGTGGAGCACATGAAGGGGAAGGAAAATTTTGTGGCTGATGCATTGAGTCGCATGAGACACATGGTTATGGCTACTCAAGTAGGCACAAATTTGTGTCATAAGATACTATAACAAATTTCTCACCACATATGGTACATTTTAGTCAGATCTAAGATTGATTTAGTAAGATCCCTTCAGGGAAAATTTATAGGAGTTAAACTCAAGGAAAATATATGTCTTAGGAATAGGAGAATGATATATGTTTCTAAGGAGGGTGGTTTACAAAATATTATTCTAGAAGAGGCCCATCATGCAACTTACTTGCTCATCTAGGAGTTAAGATGATGCACTCTAATATGAGACAACTATATTATTAGGAATGATTATACCGTGATATCACTAGGTATGTGTGATGTCTAGAGTGCCGAGAGATTAAAAGGTAGAACACCAACATCCTATAGGAATTCTCTACAACACAATGTTCGAGTGTGAAATGGGATGTTAGATCCATGGATTTCATTATGGGACTACCTACATCTGCATATCAACATGACACGATCATAGAAACAGTTGACAAATTGACCAAGGTCACTCATTTATCTCTAGTGAAGACCACATATACTGCTGTGACTACTGCACAAATTTATTTAGATGAGATAGTGAGATTGCATAGAGTTCCTAAGAATATTATATCTGATTGTGACCCACTTTACACTTCTAATTTCTGGACCATTTTATAGGAGGCGTTGGGCACGTAACTCAATTTCAGTACAACTTATCACCCTAAGATGGATGGACAGACTGAGAGGGTGAACAAGGTATTAGAGGACATGCTTCATATGTATGTGATGGACCAGCAGTCTAGATGGGAGGAATACCTCTACTTGGTTGACATTACATACAACATCTACCATAGTTCAATTGACATGACACATTTTCGGGATCTTTATGGCAGGGAGTATAGAAATCCACTTATTTGGGAAAGAATTGAGGATTGAGTATTTGTTAGACACACCTTGCTACATGATGTAGAGACATTAAAAATTCAACTAATAAGAATAGTTAGCTTAATCAGCTTATCAAATTCACCAAATTTAGCACTTTTTACCTTGTTTCCAAGTAACATGAATTCACTTATAAACACTAAATTTTACAAAAGGATTGATTCAAGAGATAAAATCTCTTCTCCCCTATTATTTAACACAAAAAGCATGTTAGGCCATTCAAAAAAGTTTCACAACATCATTTTCACTTACTTCCTTTGTAGAATCTCCTTAAATCCTTATAGCCCTTCAAAATCAAAAATTTTAATACAAAAATACTAAGAGTTATTCCTCAATGGTAAAATTTTTAGAAACCCATTTGGCTCATTAGGGTGCATGTCAAATTTCAGAGTCTAACTCTCTTCTCACCAAATTTATTCTCAAATTACTCCTTCATATCAACCCTCTTTCTACACAAGTCTCTTTGTCTAGAAGAATCTGAAAACTTAAAGAAAATACAAAAGGTGTTTTGGATACCCATTTTCTTGTTCTTGCTTCATGCAAAATTCCAACATCTAACTCTTTTTTCACTTCATGCAACAACTATTTTTCTCTTTCTAGGCTTGGTAATCGGTCTTACTAGGATTTGAACTCATTTCCTAGAGTTTTGTGATTTCTTACTAGTTTAAAATATATTAAATCCTTCATTTGAATTAATCACACTGGTTCATTAAGCTTACAAGGTCCTCTCACTCCTCCGCCATCAATTTTTCTATATTTTTTTATTTTTTCTCTTCTCAAGGCTTCATAGGTCTTAAGCTTATAATAGTATTAATGCTCTGTTAAAGTCATTTATTCTAGGTATAATTTACATGCCCCTCATAATCTCACTATCCCTTATCTCTTCTCACCAATCCTTTACTGCATTCAACTATTCATAATAGGTACACCTACTAACTTTTAGTCTTCAAGTTCTCTAAGGATTCTAATCTTGTTCTTTAGAAACCTCGACTCCATACTGCTTTTAATTTCTATTGAATTGGACTTACCACAATTCCTCATTCTAATCACTTAAATATCTCAAAATTCACCCTTTAATATACCTTCGATTTTTATCCCCATGAACTATCAAGATTTCATTAGTTTCCCATTGTCTACTTGACTTGTTACTCCTCACAATGAGACTCATACAGTCATTCTAATTACTCATTTGGCTTGATGCTCCTCAAAATATATTCCATGGGTTAAAGCCTCAAATGAACTCTAAAAAATTCTATAAACTCTTAACAACTATTACCTCTTTCTTCTCTTCATGATCACCATTGCACCATCTATACGTGACTATCAAAGAGTTTCTAGGACCAAGCGCATGTTTCTTGGCTTCCTCATCTAACCTTTACGATTATGATTTCAAGTAATGGTTATAAAGGATTGTTAATACCTTATCAAAGTTTTACAACACTCTATAACCCTTTCTAATAACTCTCATTCATCACTTCACTCAAGGACGTCTTCAAATGACCACCGTTATGTCATTATCTTTTTGGACTCACACAGAGTTTAGTTAAAGAATATACATACACTTACTATCTTGTCTTCTCTAACACTTTTTTCATGGGTTATAAGGTTATTAGGACCTAAATCCATTCTCTTCTCTCATAAATAAAGCCACAGGTCTTTATCAAGATTGTTCAAACCTTAATAAGCTACAATGATCACAGTGCACATGATAATCAACACGAGATGTCTATAGGAAACATAACTAAAACCCTCTTTTTAATGTTTTAATACCTTCGAGTTCATGCATGTATTCCTAAGATCGTAAAAGTACTATCAACTAGGTTCACATGAATTTTCTTCCTTAAGTTAAGACCTTATCTTTAAATCTTTAACTCTTACATTGACATCACATAGAAAAGACTAAGAATTCAAGCTTTAATCAAGGAAATCTTCTTTCAAATAGGATAACACGTTCTAATGAACCAATCACCAACAAATACATCTTCCTATAGATTAAAATCATGAATTAACAAGTTTGCATGGATCTCCTTATCTCTTATTCAACATATCTGCCAAAACCCCCGAAATAAGGTTTTCCACAGTCCTAGAGTAGGGTAATAACTTTATTACTAATTGTCAAAAAATTTCAAATCTTTTCAACCTTCCTTTTTCCTTTCCTAACTTCTTAATAAATTCTCATGTTCATACCATAGTAGTGCATGAAAACCCTTAAAACTCGTATAAAACAATTACATACAAAATTTAAAGCAATCTTACTTCCTTTTTCACTCTTGACACACACATTTATAGGTTACATTACAACTTTAATTTGAATATTCAAATGTGGATTTTGGAGGGAAACCTCCAAATTCTACTTATTACATCACTAAGAGTCCAAATGGAATACTATAACACCAAGAAATCCTAAATGGACCTCTCAACACATAAACAACTATAGAAAGCCAAAATTTGTGTTATAACAAAGAATAACTCAAAGTTCATTGTGGAAACTATATAGTGCCTGCATTAGACCTATTTGTGGGTTTTAGAGGAAAAATCATTTGCTCAATCATATTAGCCTAACATTGAAGGAGTTGTAGAGTATTTTGGAAGAGAAATAGGTTTTTGGGGAACCACGAGGCCGGATATTCAATGAGGAAGTTGAGTCATAAATGAAAGGAGGAAAACTTGGATTTACATATATAAAACTATCTAAGTTCATTTTGAAGATCTAAACATTGGAAATCCACTTGTGTCAACAACCGAACATATTCTTGGGAGGTTGAGGATGCACCGAGGAGGAGAGTAATAAACTCAGGGGCCAAATATTCAAGGAACAAAGTGAGGGAACTAAATAAACTAAGTTGTTTGAAGTAGGAAAATGCAATCATAGTCTTCTAAGACAACTTTTTCCATTTTGAATAACCAAAGGTTTGATTGATGAAGCCATAAGATAATTTTTATAATTGTGTGGTGAGAAGTAATAAGATAATTTACATGGTGAAAATAAGAGTTTATTCATAGGAGCTATGAGGAAGATATAAAACAAAGTATAATGTTAGGAAGGACCTAGAACCAAAGCTAAGATAAGTCATAACATGAGATATTGGAGTCTTGGGAGCATGAAGAATGGAAGGTGATGGATAAAATGAATACAAGGTCGTGGAAGTGATTGTAAGAGGCTATTAATCAAACAAAGTCAAGTGGGGTGAACATAGAGTTGGAAGCCTATTGAGAGAAAAAGAAACCGAGTAGCTGAAAGTTGTAATACTTGTAAAATTTAAAATTATTTCTAGAGAAGTGTTGTGTGATGCCCTCTAAAACAACCCACTTGAGACCCAAGGACAACCTAGGATTAGTTAGGAAAATTATGGAATAATTTTTTTGTTTAAAAGAGTCTACAACCAGGTTACAAGACAATAGTTGTCACTAACAAGTTCCAGATCAATTCTAATCCACTAGAATATACTTTTCTTTTATTAACAATTATTAGAGGTCACAAGGTCAAAAATTTAGGGTTAGAAAGTTCAATTAGGGTCAGAGGGTAATTCCTCATTAAGACACCTCTAGAAAATTGTAGGTGGAAAATACCTAGTGAATATCCTTGGAACCAGTTTCAGCGAAAGGTGAATTTGACAGTATTTCAAAACCAAATTTTTACTAGGTTTTTCGAGCCGAGAGAAACTATAGAATTACAGCTACTGATGTACCATTGACATGCATCAACAAGAACCATTGATGTGTCAACACGATGTCAATGACCCTCATTGACACACGTCAACATGACGTCAATGGCCCTTGTTGACGCGCATCAATACCCCTATTGACATGCGTTAACAAGGGTCATTGACATGTGTCAATAGGGACCATTGACGCACGTCAACACAACTTGTTGACGCATGCGTCAATGGTCCCTATTGACACATCAATGAATGACCCTTGTTGACGCATGTCAATACCCTATTGACGCGCGTCAACAAGTTGTGTTAACACGCACGTTTAATAGGGACCATTGACGCGTCAACAAGTTGTGTTGACGTGTGTCAATGGTCCTTATTGACACTTGATTTGGCTTATAAATAGCCTCCCGTCGGTCATTTTCTCGTTTGCACTTTCCGGCTCTCGATTTTTTTGTTTACAGAATCCATCATTGTCAAAGACGCAAGCACAACTACGATGGTGACTTCAAGTGCTTCCCAACCGCAAGCTCAGGACAAAAATCAAGAAGAAAATCCAGTCCTATCCACGGCAAGATCATCTACAGGAATCCTTTGTGCCCCCACATCCATACTGTTTTAAAGATGTCTTCCGAATATAAAGATTTGATCGATGCGTGTGAGTTTAGTGGGCTCATTGAGATGCCCCAATTCAAAACTGACCCAGATATTTTGAATTACCTTCTCTCATCCTATCAATACAGAGGAAATATTTTTATGTTACTCTAAATGACGGCCGATTGTTTCAATTCGGTATCGACGCAACTGACATCCATAGGTTTACGGGCCTTCCATTCAAAAATTTACCCTTTGTTACAATGAAGGCAACACTCATGGAAGATGACAAGAAATATCTCGAATCAACATTCGGTTTCCATGTTGATTGTAAGTATAATTCATTTTCATTCATCATTTTTTATTCTATTTTTTATTTTGATACAATTTAATGTTATATTAATTCCCACTATTTTTGGCATTTGTAGCTCATGTCAATAAATCCAAGCATGGTGTGGATACGCAAGCAATTACACACCACTTTCTTGCTGCAATGATTTCCTTTTTTCAATCCAGAATAGTTTTGCAGGGTCGGCAAAATAGATATACCAAACTGGGCCATTGCATACATAGTTGCCACTATCGAAAAAAAAATTTTTGGTGCACCTATCTATCAAAAAAATAAGAACTGACATAACAAATGCAAAGCTTTCAGAAAAACCTGTCATTTATTCCACAAACTATCTCCTTGGCCTTTATTACGAGGCTCTTTTAAATTTAAAAGATAAGCCAATTCCTACTTGCACTGACGAGGAGTTGATGAAGTTGTCAATTCCATTTGAAGAACAATAGGTAAAAACTATTAAGTTTGTATTTCGACATTACACTGCATAGTTATTAACACTTTACAGTTTGCAGAGAAGATTTATTGAAGGCCTTCCTCAAAAAAGGCGTTATCAAGAGGAAGAGGCCAACAACACGCTGAGGCTTCGGGAGATTCCCAATCTGAAATGGAAGCTCACTCCTCTCCGAACCCTCAACAGTTTGAACTCGTTAAACGCCAGAGAAGTAATACCTTCTCATATATTATTAACAAATTCCAAATTTGTATTTTTATTTTCCAATTTAAATTTTAACCAATTGAATTGACATACAATTCAATTTTGATGACATTACAGGGACTTTGGACCATACGCATGTTTCGAAACTCAACCATCTTCCCCAACTCACTCAATACAGTCGCATGCATTCATATCTTCTCAAAAACCACCAATTACTACTCCTACATGGCCACCCTTAGCACCATGACAAACTACCCCTCGACAACAAGGTACAACTTTTGAATACTACTTCGTTTAATTTCATAGTTTTTGGATTGTTTTCTAGTTTTTCATGTTTTTTCTTGAACTTTTCAGCACATTGTAGTCCTTCTGTTCAAACAATGGCACCGAACCCCCTCAACCAATAATATTTAAAATGCCAACCAGAGGAACAGGGAAAAATAACATTGGTAAATGCGCATGCCAATTGCTCCGCCCCTAAGCGGACACTAAACATTGCCTCCTCCTTTCAAATTCCAACTCTCTCACTTGGTGGCTTGCCCAATGCAACGGGCATATCGGTTTTGAATAATATAAATTTAGATGAAGATTATTTGGGCATTGATAGCAATGACCCAACTGGTTTTTTCAATACCCGTGAGATGATTCAAGGCCAACAGGTATACTTCAATTTCAACATACTTTAGTCTTTACCATATTGAATTACATTTTGATTTAAATTTATTTGTCTGAATCTTGATTAATTTTATCACAAATAAGATCAAGCCACCCAAAGGTAGAAACAAGTAGTAGTTGATCAGCCCGAAAGCCCCCATACCTCTCCAACGCAAGATCATCTTCATCAGATATAGATGGTGAACAATTGCTACCTTTTCCTTTGGAGAACTTAATTGGTTATGATTGTCAATCCCATGTCAGTGAGTTTATTCTACCTCATATCAGTCAACTCATAGAATGGGAGAGAAGGGCTAAAGTACTTATCAATGAGATTATTAGTCATTTTGAAAATTATTGGCAAAGGGATAGTTTATACGCTGCAGTCTAGAATCAACCTGCGAAGATGGATTCCTTACTTACCCAAGTAAGAAGTGGGACTATCACGTATAAACAACTACAAAGATGACATTTTGGATAAGGCATTAAAAAATTGGAAAATATTAGTGCTGAGGCCTAGGCATATTTTAACAAATGGTCTAAGGACAAGGATCTGGTAGCAGTTGCAAATGCCGAGAGAGATAGAGCAGTTGTAAGTATTATCACTTTCAAACAATATTTTTTGTTAATTTGAAAGTTTCTTATTTTAGTAATATGTTGAATTGACATTACTTTTTTGTGCAGTTGAAATATGAAAATTTGAAGAGTCAAGCAAAGGTTTTCCAAGTTCACTTGGAAACAACGAAAGAACAGTTTATCCGCATCAAGAATTTGAAGGAAAATATTGTTTTGGTTAACAAACAAAACAATACACTGAAGCGGATAATTAAAGAGCACGGCTTCGACCTTGAAATATTATTCAAAGCTAAGGCAACAACTGATCCAAATTTTTGTCCCATGGAGATGCGACAAAGCAAGAAGAAATAATTTTAAAAATATGGATAGTGTTGCATGGATGATCTCATAAGTTCTAGGGTTATTTCTGCCATTGGGGAAAGGAGTAAAGCCACAGGTGATGAAACCATTGGGGAAAGGAGCACAAGAATTGAATTGGATACAGAAAAAGAGGGTTGAAAATTTTTATTATTGTGGAAACTTGAAATATTGAGTCTATATTTGAAAATTTGAAACATTGAATGTTGTGGTCATGGTATTTGAATTTTATTATCTGGATTTGATAGCCTTTTAAAATTTGAAATACTATTTGATAGCCTTTTTAAATTTTATTGAGTTTATGCTTATTGGTTTACTCTTAATGGTGATTGCATTAGATAGGGATGAATCATGATGACGTATGTTTCTTGTTTACTTGGATTATCATGAATTGTATGTGGACGTAGATTTAGCTTCAAGCACGATAATTCTTCTTCTCTAGACATTTAAACTTGTTTTAAGATAATTCTTCTTCTCTATACTTGTAATGATATGATCATGATAACATTAGAATGGATATAGATGATGATGAATGATGATAATGGATAATTGTTTTAAAAAATGGAATGTGTTAGGACAGAGACATTTCTTTAAATTTAAAATAGATAAATAATTGTTTTAATAATAATTGTAGTGTCAAGATTGTGATAATGATATGATATATATGGATGATGATGAATTTTATGTGGACGTAGATTTAGCTTCAAGCACGATAATTCTTCTTCTCTAGACATTTAAACTTGTTTTAAGATAATTCTTCTTCTCTATACTTGTAATGATATGATCATGATGACATTAGAATGGTTAGATGATAAATAAAAATGTGTTAAAATGGATATGTGTTAGGACTTGTAATGATATGATCATTTTTAAAAAAATGGAATGTGTTAGACATTTCTTTAAATTTAAAATAGATAAATAATTGTTTTAATAATAATTGTAGTGTCAGGATTATGATAATGATATGATGATGATATGATATATATGGATGATGATGAATTTTATGTGGACGTAGATTTAACTTCTAGCACGATCGTGGATGACGAATTGTATAATGGATCATGGATTATGAATTGTATAGTATGGAAATATCTTCCTCTGTAAAATTCAATTGTGTCATTTTATCCCACAAAGTTTAAAAAATATATCAAAGCATTTTGCAAATATAAAAAATAAATTAAACATAATTGTAAGAAATCAAGAAAGATGATATGATAGGGTTTAACTTACCTCTAGTGTTTTAGATTGTTGTGAAATCATCACTGGTAATGTGCTAGATCTTTGTTTTAAGAAAACTCAACACGAGAAATGGATTAGTAGATAGATGGGTGAGTTTCCTAACATTGTCAGTCCCGAGAAGTACCAGCTTCCTCGATGGATGTCAACCCACGTTTTCAAAAAAAAAAAAAAATATTGTATTTAAATAAATGTAAATATATAGACCTATAACATCTTTAATGATAACAAGAGCTGAAAAAAATTTAAAGTGACAAACAATAAGATTAAGGTGAAGAAGATACCTATTTAAAGTTGAAACAATCCATTATCAATAGCTTCTTCAAACTCGATGTTCTCTTCTGTAGAGTGTGACGATGCGCCAATTCCACTCTCAACATTGGGAACAATTGTACTTGTAGCTATATTATTCACACCTCTTCTTTCGCAAAGGGAATTCCAATGCGCAATTGCTCTCTGTCGAAAGGAAAGGTTTCCATGGAGTACCGAGAAACATAACACCTCATGCAACTTTCTAGATTTTTATCCAACCTATTTCTCAGTTTTGATTTTATAAATGATAGTGCACTAAAAACCCTTTCATCCTCCATAGACCCCAAAATCATTGTTTGGCATAACTCATATAATCTGAAATATTCATTGATATCTTCTTGTAAGATAGAACTTTGATAGATTCCTCACCATAGCCTTGTAATAACACCACTTTCAGAAGGTTTCGTCTAAATTTTTATATTGGTTCCTCATTGTTGTTGCAAAATTTGTTGATTGAAATTTTAATAAATCAACATTCAATATACCTTTGATTTCAATACCCTTGAACTCTGAAGTCTTTGTGAAAATGTTCCATTATTGTACCCATGGATTTATGGAAATGCTTTCTTACAAAGTCAGCACGACCACCTTCAGTATTCCAAAAATTAGGATTCATCACACCCATGGCTTCAAGAATTTTATCTTTGGAGAAATGTTCTCTAATTTCTGATGATAAGGATTTTGAAATTTTCTTAAGCTTTATTCTTGTTTCAACTATAACAGACTCAAAGAGATTACGTGTCACGAGAACATCTTCTCATTCCGATCCTGTAATATCTTGACATTTTTGCAAAATGTGCAGTGGTATGTCCCTCCCATTAACAGTGATGTAGAGGTGATCGTGGATATTAAATCTCAAATAGTTATTGGGATTTTAAAGATCTAATAAAGCTTTCCAATTCTCAAAAATAGGTGTATCAAAACTATCTTGGGAACAATACAAGATATCAAGACTTTGACATACCATTTTTCTCATCCGTATAAAATCCACAATATAGATTAATCTTCCTTGTGCATGCTTCATCAGTGTATTGATCTCCTGCAACATTGGAAGAATACCAACCAATGTAAGCAATGTCTCCAAATCAGTTAAACGGAACAACAAGTCCCTCGCCCTATCAACTTCATGATGGTATTTGTGCATGAAACCAACCAACGAAGGATACTCCTCACGAACTCTGCATGCAGGTTCATACAAAGAGATCCATCTAGTCTCAACATCTTTCAAAAGTTTTTTTCCATCTGTAATTCCAATTACAAATTTCTGAACTCAAGAAATCACTTTGGGCTGCTTGCCATATAGGCATGAAGTTCTCTTATAAGGTCTTCTAATTTAGCAACATTTTCGTGGTTGCTTACCATTTTATATGCTAAATTCATTCTATGAGCCATACAGTGAATTGGTAGCATATATGGGGCCACTGTTGTTTGTAATCTAACACACAACCCTATTCGGTGACCCTGCATGATGATGCACCATCTGCTCCAACACATACCAACTTCGTAGCAATTTCATAATCAATCATTCCAACAATATCTTTCAAATGAGAAACAACTATTTTATGTAGGTTTTCGGCATTATAGTTTTCAACCATTTTCATAACACCCAACAGATGAGGTGTCCTTATATGATTTTCTAAAGTATAGACATGGATACATACCCATGCAATGTTGTTGTCAATTGCTCACTTCATCAATTGAAAGAGAGATAAACTTTGATTTTTTTACATTCTCTTTCAAATCTTCCTTCTCTATCATCGAAAGGCATTTTGCCATTTCCCATCCACTACTTTCAGACCAATGAGACTGAGGTACGTTTAACATTCCATTATATTGATACAAAACTTTGAAATCGAGGAAATCTGAAATCGGTCTTCCTTTTTTTAGTATGTGAAATAGAGTAGAGAATTGTATGAGTTTTGCATGTAGATTTGTTTGATTCATCTTACCAATATGTGATGTGATCGTTCCTCCCTTTTCCAAGAGATGTCTATGTTTTTTCTGCTTTGCCTCATATTCCACTTACATATCTAACATGCATGCATTATTTTTCAGTTTTCCACCTGTGTGTTTTGATTTTTTGGCCATCCGCCCCCGTTACAATCAAATATTGTTTTCCACAATGTTTTTCTATAGTGTCCAGCTTCATTTGCATTTTTTTGCTTTCCCAATTTCCACGTACATATTGTACATGTACATTTCATATGGGATCTCTTCTAAATTAGATGATTGTACAGGTTTGATAAATGAAAATTTAGTTGCCCAATCAAACTTGTATGACCTGCCAATGGTCCACATATTCTTGTTCGTTTTCAATGTTTTACTTTTTTGAGTAGAATTTTGAGCAATATCACAATCACCTAGTTTCCTCTTTCGTGAACCGGATTTTGAATTTGATTTCTGTGTTCCATTTTGCTAAGTATTTGTATGTGTGATATCTTGATGCACTTTTGGTTACACCCCAACAGGAAGAATATCTTCAAGATCTGGCATATTATCGTAGGTGTCATTTGTTTGATACTGTGTAGAATGCATGTCCACCTCAATAATACCTTCCACACAGTTAGTATTCTAATTCTTTGTGGTGGCATCTTTATGGTTGTTGGTATTTTCAATATCTGTATCCGTAGAGTTTCCAAAATACTTGAACAATGATTTCTAAGATTTCTTAGTTACTTTTAGGGTCTTCGCATTCTTAGGACTAGCACCTTCCATTATTCTAAATAGAGTCCTATGTCAGTAAAAGAACCAAGTAGTGACTTCCTGTTGCACGTCAACAACTAACCCTTTGTTGCATGTCAAAAGCGCATCAATAATCCCTGTCGCACATTAACTAGGTGTCAAATGAAACTATTGTGCATCACCAAGGTGTCAAATTCTTATGCCCTGTCACGTGTCAAATGCTTATGCCTTGTCATGCGTCAACTGCTTATGCCCTATCACGCGTGTTAACTTTGTCACTATCACGCATCAACTGCTTATGCCCTGTCACACGTCAACTCTCTCTTATCGCATGCATGTCGTCTGCAATATCTCCTTGTCGTGCATCTATAATACCTCTTTGTCATATGTCAACTATATCCCTGTCACGCATCAACAACTAACCCTAACAGCTAACAACAATCTCTGGTGCTTAAGAGTATGTGAGTTCAAACTTCACGGTATTGGTAATTTGGTAAGCTACTTGTGGTATACTACCCGACGAATCACCTAGGTTTTTATAGGAGATGTTTTCAAATGAAGGTGAAGCCGACCCCAAAAAAAAAAATATACTATATATTTTAGGTGAACAGACACTAACCCGCTCCAAAAAAATCACCTTTTCAAATTTTCCTAAAATAAAAATTTCACCATATTATGAATATTCACCACTAAAATTATCCCTCGCTTTAGGAAATTTCCCGCATGGGGTGAAAAGCCACCTTTGCACCCTCTCTCTCGTGAGTCCGTAATTCCGAAAGGGACACGTGACACCTCCTAAGCTAACGCGGGGAAAGCAGGGTGGTGGGAATAAAAGAGTCTTAATGCCCCAAAGGGTGAAAGGGGTAAAATTAACCTACACCTCCACCAACACCTCGTGATTCCATGTGGCAGCTACTTAATTGGTTACGGGGTGGCAAAAAATTTAGAAAATTTTCCCAAAATTTTTCTGAAGCACTAAGTTAAAAAGGGATCCGCCCTCCGCCAATGCCTCATGGTACCACGTGGAAGCCTTTGATTGGCTACGAGGCAGCGGGAAAATTAGGAAAATTTTCCCAAAAATTTTCGAAGCGCTAAGGGAAAAATTTGGACCCGTGGTCCGCCAAGGAAAATTTTCCCAATTTTTTTAACAGTTAGAATTATTTTTTGACGCCAAATGAAGAAAAACTTCAGAAGGCCATAAATTTTGATAGAGAGCTCGGTTTGGGAAAACAAGGAATTTATGGAAATATCTCAATGTCCTCTTTACTCGGAATCATTAAATTTTGATTTTGATAAATTTTAAGAAGTAAATTTCAAGAAAATGATCTACAGACTTTTATAGTGCAAACTGGTAAATTTTAACTTATAAGATTTGTTCAATTTGATCTTCTTCCTCTCTCAACATGTCAAATAGACATGGAGAATTGTTCTTAGATGGATTTAAGAAGGATTTCAAGATTCAATTTTTCTGATTGATTTGTAATTTGAAAATTTACATCTATTGACAACAAAATGATTGTAAGAGGGTTGAGCCTATTTTTGCTAAGTTTTCTAAGAAGTTCCTTAAGTAATTTTGTCCAATTGGATTCATTTAGGGAATACTACTTCAATTTAATCGTTTAGTTTGTTATTTCATTGTTGTAGGTTCGAACTGTGCATTTTTGGATAAAGTATTTGCCAGTTTGAAAATACAAAAAAAAGATCAAATTTTAAAGGATCTATTCACCATTTTCATCTTCCAAGTATTAGGATTCATTCCAATTCTAATCTAAAACATTTAGTTGATTCAATTCAACTATTCAAAAGCTAGAATACATCTCTGATTTCCAATTTTCACATATTTCAAAGATAGAGAGTATTACACTTCCTTCATATGCATTTCTTTCTTTCAAACAAAGATTACAACTCACATTTAGATGATTAAATTCAATACAATGATGCAATTTGAGGAAGGTTATGCAATCCTTTATTGATTCCAAAAGACAACTTTACAACTTCCTTCTTTCTTTCCTCAATTTCATCATACAGGACACAATTTCTTGCTTTCAAAAGAACATAACAGAGTATGTCTCTTTCACATTTCAATATACACTTTCATAACCAATACAACATATTTCCATTACAAAACATATACAATTTCATCCACTTCAAGTGGGAAAGGTTACAATAATATTTTATTTCATAAGGGACAATCAAATTGTCTTTTCTCACCAGAACAACAACATGCATATTTCTCATTCTTCCAAATTGTGATCACAACAAGAGTAGGGGAAAGGAAATGCTCTCCACCCAACCAAGACATCCAATGAAGAGGAGAAGCCATCCTTCTTCATTGGCCCCGAGCCCCAACCACAAAGCAATAAAAGATGTGATCCAACTCATGGCAATAATAGGCTTCCAAAAACACACAAGCAACATTTTCACAATAAAAACACAGTCCAAAACAAAATGTAGTTTACAATTACATTAAAGCATGACAAACATTATTGAGGCTTCATCGAGCAAGCTAAAGGAGCAAGAAACTATGGGGGATGCTTCATATGCCTCCCAAAAGGGGAAATGGGTATCACCACCGAATTACAAATCACCAAAATATAGTATATACATACTCTCACATTCTTTATGCCTCCCCAAGTACCCCTTATTCCTCACATTTCCTTATGCCTCCCAACCTCTTTTGGCACCCTATAATGAGTAAATAAATGCAAGCTATTTCTTTCTAAGGTGGAACCCAAATCCCAAATCCCTCCATCCTTATACCTCCCTAAAACACACTTTTGCCTCCCACAAAATAAACCCCATAGTCTTCTCCTACACCATTCCTAGGCCATCTACCCAATAGCCCACAAACATGCCAACACATTAACATTTACATTCATAAAAGAAGAGCATTTCAAGAGCCAAGCTCTTACCTCTCCATGATGGAGTTTCCCAAGTTCCAAACAACAGTTGTTTCTAAGCAAACAATCCAAAAATCCACCAAACAACAAGCATGCAACAATCTTCAAGCTTCTCCAAAAGAAAGAGCTCCCAAAACAACAAGGAATTCACCCAAGAATGAAGTCTCCAAAGTTGAGAAACCCCAAAACAAGGCAAGGAATTCAAATTTTATAGAAGAGGGAAGAGAAGAGGATGAGGTGGATCCATGTAGGATGCCACATCACACATCTTCAACCCCAACCCAAAATTCAACTTCATTCTCCAATGCATAATAAATAGGTGGGTGAATAATATGACAGTTTACTTACATACTCAAATCCAACCCACATCCCAAAGGACTGAAATTAAATCATGTAAGAAAAGTGTAATTAAAACCTACAATTTTCCTTCTCAAAAAGCATTATAAAAGTCAAATTTCAACTCTCCAACCATAGGTATGGTTGGTAATTAAATTTAAGAGGTATGAGACAAGTTTAACTTGTCCCACAAGCCTCCAAAATCAGCCTCCAAGGACAAATTCGAATTTCTAAGAAAGTGGAGTGTTTCACACTCAAAAGTAAACTTACACATCACTTGCACATCTCTTACAACACTTTAATTCAAGGCCAACAACTCTATTAATTACTTTCTTATGACATATTTTAATTAATTAACTTAACAACATGATTACTCACAATATTACACACCATTTAATGAATAATGAAAGGGTCAATGCACCACAAAATAAACACATGCAAACATAAATAAAGGAACTAATAAATACACATAACCCCTTGGTCACATTTAAAGGTGATCCCCCATGGGAATCCCTAACACACACAAACACACACAAACAAATACTAGTTGCCATGGTGACCTTGTTGAATTCATCTAGAATTCCAATGTGGTTGGTCTCTAATCCCCATTGTTTGTTGTGATATTTTAACTTGCAAAACACGAATACTTCCTTCGGCCTCATGGCCATATCATAACATGCAAAATAATATAATTAAAATTCCAAAATCATCTAGATATATGGATCACAACAACATCTAAGCAATCAACAAAATCATTTACAATTTTACTCAACAACTATATCATCATCAAATAATTTCTATTTCTAGGTCTACTCACAATAATTAAATATCAAGAGAATAACTTAAGATGGGAGAGGACTTGTTTCATGAAACTTCATAGGTATCTAAATAAGCATAATGGGTAGTAAAAATTCTACCAATCATATATAAAAGTGAGAAATGAGTGATTTATGACAAAAAAATAGGTTCTCGAGAAATGATGTTGTTATGAAGACACCACTATATACCGATGATGCTATGAAAACTCGTCCTAGAAAGAGATCTAATACCGATTTTTATGATATATTAAATATCTAAAATTAAACAATGAAATTAACATTAAGAAAAGTAGTGCAATTTTGATTTAAAAAAATATCTACAATTTTTTTGTATAAATATATGCATTCTTGAAAATAGGTCCTAAACAAAATATCTCTTAAAAGACATAAAAATACATGAGATAATAAATTAGACTATATGCAAATACAAAAATCATAATAAATGGTTACAATGTTATTAATAGAAAGAGGTCAAATAGTAGAGTAGGAATTAAGAAAACTCATGTAATATGATATTATGTAGGCATTCTAAGTAAATAGTCAAAAGCTAAAAGTGAAACAAAAAATTTGCTTGAAATAGAGACTTAAACACAATTATATATCTAATAAACTTAAAACAAATATACATCTCTTTTCTTAATTAAAAATATACAATATTGAATCCTATGTCATTATAGGTGCCTATAACTAACTTACAACAATTCCAAATAGAAAATTTTTATAACTAATATAAAATATGGTAGATAACATCTATTGTGTATTTTTACTATAAAAAGAGAATATAAAAATTAACAAAGATAATATAATGAATTTTCACATTTTAAAAGTCACCAATCCCATCATACTAAACTTCACTTGTTGAAGTTACTATACTAAAAATATAATTTGCAAAAAAAATCATCATTTGGCATATGAATTTGTAATATAAAAAATATCAATACTTATCATTAAATTATCTACAAAATTATAATATATGGAAACAAAAATAAAAAATAATAACCTATTCATGTTGACATATATTTCAAGAAGCTGTACCCATAATGACAGGAACCGGATTGATGGCAAAAATTAGTGACGTATAAATATAGGACATAAAAGTATGCAACAATTTGTATTAAAAATGACCCAAAAATATCCAAAAACAAATAATACACAAATGATTACATCAAAAACCCATTATTTTAACATTAGAAGGAAATTATCTGGAGTGCGCAATTTATCACATGATACTCAATGAATATCATATGAAGATGAATATCATATTAGACTTAAATCCTCGGAATAAATTGAAAGATCCGTGCTCAAGAAAAATAGTTTTTTTCTGTTGTTCCAAGAAATGAATCCTTTCGATCATAGCGAAGTAAGATAGATGAATTGCAAGAAAATTTGAGCGAAAAAATGCAGGCTACTGTTGATTTTGCTGAAAGTTTTGGGCCTCCGAAATAACATGATGTGAGGTTCAGGGAGATGAATTGCATAGTGCTCCCACCCACGTGACTGTTGAACTCCAATAGATCGCCATTCGTTCTGCGATAAAACGTGAAAAGCTATTAATATCACATACGTTAATCTACACTAAAACAAAATGCATTGAGAATGTTTGGCACGTATTTATTTGTAGAAAAAACAAAAAAATGGAATACTTGGATCTCATGCCATGTGTAAACCTCTGAAGTAGTCGATTGATAGGAAGCAGTTTTGCAATATCCAGAGGAATAACCACATTCCTGGGGATATAGCGTTTGTTAAGGCATAACGGGATATAGCATAAATAGGATTTCAAACCAATATGATTAGCAGAAGGATGCCTTAAAGGAGGGAATTTATCACACCCTCTAAATGATTGCCTATTTCATCTAAGTCATATAAAAACAGAGACTCCAAATACGAATCCATTTCCCATTAATAATAGATAATTTGCAAGTCTTTCCATCACAATGTAAGGCAATAATCCACATTGCAGATGTACATTATGTAAGTAAACCAATTGAATAATTTCTTCAAAAGAGATTTTCCCAAAACCACTGAAATGTATGCATCTCTTCAATTAATTAACAGAAGGAACAATAATCTAACAGAGTGAATAGCATAAGGTGTGGGTAAAAACCTGTACTCATATACCTCATCATAGTATTTTGGAGAGTAGTAGAATTCTGACATGTTGACCAGTTTACACACTTAACAAAACCTGATCCCACAAGAAGGAAATGCAAATCACAATTACCTGTAAATAATACCAGTAATGTTGAAATGCTTTAGAGAGGAATGAAATGAAAATGGATGAAAGATTTTGTGAGTGAGAATCCCAATTTTATTGTTCCTTTTATAGTGTGATGTTTTCATCAGTAACAACACAATTATTATAACAGCCATTGCGATATTTTGTTGTTTCTTAATTATGGTGAAGCCGTTGCGCGTAATCAGGAACAAAGTTTGTTAATATTATAAGGTGGTTCTCCGAATGTGGAGTAGCACATAAAATCCCCCAACAAAGTATTTTGATCACTATTATTTTAACTCGTTTCTTTAAAAGGAGGACATGAATTTCCAGCCACACGATGAACTTGAATCTATGTAAAATATATGAAGAGGTATAGTTCTCAAGGCGCTAGTTTTTTCACTTATGTCACATATTTAAAATAGGTACCTTGAGAATGATAAATTTCGACATATTTTACTACGTTTTGATTTATGTTTATATAAATATATGTATGTAAAATATGTCGAGAGGTATCATTCTCGAGGTGCCTATTTTAGATGTGTGACATAAGTGGAATAGCCACCTTCAAAACCGTACTGCCGGCACATATTTTACATGTACTAATATAAGATAGATATACTAGTAGCATCCGCAAGAGTTATGTATTTTACATAAAATGATGGCAAATATAAAGCCGGTAAAAGAAGGGGGCATTTAGTTCATGCATGAGTGACTCGTTACTGTCTCGAACCGCACCTTTGTCTTGGAAAAGTGATCTCACTCCGGTACAATGAGATCTCCTTTGAGTTGTGGGTGCCTCGATTGAGGAGAACCTCCAGAGCGGGTTGGTTCCCTTGATGGATCACCGAAAACTACTAAACCGATGGGGTTGAGGGATAAGAATAACTTGAACTTAACATAATTAGCACAAAAGGGTGATACACCCAACTTTAGGGACCCACACTTGCACAAAACACACTTAATGATTGGTAAATAACCGATAAACATCACTACAATTACTTGTTTGACAGATTTTGCACTCGGAAAATGTATCAAAGATACAATTACATGAGTCACAAAACATACAAAAGAGGTAAATGGAGGTGCTGAATGATTATTAACATGCAAAGGAACAAAATTATTCACTAAAACAAGCTGTAAATCTGTTGTAACACACTAAACAAAACTCAAAATTGGTGGAAAACTATCTTTCATTCATCAACAAGGTGCACTAGTACAATGGTTTGCATCAAAAGTATGCAGGATACAAATAAGCTCCCATTAAACACTTGCCTAACCAAGGTATAAATAACAAAAGTTGCACATCTTTGACTCAAAAATAGCTCACCTTACAAAAAATTAGCCAAGCTAATTGGAGACAATCCAATATTAGCCTTACATGCACAATTTTAGTCTTACATGCAAAAATAAAATTTCAATAATAACAAGGCTAAAAATAGCTTGCATGGTTTAATTGCTCATATTTGACTAGTCAACTGCTTTTTGACTCTCCCCCGACAAGTGTACAGACTTGTTAGCAATTTTTAAGGTAAATTTGGAATTTTTAAGGAAAATATTCACCATATTTAATTTGTAAAAAAGCTAATTTTGTCTTTTCTGGGAACATGCACTATTGGCCAAATTTATCTTTTGTCACTTGGCATGTAAAAGGTAATAATGCCAAGTGACAAAGGTTAATAGTTCCAAAATTGGAAATTGCCCCTACATGCCAATAATCATGATGATTAAAACATTAAAAAATTATCCATTTGTGTGGGAAGATAAAGGTATGGTTAGAGTATTATTTAAACAATGGTTTAAGCATGGTCAGATTGACCATGGTTAAAACATTTGGTCAATCAAAATCACTTATGGTACGGACCCTAAAGGTGCTTCCATTTTCATTTGGTCTCTCTGGAAACTTTGTATGAGAGGGGAAACTCTGTAAAACCTCTACCTTGCAGTCATGCATCATTTTTAAGATTTATTTTTGGTTCTATTGTATATGTGGCCACCATGATTGGGTTTTGGAGGTCATATTTTGGAATTCTATATTTGATATTGCATTGAGATTACTTCATGTGGGCTTGTATTGGATCTGTTCATTGGTATAACTCGAAACTTGTCTCCATGTGTATTAACCTTGTCAAGATCTGGGGATGTGCATTTTTCTTCCATGTTTGAATCTCCACCTCTCTACTTTGAGGGATTTTGTATCACTTTTCCTTGCTATGGATTGATATTTCACTCCAAAAATATCTTCTTCGAGCTTCCCGAAGGGTTGTGGTTTTGTATAATTAGATCTCTTCATTTTCTATTATGGGTATGGATGAGTTGCTCTCCATTGGAACTCATGTGGGTGAGATTATACTCATTTGAGTTGCTACATTGAGTGACCTATTTTGAGTTTGAGCTCTATATCATTATACCCAGCTTGTGATTACAGTATATAATAGTTTCCTTGTATTTCTATGTAAAGATGAGCTCATTGTGGTTTGTTGGAATGGATTTGTCTTGAGAAGATCTAATCGATTTAGGTTTGAACTTATCTTGAGAGATCTTGGTTCTACATTTTCTCATGAATTTATTGCCATTTTCAAGATTGGTAAGCCTTTAAAATCCTTGGGATTTGTCTTAGATTTAACATATGAACTCACATTTGTGTTGTTAACTCGTTGTGAGTTTTGTGTTGGGGCTTGTCGTGCTATCTAATCCTTTGTCTCGATCTATGAATTTATGAGAGCTCGGCTATGTGTTGGTTCTCACCATATTAAAATCTGGGCTCACTTTTGTATTTTCTCTATGGCTTCTATGTAAATCTATTTTGTCACAATTATCAGTTCCTCTTTTCTTTTGGGCCACAATATTTATTTTTTAATCGCTGTTATTTTTGGTTTGAGATTATGCATACGATTTTCTCCTGATTCAAAGTATCTCCACATTGAAGGTTTTGTTTTATGTATTTTCTTTTACAATAGGTTAGTTTTTCTTAAGATTGCTTGAAGAAAATAACTCTATGATATTTTATTGCATTGTTTTCGACTGTTATTCCATCCAAGTCTTTAGATGTTGTAACATGAGGTCATCCTCCTAACTTGTCTAGTTCAAGATTTTTATTTTTATATATGTCACGAACTTTGGCACATTATAAATTTCTAGCCTCATTTTGAAACATAGAAGTTTGGACTTCTAAGTTTTATTTCTTTCTAATGTGCCAATAATTGACGCTTAGATAAATATTCTTTTGATATTCCAGTAGTAGTAGGTGTGCCTCCTAAAATGAGACCTTCCTTATTCGTAGATAATTCCTTAATCAACTATACTCTGTTTACTTCCGTAGCTGATATAGCAACTTCAAATTCTCCTATTGTTTCATACTCAAAGAATGTTGTTCCCTTTATTCTTGGAATGGAAAAATTACTATGATGACAATTTTCCCAATAATTTCTCTCAATGACTAAAGTGAAGCATACCTAGATATCTATTTTGAACCATGCATAACTGTTAGGACTATAGAAGGTGTGGATGTTATATAATCCATCCTAGATACACATTCTAAATGAACATTCCAAGTGTCGTGCAACATAAGTCTCTACATCACACAACATTAGAAACATATGTGAAGCCTCTCCAATTTTTCTCCTCATATCCTTTGGAATTTGTAGAAATGTAAATCTTACTAAAGATGTCAAGATAACATATACTTGTATGCAGGAATGATAAAAAGAATGGAATTTTTGTATATTTTTGTAGCTAAAACTTTCTTGATGAAATCTGATTTCTTTGCAACATGTATAAAATTTGTCGATCTTTGGAATTGTACCTCCAGATTGATGATTGATACTTCAAGAAGAATGTCTAGATTTTTCTTGAAAATTGACAACTATAAAACTTATTCTAAGATGAGATATTTTCTTTTTTTTTCTTCCATTTCAAGTTTTTTTGAAGCCTTTAATTTAATTATATTATGTGCTAAATGAAACGAAAGAATCAAATTCACTTCTTGTGATGGATATCTACAATTATGTTCCCTTTGTAGCTCAATTGATGCCTTCAGTTTCTTATGAAAATACTGCAATCCTTTTTGGAGCCTGCTACTTTTTCACTCTATTCCTTTGTTTGAAAACTACTGGAAGTACTACTTTTGCTTTGGAAAAGTTATTCTTTTGGCATCCTGGCATACTAGATGACTGCTTCTTTGTAGCATTAAACTTTGCTAAACTGTCTTGAAATATGGAAATGAACTTTTGATATTCTCGCACTTTGAAAGATGAGGACTTTTATCATTTAGAGAGCATGCTTATCTAAGATGGAAAAACCCTTATTTTACAAAATATGAGAAATTTTGAGGACTATATGGTTGTATGAACATATGTCTTTTGCATTGATTTTTTTAATCAACATCTTGATCCTTTTCTTACTTCATGGCAAGAACACTTATCATCAATGTACTTTGAAAATTATTTGTAGATTGAAAGTTGCATTTTGTTATTGAGTCCTTTGAGGTCTATGGTTGTATGAACATGTTAAAAATTGAAATATGATGGTTGCAACTTATCCCCATTCATGTAAAATATGAAATATGTCTCTACTTCATAACACTATAAAAATTCATTAATTCCATTTCAATTGATGATGTAATTACATTCAAAGTTAGAGATATAATGGGAAAGAGTATCCCGATATCTAACTATTTTCTTCTTCACCTTTTTAGGTACAATGAAGGAGCGAATGTGGTCATGTAGAAGTAGCTCATAAGGAAGAGGATATCTTCCAATAGGGAATGATGGGTTCCTCTTACCATTTACATGTCCAAATTTAATTTTAAATGCATTTTCCTTAAATGCATTGTCCAACAAATTTTGTGGCATCTATATACTCTTTCCTTATGTATAAATGAAGTTGTGTTATGTGATGAGTTGTTTATGTCTCTTTTCATTTTTCTTCAGTAACATGATATGGAATGAACCCATGCAACTCAACACACTAATGAAATTTCACTTAATCATAAAGGAATAAAATGAATTAATTGTACCTTCCTTTGATGATCCCAAACATAAGTAAACACAATTGATGCAACAAAAATCTTTTCCTTTGACACATTAAATCTGCAGTTCCTATCTTGTTGTTTCACATATATGATGTCCTTCCCATCTCTATCATAACCATGAAGTTGTCTCAAAAGGATGATGTATGATGTTGACAAGGGTAAATGCTTGAAGGGCCTCTTATGTGAGGGATAAGAATCTTGGGTCAACATTCCTAGTTGTTAGTTGCATGTGTACTGTTATCAGATTTTTCCCCTTAGGAAAAATTGAACAAACATGAACTTGCACATAGAAAAAATAGAGGGATTGATTCAGTCATGGGAGTTTACATTTCTAGATTGGCCAAATAGGCGAAAGGGGATGAGAAAATTGTACAGAAATTTAGGAAATGAAGAAGCTCCAAAATCCAAATTTTGGATTTAAGAGGTGGAGCCGTTCGGAGGTAGGCTAGGGTAAAATTAGGGAATTAGTGGAAAGAAGCATGAAAACCCTGAAACCCCAAAGTCTGAAATTTAGAATTCAAGATTTCGAGAGGTTCGAGGTTTTCGTGACTGTGGGTAGGTGAAAAGTGCCTATGATATGAAAAGTAGAAGGTCTAAAACTCAAGTCTCACTTTCGAGACTTCGGAGTTTTGGAGGTTTCATGTGCCTAAATGGATAAAAAAATATTGAAAATCCAAACCCCAAAACCCTAAAAACATGAATCCCAAAATGAAAAAAACTAAAACCCTGAAAACCTGAATCCTAAAAACCAAAAACCCCAAAAATTGCAAAGGTATGAAGCTTGAATTTCAAATTTTGGACTTCAAGGTTTCAGAATTACGGAACTTCAAAGCCCTAAAACACAAAAATAACAACTCAAAGTCCAAAACCCAAAGTATGAATTATGGACTTTAGACTTTCAAAGTTTCAAAGGTTTTGATGATTCAAGCAGATGAACAAGAACTGATCTCGTGAAATGAAAGGTCTGAAGTTCCAAATTTTGAATGTCTCGAAATTTTAGACTTTTGACTTTCGGAGTTTTGGAGGTTTCATGTGTCCACTCGTATAAACAAAGAATGTGATGCCACTAAAAACAACCCACTTGAGACCCAAGAACAACCTATGATTAGTTAGGAAAATTATGGAATAATTTTTTTGTTTAAAACAGTACCTGACAACCAAGTTAGAAGACAACAATTGTCACTAATAGGTTCTAGATCAATTCTAATCCACTAGAATATACTTTTCTTTTATTAACAATTATTAGAGGTCACAAGGTCCAAAATTTAGGGTTAGAAAGTTCAATTAGGGTCAGAGGGTAATTCCTCACCATACCCACTCTCTAATAGGATTTAAAGATTCAACTTGAGTTTTATCAAAATTAACTCATTCAAAATTTCTGCAAATCATTCCCATTGGATAGGAAATTTCCTCACCTTTCCTAGTGATATAAAGAAGTCCTCCTAACTCCTCATATTTCTCAAGTTATGGGCCAATGGGCCTTGGGGTGAAAATTTTCCCCAAGAGCGGGCCTGCAGGCCTAAGGGAGAAAATTTGCCCCAGGGGCGGGTTTGCGGGCCATGGGGAGAAATATTTCCCGAAGGAGGAGTCGGGTCAATGGGACTGCGGGAGACATTTTGGAAATTTCCGGCATGGGGCAAAAAATCACCCTTGCACCCACGCTCCCGCAAGTCCGCAAGTTCGCAAGGGACACATGGCACCTCTTAAACCAACGCGAGGAAAGTGGGGTGGCGGGGGTAGATTAATTTTTATGCCCCAAAGGGTTAAAAGATTAGAATTCACCCGCATCTCCACCGATGCCTCGTGATGCCACGTGATGCCTTCGATTGGGTCATGGGTGGCGATGAAAAGTACAAAATTTTCCCAAAATTTTCTAAAAACGCAAAAGGCAGAAAGGAACCGCTCCTCTGCTGATGCCTCACGATGCCATGTGGAAGCTCCTGATTGGTTGCGGTGGTGGGGAAAATTTGGAAAATTTTCCCAAAATTTTTCTGAAGCGCTAAGTTAAAAAGGGATCACCCCTCCGCCAACACCTTGTGGTGCCACGTGGCAGCCTTTGATTGGCTGCAGGCCGGTAGGGAAAATTAGGAAAATTTTCCCAAAAATTTTCTGAAGCGCTAAGGGAAAATTCGGGCCCATAGGTCCGCCAAGAAAATTTTTCCCAATTTTTTTTTTTTTTCGACAGTTAGAATTATTTTTGACGCCAAATGAAGAAAAAACTTTAGAAGGCCATAACTTTTGATAGAGAGCTCAGTTTTGGGAAAACAAGAACTTTCTGAAATATCTCGACGTACTCTTTACTAATGAATCATTAAATTTTGGTTTTGGTAAATTTTTAGAGTCAATTTCAAGAAAACGATCTGCAGGATTTTATAGTGCAAACTAGTAAATTTTAACTTATAAGATTTGTTCAATTTGATCTTCTTCCTCTCTCAACATGTCAAATAGACATGGAGAATTATTATTAGATGGATTTAAGAAGGATTTCAAGATTCAATTTGTCTAATTGATTTGCAATTTGAAAATTTACATCTCTTGACAACAAAACGACTGTAAGAGGGTTGAGCCCGTTTTTGCTAAGTTTTCTAAGAAGTTCCTTAAGTATTTTTGTCCAATTGGATTCATTTAGGGCATACTAATTCAATTTAATTGTTTAATTTGTTATTTCATTATTGCAGGTTTGAACTATGCATTTTGGATAAAGTATTTGCTAGTTCGATAATACAAAACAAAGATCAAATTTTAAAGGATCTATTCGCCATTTTCATCTTCCAAGTATTATAATTAATTACAATTCTAATCTAATTTATTTAGTTGATTCAATTCAACTATTCAAAGCTAAAATACATCTCTGATTTCCAATTTTCACATATTTCAAAAGACAAAGTATTACACTTCCTTCATACGCATTTCTTTCTTTCAAATAGAGATTACAACTCACATTTAGATGATTAAATTCAATACAATGATGCAATTTGAGGAAGGTTATGCAATCCTTTATTGATTCCAAAAGACAAATTTACAACTTCTTTCATTCCTCAATTTCATCATATAGGACATAATTTCTTGCTTTCAAAAGAACAAAACAGTATGTCTCTTTCACATTTCAATTTACACTTTCATAACCAATACAAACATTTCCATTACAAAACATATACAAGTTCATCCAATTCAAGAGGGAAATGTTTCAATAAGATTTCATTTCACAAGGGACTCGTGAAAATGTCTTTTCTCACTCTCGAACAACAACATGCATATTTATTATTCTTCTAAATTGTGATCACAAAAAGAGCAAGGGAAAGGTAACACTATCCACCCAACCAAGACATCCAATGAAGAGGAGAAGCCATCCTTCTTCATTGGCCCCGAGCCCCAACCACAATGCAATAAAATATGTGATCCAACTCATGGCAACAACAAGCTTCCACAAACACACAAGCAACATTTTCACAATAAAAACATAGTCTAAAACAGAATGTAGTTTACAACTACATTAAAGCATGACAAAAATTACTGAGGCTTCATCAAGCAAGCCAAAGGAGCAAGAAACTATGGGGGATGCTTCTTATGCCTCCTAAAAGGGAAAATGGGTATCACCACCTGAATTACAAACCGCCAAAATATAGTATATCAAAACCCTAACATTCCTTATGCCTCCCCCAAGTACCCCTTATTCCTCACATTTCCTTATGCCTCCCCAACCTCTTATGACACCCCATAACAAGTAAAGAAATGCAAGCTATTTATTTGTAAGGTGGAAACTAAATCCTAACTCCCTTCACCCTTATACCTCCCTAAAACACACTTGTGCCTCCTAAAAATAAACCCCATAGTCCTCTCCTACACCACTCCTAGGACATCTACCCAACAGACCACAAACATGCCAAAACATTCACACATTAACATTTTCATTCATAAAAGAAGAGCATTTCAAGAGCCAAGCTCTTACCTCTCCATGATGGAGTTTCCCAAGTTCCAAACAACAGTTGTTTCCAAGCAAAAAATCCAAAAATTCCACCAAACAACAAGCATGCAACAATATTCAAGCTTCTCCAAAAGCAACATGAAATTTGCCCAAGGATGAAGTCTCCAAAGTGAAGCAACCCTAAAACAAGGAGAGGAATTCAAATTTTATAGAAGAGGGAAGGGAAGAGGATGAGGTGGATCCATGATGAGGTGGATCCATGTAGAATGCTACATCACACATCCTCAACCCCAACCCCAAAATTCAACTTCATTCTCCAATGCATAATAAATAGGTGGGTGAATAATATGATAGTTTACTTACATACTCAAACCTAACCCACACCCCAAAGGACTGAAATTAAAATATGAAAGAAACGTGTAATTAAAACCTACAATTTGTCTTATCAAAATGCATAATGAAAGTATAAAATCAAATCTCCAACCGTAGGTATGGTTGCTAAATAAATTTAAGAGGTATGGGACAAGTTTAACTTGTCCCACAAGCCTCCAAAATCAACCTTCAAGGACAAATTCGAATTTCCAAGAAGATGAAGTGTTTCACACTCAAAATTAACTTACACATCACTTACACATCTCTTACAACACTTTAATTCAAGGCCAAAAATTCTATTAATTACTTTCTTATGACATATTTTAATTAATTAACTTAACAACATGATTACTCACAATATTACACACCATTTAATGAATAATGAAAGGGTCAATGCACCACAAAATAAACACATGCAAACATAAACAAAGGAACCAATAAATAAATACACATAACCCCTTGGTCACATTTAAAGGTTATCCCCCATGGGAATCCCTAACACGCACAAACATGCACAAAAATACTAGTTGCCATGGTGACCTTGTTGAATTCATCTAGAATTCCAATGTGGTTGGTCTCCAATCCCCCGATGTTTGTCATGATATTTTAACCTCGTAAAACATAAATACCTCCTTCACCTCATGGCCATATCGGAACATCCAAAATAATATAAATAAATTCAAAATCATCTAGATATAATGATCACAAAACATCCAAGAAACCAACAAGATCATTTGTAATTTTACTCAACAACTATATCATCATCAAATAATTTCCATTTCTAGGTCTACTCACAATATCCAAATATCACATGTCCAAACAACATTTATAGTATAACCATGTCAAACAAAGATATCAACATCAATATCAAAAATGCCTTTAATAATCATCATACATCATAACTGAATCAAGTCAACAATAATTTGTAGTGCCCATGTTTTACACACACAATTACAATAGTAAAATACTAGGATAATTTTTTTTGACTACACTGTTCACTATGCACAACACAGCAAGGGATCCAAGTACCAAAACTTGACTTGCACGACAACCACATAGGTCATCGACTCACATAGACATGAGAGAACAACATAGGCATGTCGATGCCACACTTTTCCAAATGAATGAATACTAGCAATGCCCCAACCAAAGAAAGGAGACTCAAGGATAGGCAAACCCACAAACATCATTTCTTTAATTATATTTTAGTACGATTAACATTCCAAGAACATTATTGTGTAAGGATAAATTTCATGTTTTTCCACTGACAAGTTCTTAAGTTCATACCGTGGTTAAATTATCGCTCACCCCTCAAAGTGACTTCTTATTCTTTACAAAATTTTCCATAACTTGCTTAATTATTTGGCTTAATTCAAATGCATATAAAGTACTTAATTATCTTGCTCTTATGTTAAAAATATTCTTCTTGAACATACATTCAATGTTTTCCTTTTTACTCTTACCACTCAAGTGGATGTGACTTGGTGTCCATATAACGATATTAGGTTTTAACGGAGATTTAGATGCGAGATAGATTTTTACCAAAAACATACCTCGATCATGGGTTAGTTATTTCCCTACCATAGTTATTCTAATTCAATGACTTGGGAAATTCCATTTTGATTTATACATGTATTTTGTTTTCTCGAAGGTTGATCACACCAAGGCAATTCATATTCCTTGAAACAATAGAATATATTTAATTGAGATATAATGGTCTCCGAGAGTGGCATTATTCCAAACCTCAATCTCATTTTTACTCTTATATGCGTTATTTTCTATGTCACAATATGGTCTTATTTTTAGCATTGTCTTAAAAAAGAGTTACGAAATGTTTGTCTAACCTCTTGAAAACATATATGATTAGAAGACTTGACGCTACACACGAATCCTAGGTTAACATCCGAACCAACTAAGGTTTAGATTAATTCCAACTTCATCTAAGGGTCTACCCCTCAACTATAAATGTGGTTTAAGCGAGAGGACAAATTTAAGCTAAACCACCTTCAGAAAGGGCCAAGGTGTTATGTTGAGAGGAACCAAGGTAACACATTTGGAGTGGAACTAAGGGGTTCATTAACAAGAGTTTAAGACCTAGAACAACTAAGTCACAACCTCCATCCCTATCATCTGGATCCAATAGGGATTTCACTTGATGAAGAACTTTAAATTTAAATCTATCTTCGAATGACAAGGTGGTCTGCTAGGCTATGAAGGAGGAGTTAGCTCTACATACTCCAAGAAAAGTTTGACTGTGTCACTCCTATCAGATGGGTTTATGAAAATGTCACTAAACATTTTGACTAAGACGATAAGCCCATTCTTGAGCTCTGATTTTCCTAAATTAGGACGTTCCATCGAGAGCAAAGATTAAGTTCATCCTACATTTTTCAATGTCTTCCACGGTAAAAGTAACACACATGAAGACAAGTTATGCTCGATATTGAACAAGGGTAGGGTGTTGCGATTTAATTCTCTTTAATACATTTACAAGTATGAATGCACAAGATGACTTGTTAATCATTTATTGAACACTAAATATGCACTACAAGATATTACTTAAGATTTATTTACCTTATCTAAATATCAACCCTTTTTACCATGTGTACTATGAATCAAATTGAACCTATGATTAAATGCACATTTCCTAGATGTCTTTGAAACCAAAGATCACATACATATCAACAAACTATCAAATATAACAGCTTGGTAACATGAGACAACAAAGATACATTTATTCATTTAACAATGAACTATATAAATTACAAAGATAAATAATGAATTACACATTGCCCTTTTTCATTGTCATTCATCCCAGTGAAACCACGTGAGCATGATATCGTGATAATTCACTAGCATGACATCCACCCTTAATCTAACGTAATTATCATTTTTAGTTTTCCCATTTATATATAATAATAATTACAATTTGCAAGCGAGAGAAAAAAAAGTTTAGAGACATGTATTTAATGCATTTCATTTCACTTCATTTTGTAACCCAGGAGAGAGAAAAGAAGGGAAGAGAGAGAAAACACCATTTTGTCAAAATTTCTATTTCACACAACAAGCTATACCATAGAGTTTTAAACAATTATTTACACGTGTCAAAAGTATCTATGGTGGTTTGGCAATCCGAGGGTCTCGCAGCTTTAATTTTTTTTACATTTTCTTACTAGCTACAACATGTTCAAAACGGGCTTAAAGGATAAGAAACCACTTCTAAAAGTTATCTTCCTATGAGAATGCACACCATGATTAACTTTCTACGTGTCCCTAGATATACCAAGAGTTCATAGCAACTGACGGAATTGGGAAAAAGTGAACAATTTACATTTCATGGCTAGTTTTCCGGGGCCATTGGTCATAGTTGGCCCAATTAAAAATGAACAAAAGTTAGCTCGAGAGCTAAAAAAAACACCACTTCCAAAATTAACGTCGATGGGTGAGCACGCAACGAGACACTTCCTACAAGTTCCCCTATATAAAGATAATTCATCAGAGTCAACGGAACTGAGAACTAGAAAACCATTTTCAAATGGTGACAAGTTTTCTGGAGCGACCAGTCGAAATTGGTCCAGTTTGACCTCATCAAACTACGACCGGAAGCCTATAAAATGTCGTCGTCAAAATATCCAAAAGTTTTTTTCCCTAAACTAAAGGTTCCATGCAATTGTCTAGTAAGAACCCTAGAGGTTTGCAAAGGTGGGAAATAATTTCTCTATCTAGGTTTCAAATGGCGGTTCAAAATGAAAGCCAACTTTCTAGATTTAACAACCATCTACTACTCTAAAACAGTGTAACAGGGCTCCTATAAGAGCGTCAAAAAGATCACATATGTTTGTTCGGGGTCAATCCAGAGGTCAAGGTGACTCCTCACATACCAAGGTACACGAATGAAGCTTAACATCTCGTTTTCAGAGTTACGAAGGGTACTTAAGGAGTCTCTGAAAAATGTAAAAATTAACTATTTAAATAGGGAGGAGGTCAACATTATTACTGGGAAGTCAATTTTATCTGGTCAATAAAACAATGTTGTAGTGATCTAGTTGGGTAGGAAGTTTTCTACATCACCTTAGAATGAGGGTGGAAGTTCATGTTTTAGTGCAAATGGGTTATTTTGACTTCGTGAGTTTTGACACGACATTTCATTGTTTTTTTGCAAACGAGTTGAAATAAACATTTAACGGTATTAAAATCCTAATATTTTAAAATTCTATTAAGTTGCAAAAGAGAACTAAAACATGAGAATTATGAGAGGTAAGGGAAGATGAACCATGCTTGGAAATGATGAGTGAAATGGGTATAAGGGGGCTCCAAGTGGTTTGCACTCACGATCCGTTGAGACCATTCCATTGAAAAAGGATTTTCGTCAAACAATTCATGAGCATTGGGTTTATATCCACAACTGTATACTTATCTTCCTGTTCACTTACAATTTGAAAACAAAATCCACTGCCCAATATGCTTGTCGGTTGTCTAAAACTATTCCAAAGCTCCACACCTCAACTTTGGTGGTATCCCCATAACCACAACACAATGCTTTTGTAAACAACAGTGACCCCAAGGAGTTATCAACGGATCCACTTTGTGTTTACAACAATCATTCCTATCTAAAGCCTATAATTCTCTGAGGCATTTTAACAAACAAATCACGAAACCCCGCTCGGGGTATGATAACTACTCTAAAGGGCTCCAAAATTAATTAAACAATATCCGTGCCTTCATTTCGCTTCCATATCGACGAATTTCTTTTTCTTTTTCTTTTTATCCTCAACGCTTTGATGGAGGTCCACCCTGTTTATTTTCTCTCTCTCAAGTGTGAAGACACATAGTTCACGTGCCATGTCTATGCTACCATGTTCTGCATACTTGTCTACAAATCCATTCTATGCAAAATTGGATGTATTTAGTCTATAAAACCATGTTTCTTTGCTGCAAGACACATTTTTATCAGACTTTTAGTCAAACAACTCTCATGCCTTGTGTTTATTTCCACATTTTTCACGCATATCAATTCGACACTTGCAATAAAAAAATCTTACAAAAAGAAAAAAAATAGATTCTATTATTCATACCCTATTCCAATACTCATATTTTGGCACAGGCTAGACGTATGCTGGCAAATGTAGATTGATATGGGTTGGAGAAAAGGGCTTGTGAATGGCGCAGACTTATACATGTCCCCTAAGCGTTTACAACTACAACATTTGTCAAAATCCCTCTCTCCATTATGCTTTGATGGCTGTCCACGCAAGAACAAAGGCTTGTTTTTTGATGTAGGCATTCCTTTAAGAACAAAATGAAAAATTCCCTCACGCACATTGGTTTGAGTAAAATCTATGGCCATAGCATCACATAAACCACGTTTCCTTCAGGCATTTTTCCCAACAAAGACACATCCTGGTTTTGTTCTCGCCACCGTCCCAACTCACACCATTTCCAAATGTAAGGAGACAAACCCTAACTAAATGTTTTTGAGCTTATTCGCCCTCCTCCATTTAGCTTTATTTTAATTTTATTTTAAATTATAAATATATTTTTATTGGATTAAGTGACTATGGAGAAACACTTTTACAAGCATCAATTGGGAGAGGTGGTTAACATTGGTGTGATGTTCTACTTCCATGGCAACAACAACCAGGGTTTTTCCATAGTGTCTGATAAGAACCTGCAAATAAATGCTCATTTTATCGGCATAAGGCAAATACCGAACATCTTCTCTTGTGGCCGTAGATAGCAAATCTTACATTTTCAACCACCACACAAGATTCTCTAAGAATTCACTTCCAAAATCTGTTACTAGTGTGTATTGCACCGGGAAAGGAGGTAAAGGAAATGGTATCCTCTGTAAAAGATAAATGCATAGGAATCACTTTTATAAGTCAGCTACCTCGGAACATCAAATAAAAAAACCACGTCGGTATCAAGAAACCCTTTTCGATGACAAACTATCTTGTTTCAAACACAAATAGAGACCCATGTCGCTTAAATTTGTGACAAGACATTAGAGTTGTCATGTGCAGAAAGTCTAACCCATGATAAAGTGATTTTGGGCGGCTAAAATGAGAGTTACATTTGACGTAGTACTAAATACTTTATTATTTTATTTTAAAATTTGTGTGGGGCACTACATCTCCCTCCCCTTATAAGAGCATCATCCTCGATGCGACATATAATGATGAAAGAGAAATGGGAAGCAACAAGGAACAAATATTGGCAAAGGTATGCCCTAAGGTTAAGATTTCAGACCAAAATCATGACCATGAGGTGGCCCTAGGAACATCTGGTAGAAATTTTAACTTTCAAGGTTCTGTTAAGATTAGTAGTTCCATTTTACCTTATTACTTAGGTTTTTCTTTTATAGTATTTCTTATCTCAATATTATAATATTCATTATTTAGAATTTTTTAGTTGTCTTCAGTTCGTGGGTGCCCAACAATAACTAACATCAAGATGTCACACAAAACTTAACACAACATAAACAATCCCATGAGACATCTTACTACCTATTTTCATGACGGTATCATATTACAAGGTATTTTAATTCCTCCATGGAATGAAAACAAGTAGTCCACATAGAAAATAATTTCGACAATTACATCTTAGACATAGACCTAGTACACACATATGACTGACAAACGTAATCATCGCACTGATACAAAGGTAGCTAGTATCACATGTCTCAAAACCATGACTATTAATGACATAGTTTCAAATCCAATACCCAATAGTCAATACAAATGGAGATGTCAATCCTCAACCATAACAATGTCTAACAAGACTCACAAGAGTACACATAGCTCATTATACCGACTCCACACATAACAAGACATCACGATACAATCCCTAGATATCTCAAAGAGCACAAAATTAAACTTCATATACCTTCCCAAGGCATCACCAACTAACCTCCATATATATATATCTTGAAGCATCCAAAAAAAATCCATATACCTCAAACAACTCCATATGCCTCCCAACGAGAAAGAAACATAGTCCCAAAAACAAGTCGGGTCACTCAACCATAGAGCCCCATCAAGAATAAAAAGTCACTCAACCATAGAGGCTGTCTCCTTTCTCTTTTTTAATGAGGCCGGGTCACCCTATGGCCCTTGGCACATAGAGCCCCGTCACCCCCAACCTAAGTGACATAATAACTCGTGGTTCAACAACCCACTAGTTATCTATAACTCCTCATGCGTACCCCCATACAAAAGAGTGGGTCCATAGGTTCAACCACTCCATGGTAAATCCCATGACCCTATTCCAACACATTACGACATTAGAACCAGCATATCAATCCAATCAAATGCCAAGTGGTAAAATCAAAAGCCTTGGGCTAGGCTACAAAACTTTTAAATATGAAAAGAAAGTTTTAAAACTAAGAAAAACAAATGGCTAATTAGCCATGGTTAGTGCAAAATCCAATGTTAATGCAACAATCAAATAAATGCCCAAAACATAAGAACATGTCAATCAAGAAAACAAATGGTTCTAGCTAAAAGAGATAATGATAAATTTATGAATAAAATACGTGTTAAGAAAATAGCACATTACGATAACTATGTGGCCTTATGCTGCCACCAAAGGGGTACTCATTGAGTTGTTGGCACTCAGACATCAATCCTCAGCTCATAAAAATATATATGTAACTAGAAATGAGTATATCAAATAATGTAACTATCATCATCTCTGCCTGAATCATCCCTCCAAACTCCCACAAGGATCAACATAGTCAAAATTACATAGGATTGTCTAATGAACAATCCAATAAGAAAGAGCAGGGAAGTCTAGTTGCATAAGTTGAGCCTAAGGTGGTGCACACCCACAATATACTAAGCAAGCTCAAGTATACTAAATAGATAGAAGTGGGTTTTCAATCTATATAAGACTCCAGTTCCTCACTCGTACTCAGCTCAAGATTATGAAAACCTAGTCCACGCCTCCTCTCTCCACACATACACTCTTGACAGTTTATCCCCTTAGGTTCATCTAGTGTAAGGTTCACAACATACACATAACTACATCACTAACACAATGGTGATTCACGCACATTAACCATAACGTCTTACATATGGTATATATATATATATATATATATATATATATATATATATATATATATATATATATATATATAAGGTATAACACAATCATTACTTTCATGGGTTACGATACATCACATTACCACATCCTACACCCAAAGTGCAATCACTGTACACTAGGGATCATACTCACCATATGCCCCTAAATCACGACATGAACCATCACATATTACATGAATTATACGTATGAGGAACACAATGTCTAACCTTATAACATATAGTCAATTGTAATACAACATAATGATGCACACAACTAATCACAATATGGTGATGACATCATGATAAACTGTGATTCACTTTACATCAATTTTGTCATGCAATACATCAATACACCTTCACATCACATAAATCCAACATGTTTTAACCCTCTACAATCCACAATAACATTCTATTCACAAACAACAAGGTGGTACATCACACATGGATTCCTCATTGAATCAACAACATAGAGAGTGAATACTCTCATCACAAGCACATCAATATGATAACAAATATGCACTAAGTGACATGCACAACATGTGCGTTCACAATTTCACAATTACGACATAGTTCACATCACGCATATATCACATTACTCTTCCAATATCTCGACACCATCATGCAACACCATCACAACTCCAATTCATCCCAGAGGTTCGAGAGCATGAACCTTCGCTCTGATACCATATGTAGTGCCCATGTTTTACGCACACAATTACAATAGTAAAATACCGGATAATTTTTTTGACTACACTACTCAATACACACAACACAACAAGGGATCCAAGTACCGAAACGCGACTCACACGACAACCACATAGGTCATCGACTCACATAGACACAAGAGAACAACATAGGCATGTCAATGCCACACTTTTCCCAATGAAAGAATACTAGTAATGCGCCAACAACAAAAAGGAGAATCAAGGATAGGAAAACCCACACACATCATTTTTTTAATTGTATTTTAGTACGATTAACATTCCAAGAACATTATTGTTCAAGGATAAATTTATCATTTGTCCACCTTGAAAAGTTCTTAAGTTCATACCGTGGTTAAATTATCGTTCACCCCTTTTAAGCTGACTTCTTATTCTTTACAAAAGTTTCCATAACTTGCTTAATTATTTGGCTTAATTCAAATGCATATAAAGTACTTAATTATATTGCTCTTATGTTAAAAATCTTCTTCTCAAACATACATTCAATGTCTACCTTTTTACTCTTACCACTCAGGTGGATGTGACTTGGTGTCCATATAGCGATATTAGGTTTTAACGGAGATTTAGATGTGAGATAGATTTTTACCGAAAACATACCTTGATCACATGTTAGTTATTTCCCTACCATAGTTATTCTAATTCAATGACTTGGGAAATTCCATTTTGATTTATACATGTATTTTGTTTTCTCGAAGGTTGATATGTGAACACAAATCCAACACTCGATAATATTTCACCGAGAACTCCTTGTCTATGATTATTTTAGTAATGCAAAACTTTTGGTTTGGTGGCGCAAAAGAATCTAGAAACATAACAACAAACATAACACAAGAATACCATAGACTATGAAAAAAAAAGAATGATGACAAATCTAAAATACAACCGTAAAATATATGATTAACATGGAATTATTACAATCTCACCCATGAATTACTCCAAGTGTTACCAACTCCACTTGATTCCAACAATGGTTATGGGAGAAACTTCACAATTACTCCTCTTGATGACTTCCTTAACACACCTTCACAAAGTATCTTTTATTCATAAAATAATTATTACAACTTTTCTCTATGATAAATGAGAGGGGATGGTCTCTCTATTTATAGGAATTCTATTAGGAAATAAGAGATAAAATATGCGGAATAATCCCTTACAGAATCGCAACAATAGAAACTAATATGCATAAAATATTACAGATCTCAAATAAAAGTGTAGAATAAATAACACAACATAGAGAGACAAGATTTAACGTGGTTCACCCAATTTGGGCTACATCCACCAAGAATCACTTGCTCAAATTTTATTACAAGCCTCCACTCTCTCAATACAATACCTAGATCCATTTGGAGCTATGCTCAACAAACTCTACAGTTTTCACACCTGAATTCAAAACACATCTGGAATACATTTGCTTGTCTCTCTATCATATGCATAAGACCATATAAATAGACAACTGCTTAAGTAGTTTTACAAAACCATGAGTATCAAACAATGGGAAAAAACAAAACCGTCCCATAAACCTATGGGTAGCTGAAGAGGTGGTTTTACAAAACAATGGGTACCGAAAACCATGGGCCCCAAAAATAGCCCATAACAGCTACCCATTACCGATGGGTTAATAAAACACCCATGAAAATTCACTTCAGGGGCTTTGCCCAACCCCCTTTTCAATCGGGGGCTTCAACCCCTGTACCCTTGAACCACTCATCGGCAAGCGGGACCGCCGTAAAAATACCCGAGTGTAACACATGGAAGGTGTACCACACTCTAACATGAAAATAGGCTCCACAAACATAACAATCTCCCACTTGGAGACTGATTTCCACTGAGAAAGCTTCTCAACCCTTCATTGTCATCCGCGAAGGCCAACCAAAGTTGAACATAGCTTTAGTTTATCCCTTGTGACCACCTTGGTCATCATGTCTGCAGGATTCTGACTGGTATGAATCTTCTCCAACTTCAACTTATTTTCATTCAAAGCTGTCCTGATGAAGTGATATCTCAACTGTATGTGCTTTGTCCTAGAGTGGAAAGCAGAGTTCTTAGCTAGGTGTATAGCACTCTGACTATCACTATGCAGCTTACATTCCTCCTGCTTATGCCCTAACTCCTCAAGTAATTGTTGTAACCAAATAATCTCTTTGCTTGCCTCTATGGTAGCAACATACTCACCTCCGTTGTTGATAAAGCCACTAACTTTTGTAGTCATGAAATCCAGCTCACTGCTGTCCCACCTACAGTGTAAATATAACCTGTTGTGCTCCTCCTGCTGTCTACATCTCCAGCCATGTCTGAATCTACATAACCATGTAAAGTGGTGTTTGATCCACTGTAGCACAAAACTGTCCCCATGGTCCCTCTCAAATACCGAAGGATCCACTTTACTATTTTCCAATGCTCTTTACTTGGATCACTCATAAATCTACTCACAGCTCCCACTGCATGGGCAATATCATGCCTAGTGCACACCATAGCATACATCAAACTACCAACCGCTGATGAGTAAGGTACTATGGACATCTGGTTTCTTTCCTGCTCTATCTTGGGACACTTCTCCTTTGATAACTTAAAATGGCATGCCAAAGGAGTCTGCATCATCACCAATCCGGCACTATGATAATTCTTCACCAGAACTCCTTTTACTATGATTATTTACTAATGCACAGCCTTTAGTTTGGTGGATGTAATCTGAAACAAAAACAACAACATAACACAAGAATACCATCGATTATGATAAGACAGAATGATGACAAATCTGAAATATCAAAATAAATTATAATATTAACATGAAACTGTTACAATCTCACCCATGAGGTACTTCAAGTGTTATTGACTTCACTTGCCTTTCACCAAGACTATGGGAGAAACTTTACAATTACACCTCTTAATGGCTTCTTCAACACACCTTTAATTGATGGCTTCCTTCACATACTTCCTACAATATTTCTCACTACTTCCTTCTATGCTAAATGAGGGGGGTAGCCTCTCTATTTATAGAACTTCCAGGCTTATCCATCTTATCTCTAAGATAGGATAAGAAATCCACTCTGACAAATCATATTCCATACCTTAACTCTTATCTGTACATGTAAGCTTATCTTCTAAGATAAGATAAACCTTATCATTTTACATGGGTTCCACATTTTTAGAATTTTTACAAATAAAATACACAAAATATTTATGACCTCACTCCTTGTCCTTATTACCAATATAATATTTCTAATTCCTAATCACGTAGACCCTACTTCTCTAATTACCCAAACTTTGACATTTTAACATTACCGGACCACTTACGACAAATATTTACTTTTTACAACATTCCTATTGTACTTTGACTATTACCGTACTCCACATTATTGGCGGCACCATACTGACGGCGCCATTATCTTCTATCAGACGCTACTACTAATTATACTTAACAACATCCTATTCCTAATACATACATTAATGAAATAGAAATTACGGAGGAAAATTTTAGTGTCGACATCTTCCCCCTTCCTAGCTTCTACTCCGTCCTCGGAGTAGACTATTCTGGTGCTTGGAAAATCTTCAACTTGTCGTGGTTGACCCATTTCGTAATGGGAGTGCCATCCAATTCCTCTAGTCGGTACGTACCGTTTTCATGCACAACTGCTATTTTGTAGGGCCCATCCATTTTGGAAGAAATTTTCTCTGTCTTCTTTTTTTGTATCTGGAATCATATACTAGGACCAAGTCATTCACATGAAATGGAGACCATCGGATCTTTTGATCAAAGTATTCCTTCTGCTTCATTTTCTTCTTATGGCTTGTATCCTTTGCTATTTCCCTCATTTCCTCTAGCAAATGAAGATGTACCAACCTTTCTTTTACTGAATCACTTTCATCCATCCTTCCATTTTTCATAACTCTCACAATGGGAATATCAAACTCAATAGAAGAATCGGATCAATGCCATAGGCTAATTGAAATGGGGAGTATCCTGCTTGCTGACTTTGATGTTGCCCTATATGCCCACAATGCTGGCATGAATCCTTTTATCCCATTTATGTACCGCAAGGCTGCATCTTTTGCTAGAATTTGACACAACACAAAATTTGTTCATTCCACCTGTCCATTTGTGCTTGGCTTGTATGTTGTTGCCTTCCTATGCTTAATAGAAAATTTATTGACTAGGGCTTCTACCACCTCATTAATGAAGTGGCTTCCTTGATCTGTTACAATTTCTAATGGACAACCAAATCTGGTGACAATGCATTCATACATGAACCTTGCCACTTCATCCATGGAAGTTGTTTTCAATGGCCTAGCTTCAACCCACTTGGTTAAATAATCTGTGGCAACTACAATATACTTATTTTGGCATGATGTAGTTGGAAGTGGACCTACAATGTCTATTCCCCACTTTTCAAAGGGACCAAGGGGAAGAATAGGACATAATGGAGCTGATGAAGTCTTACGGTTACCATGTGTTTGACAAATATCACATGTCTTAAAATAACTATAACAATCTTTAAAAAGAGTGGGCCAGTGATAACCTGCATCCAAGATCCTTCTTGCTTTGTAAGTTGTCCAGAGAAGTGTCCTCCACATGTACCATTATGGAATTCTTCTAGCAGTTCCTTCCCTTGATCACGTCCAATCGCCTCTTGTCTTGTCCCCATCGTGTCCTATTCAAGTAATACTCCATGTAGAATAGAATATGGACGACTGACTTGAGTAATCTTTCTCTTAGTCTTTGCATTGGCACCATCAGGAAACTTGAATTCATTTAGATAATTCCAAATATCTATGTATTCACTAGGGATTGTGTCAAGGGATAACAAGGCTGCATCGGGGAAATCATCATCATCACAAGATGATCCTAAACCATCATAGGCTTGAGAGAGTGCATCTGCATTGACATGCTTCTTTCCTGGCCTATCTATAATATCAAATTCAAATTCTTGTAGCAAAATTATCCATCTTGCTATCCTCCCTGATGGGTTAGGCTTATTTACAATATATTTTAGAGCCTGATGATCTGTTACAACTAGAAATTTTTTCCCTAGCAAGTAATTTCTAAACTTCTTTACAGCAAAAATGATAGCCAGAGCCTCTTTTTCAGTTACAGTATAATTTACCTCAGCACTGCTCATTTGTCTGCTCCCAAAGTAAATTGGATGTTCATTCCCATTTTCATCCTTTTGGCTCAAAGTACTTCCTAGTGCTGCATCTGAGGCATCAGTGTACACAATGAATGGCTTGCTCCAATCTGGATTCTTCAAAATAGGTGAAGACACCAGGGCTTCCTTCAGTTGTCCAAAAGCTTCATGCGCCTTATTTCCTAGTTCATAAGTAACATCCTTCTTCAAGAATCGGTTAGTGGTCGTGTAATCTTTGAGAAATTCTTGATAAACCTTCTATAGTAACCCACATGGCCTAAAAATGATCTCAACTTCCTTCTATTAAGAGGAAATGGTAAATCTTTGATTTTTGAAACTTTATCAGGATTAGTACCAATACCATCTCTGGATACAACATGCCCTAACAAAACGCCTTTAGAACATCTAAAGACACACTTTGTAGGGTTTAGTGAGGCTTTTGCTTCATCTAACCTTTGAAATGCTATCTCCATTTGGTGTAGGTGGTCCAACTTGCTCCCATAGATGTAAAAATCATTCAGAAATACTCTGATGAAGGTCCCAATGTAGGGTTCGAACACCCTATTCATCAAACGCTGGAATGTTGCTGGAGCATTACACAACCCAAAAGGCATAACTCTATAAGAAAACGTTCCCCAAGGAGTGGTGAACGTGGTCTTCAGTTGATCTTTCTCTGCTATACAAAATTGGTCAGTAGCCGCTATATCCATTAGCAAAACTATAACACTCCTGGCCAGCTACTTCGTCTAAGATCTGATCTGAAAATGGAAGAGGGTAATGATCCTTCTTTGTTGCCTTATTGAGCTTCCTGTAATCAACACAAATACGTAGCTTCCCATTCTTTTTTATTGAGATCACAATGGGAGAAACCCATTCTCGAATTTTCCACAAAGAAATATGAATCCCGCATCAAGCAACTTATCTATTTCTTCTTTTACAGTCTTAGAAAAATTAGTATTCATTCTATATGGCATTTGCTTTATGGGCTTAGCACCATCTACCAGCTCAATACAATGTTCTACCCAACTTACTTGACGGAGTTCCTTGTAATCAAAAGTGAATAGGTGTATGTACCTTCGAAAGAGTTGGAGGTAGGATTCCTTCTCACTCTCCATCACAACATCACCAATCTTTATTTGTTGGAGACGATCATCAACTTCTTCTTTAGATAATTTTATGGGGTCATGAGTTGGTGTGACTAGAAGGATATCCATGACTGAAACATCAACCTCACTTTCTTCATCTTCAGTGTCCACTTCACTGGTACTAGAGTAATCAGAGGATGTCCAATCATCAGTTTCATCACTTGAATCCACAGGTTCTTCTTTATGATGTCGAGGGATCACGTTTATCTTCACCCTCTCTCTACCACGTCCAAGTGTCATGAAACTTTCATTCCAGTAGTTTCTTGCATGAACTCTCCTTAGCCATGGTCTTCCCAAAGCAGATGGGTATGCAACAACATACCATTTTTCATCACCTGAAAGTCTACCACACATACAACACCCATAACAGATATTGCCACATTTGAAACTACACCTTCTGGTTTAGTTTTTCCTTTATTTAATGACCTTAACATAAGTGTTGAAGGGCGATCAATTTTTAAACCCAACATATTCATTACAGACTCGGTCATTACATTAACTGCAGCACCTCCATCAACTAAGACATCATGAATTGAAATACCATTACATAATACCTCATCTTGTGGAGCATAGGGATCCGCCTCTGCCTCCAAAACAGGGACCTCAACCTCCTTCCTTGTTCGAGCATTGAGTCCACAATGCAACTCCCGCCTCTTCTCAGAAGACAGCCAAGAGTTGACCATATGTAATATTTGTAGGCCTTTTGGACAGATCTTCCAAGATGGAGTATGGTCTTTGCCCCTATGAAATAAGAAAATCCTACACACCCAACTTTCTTCTCCTATGTTTCTTACTAGTTTCTTCTTTCATCTTCTTAGGATCATTTCCATTTTGATTATCTTTTTTTTTTCTTTCTTTTGTTACAAACACATCTACTTCATTATTTCTGCTCTTATCTACTACATCAAAAGAATTCACAGGTGCTTTTCCTTTATCATTATCTCCTTTACCAGATGTAGAAGCTCTATCTGGACAATTATACTTATAATGACCCTTTTTATAACAACCATAGCAAACAACTTCAGAAATATTTCTTTTTAGACCTCTATCTCCTCCCTGAGAACTAAATTCCTTTCCTTGAAGAAGATTAATAGTTAATTGACCCATCTTTTTGAGCAGATCGTCATACTCAGTAGATGTACTAGGAGAAATATTTGTGCTCACCGGGAGTGGTTGTGGATTCTGGACCAAAGGTGCTGGTGTAGACTCTACTTTAGCAACAATTTCTTTGGGCTCCTCTTCCATGCTTTCTTCTTGCCTTCTTGCAATCTCCTTTGCTTGTTCAATGGTAGTTGGGTGGTCATACTTCACTCGTTGTTTGATTTCTGGCTTCATCCCAAGAATGAAGTGCTTACAGAGGAGATTATCCACGCCATTCATCAACCGATCCGCTAGTCCTTCCTTCCGGATCCGGCATCGAGCTTCCTCCTTAGCTCTAGAACACGAGCATGATAATCCCTTATCTTCTCCTTCTCTCCTTGGGATAGCTTTGTGATCTCGATCATGAGATCTGCATATTTCTGTTGTTCACCAAATTCTTCAAGAAAACTTTCAGTTAATAAATCCCATGAATTTTTCACATTATCACTTAGTGTTTCAAACCACCTAAGTGCTGAACCATCCAAAAAGGTAGGAAAAATTCAGTCCATTGTTCTCTTCTTATAAGGCCATTACAAATACAAGATCGCTTAAACTCTTGAATGAAAGAAGAAGCGTCTTCATTAGATTGAGCTGAAAAAACAGGAATCTTTCCCATTTTCAAAAGTAACCACCGTGAAATAACAACTCACAAGTACAATCAACAAGACTTATGTGTACAAATAATTGGAATCACTATACCAGAAAGTGACTTTACACCTTTCTATAGTAAAATAGAAATGACCATGGTAAACTATGGTAAAACTTGACTTACTGCGGTAAAAACTGACTTTACTGTGGTAAACACTATTCACGGTAAAAATTGAAGTTACTACGGTAAATACTATTCACGGTAAAAAGTGACTTTACTGTGGTAAATACTATTCCCAGCAAAAATGACTTTACCATGGTAACTACTATTCATGGCAAAAATGACTTTACCATGGTAACTACTATGCACAGTAAGAACAAGGTTACCCTCTAATTAATTTTTGACTAAGTGGGAATATCTCTATAGAAAATCCACCAACGAGGAATGGTCCCGGCAACGGAACCAAAATGTCATCACCAATCCGGCACTATGATAATTCTTCACCGGAACTCCTCGTGCTATGATTATTTACTAATACACACCTTTAGTTTGGTGGATGTAACTGAAACAAAACAACAACATAACACAAGAATACCATCAACTATGATAAGACGAATGATGACAAATTTGAAATATCAAAATAAATTATAATATTAACATGAAATCATTAATCTCACCCATGAGGTACTTCAAGTGTTATTGACTTCACTTGCCTTTCACCAAGACTATGGGAGAAACTTTACAATTACACCTCTTAATGGCTTCTTCAACACACCTTTAACTGATGGCTTCCTTCGCACACTTCCTACAATATTTCTCACTACTTCCTTCTATGCTAAATGAGGGGGGTAGCCTCTCTATTTATAGAACTTCCTGGCTTATCCATCTTATCTCTAAGATAGGATAAGAAATCCACTGACAAATCATATTCCATACCTTAACTCTTATCTGTACATGTAAGCTTATCTTCTAAGATAAGATAAACCTTATCATTTTACATGGGTTCCACATTTTTAGAAATTTTACAAATAAAATACACAAAATATTTATGACCTCACTCCTTGTCCTTATTACCAATATAATATTTCTAATTCCTAATCACGTAGACCCTACTTCTCTAATTACCCAAACTTTGACATTTTAACATTACCGGACCACTTACGACAAATATTTACTTTTACAACATTCCTATTGTACTTTGATCACTATTCGTATACTCCACATTATTGGCGGTACCGTACTGACGGCGCCATTATCTTCTATCAGACGCTACTACTAATTATACTTAACAACATCCTATTCCTAATACATACATTATTGAAATAGAAATTACGGAGGAAAATTTTAGTGTCGACAAGTCCCAACTGGTTTAGCATCCTGCATGTTAAACCTATCCAATACCTTCTTAATGTACTCTTCCTGAGATAAAGTTAGCTTCCGTTCCTTCCTATCCCGAGTTATCCTCATACCAAGGATTTGTCTAGCTACCCCCAAATCCTTCATAGGAAAGGATTCACTTAGTTGTTTCTTGAGTAATTTTATTTCCTACATGTTTTTACTTGCAACCAACATGTCATCAACATACAAACATAGGATAATATAACTTCCATCCTCAAATTTCTTTGTATACACACAATGGTTAGAATGACATCTAATATAACCTTGCTCCATCATGAAGCTATCAAAATTTTTATACCATTGACGTGGAGCTTGTTTCAGGCCATACAAGCTCTTCTTCAGTTTGCACACCATCTCCTCTTTACCTTTGACTTCATATCCTTCTGGTTGCTGCATATATAGCTCCTCCTCCAAATCACCATGGAGAAATACAGTCTTTACATCTAACTATTCTAAGTGCAAGTCTTCTGCTGCCACTATTCCAAGAATAGTTCTGATAGAAGTCATTTTTACTACAGGAGAAAAAATATCATCAAAATCTATACCTTGTTTTTGTACAAACCCCTTGACCACCAACCGGGCCTTATATCTTTTCTTTCCTCCTTCTTCGTCTTTAACTCTATACACCCACTTGTTCTCGCAATGCCCTTTTCCTTCCGGTAGCTTCACCAAATCCCAAGTCTGGTTCTCCATGAGAGACTTATGCTCCTCATCCATGGCTTGCTCCCACTTCTTACTGGCATCTACCTGTATTGCTTCATCAAAGCTCTCTGGATCTCCACTATCAGTGAGTAATAAATAATAAAGAGAAGGAGAAAATGTTCATGTTCTTTTCTTACCCTAGAAGACCTCCTTATTCAAGGAGTTTGGGGTTCCTATTGAGTAGGTTCCTGAACTGATTCATGGGTCACTTTCCCATCCGGAAGATCCTCTACCACTGCATATTCTTTCTTGGATTCTTCCCTATTTTCTTGCAACTATTGCTTATACATGACTTTCTCATTAAAGACCACATCCCTAGACCGAATGATTTTCTTGTCCTTAATACTCCAACATTTAAACCCAAAGTCATCACAACCATAACTAATGAAAGAACATTTTTCTAATTTAGCCTCTAGCTTGGTCCTATCATCCTTGTCTATATGACCAAACACCTCACATCCAAAGACTGTAAGAAATGAATAATCAAATTTCTTACCATACCATGCCTCCTCAGGTATGCCTCCATCCAAGGCACTTGAGGGTCCTCTGTTTATCAAGTACACAACTGTGCTCACCACTTTTGCCCAAAAAGAAAGAGGCAGTCCTGCATGTAACCTCATGCTCCTAGCACGTTCCATTATTGTTTTGTTCATCCTTTCTGATACCCCATTCTGTTGTGGAGTTCCTGGAACCGTCTTTTGCCTGTGGATTCCATACTTAGAATAGTAATCATTAAATTCATTGCTACAATACTCCCCTCTATTATCTGACCTGAGACATTTTAGCTTAAGACCTGTTTCATTCTCTACCAAGGCTTTCCATTTAACAAAAGTGTCAAATAAATTAAATTTGTTTCTAATACAATAAACCTAAACTTTCCTTGTTGCATCATCAATAAAAGTAACATAATAACTTGAACCCCAAGAGACGATACCCGAGCCGGCCCCCACACATCAGAATGTACCAGCTCTAACTTACTCTCTTTCTTCGTAGGTCCAACCTTGAGAAACCTTACTCGCTTTTGTTTCCCATATATGCAGTTCTCACATAAATCCAAACTCTTTCTCGTATATCCAGGAAAATTCTTCTTTATGATGTTCATGCCCTTATGGCTCATATGACTGAGCCTATAGTGCCATAATGTTGTATCTACATCTGAAGTCACAAGATTACAATCATTAGTACTATCAGTGGTTAAATATAAGGTTCCAACCTTCTTACCTCTCGCCACCACAAGAGCACCCTTGGTAACCTTCCAAGAGTTAGTTGTAAATATCACAAGATCTCCATCACTTCCCAATTGCCCCGCCAATATCAAATTTCTCCTTAATGTAGGCACATGTCGACATCCTTCAATAGCCATGTATTCCCATTCTCGCATCTTAATTTGAATGAACTCATTATCCAAAATTCACCCTCAAGGTAATTTTGATAACATGCATCTTAAATTCTCAAGTCGCAGTAAATAGATTGAGTCAGGGGAAAAAGTCATGTTTTTTGGGTCCCCTCAAAATTTTCTAACTCCCATGTCCAAGAAGGAGGGAGCAAGTTCCGAGAAAATGTAAGAAAAATTGCAAAAAACAGGCTCGGGCCAGGAAAAATCACGAAAAATGGCTAAGTCCTAGTCCTCGCAACAGTCGGGACAGTTGGGACAAAAAGGCGCGGATCGGCCGAAATGAGCACAGGCGGCCCCGGAAGCAATTGGGACATCTGGGACAAAAGTACGCGGCGGGCGCGAAAAGCCGATCTGGCCAAAAAATTGAAAAAATCGACTAACTGCTGAGAGGGACAGTCTGGGACGTTTGGGTCAAATGGACCCGAATCGGCCGGTTCGGCCGAAATCAGTCAAGGCAGTCCAAAACAAAGTGGGCCAAGTGGAACAAAAATACAGGCCCCAGGTCAATTAATCGAAATGGGAACAAACAGTCCAAAAGCAAATGGGACATCTGGGACAAATAGGCCCGAACCGGCCGGTTCGGCCGAAATCAGCACAAAGAGCACTGTACCAAATGGGACAAAGGGACGCGTGGGACGCGAAAACCCGAAGGAGCCGAGAGCCAATCAAATCTTGCCACGTGTCCAACGCAAAGAGGGACAAGGAAGCCCATTTCGGGCGGATCGGAGGTTTTTGTCCCAAACGGTTTGGGACATCCGGGACAAAAAGACGCGAAGGGCGCGAAAGAGCCGGCAGACCCGTCGACCAATCAAATCATGACACGTGTCACAGGAAGAAAAGTCAACGTTTGGTCCGGAAACTTCAAACGGCCATAACTTTTGACTCCGAGCTCCGATTTTCATAAAATTGGACTTTCTGGAACGAGCACGACGTCCTCTACGCCACATGGATTTCTTAATTTTAATGAGGGTAGATATATTTAAATAAAAGAAACATATTCGGCTCCAACGATAATGCCCTTTCCCGTCAAATGACAGAAAATGCCTGCCAGGCCCAAAATAGCTGCCCGCACTCAGAAGGCCATAAATTTTGCATTTCTCAACGAAATCACACAAAATTGGTACCGTTGGAATCATGGTTCCGAGCCCGATGCACAGCAATCAAGAAATTCCATATTTGATCAGAAATTGATTGAGATTTTTAAGGAAACGTGGCCGGGTTCATAACAGTGTTTTATTTGGTAGCTGGGAGTGCAATTAAGAGGCATGGTCATCATTCCTTCTCTGCTGCAGCACATGGGACAGTATAGGGAGCCTTTTGCAAGTAATGGAAAACCATTTCACTCAATTTAATGCCTCTTACAGGTGGTTGAAGGATAGATTTCAGGATTTCCATTTTCCCTTCTCTTTTCCTTCCCATTTTTCTATAAATTGGAGTGTCGGGCTCATTGTAAATGGGAGAGTTTTTGGGTAACAAAGCTCTGTCAAAAATTGCTTTGTGAAGCTAGTGTGTTGCAGGCCCTTGTAGTGGACTCCTTGCATGGTGATCCAGGCCCTTATCTTGTAATAGATTGAATGCATATCATGAAGCAATAAAATACCGGTTTGTGGATATATCTTCCCTCTTTGTGCTTTCTTGCATTCTTCTTGCCCCTTTGATCCTTCTATGAGAATATTGTGTCTATCTATTATGTTCTTGCAGGAATTCATTATCATTGTGTGTGCTTGAAATATTACTGTGAATGCATTTTGCTAGATTATGGAGAACTGTCATCACCTCTTCTAGTGTGCACTTTGCCTCTGTATTTCACACATTTGGAGACTACTCTCCCATCCTCCTTTTCTGGTGTATCACCGCTTTAGTGTAGGCTTTCATTTTATGTATTCTCTTTCCCTGGTCCCTTGGAAATTTAGATTAGAACAGTTAGCTTATCCTGCATTAGAGTAGATTGTGGCAGGTAGTTTAGGAGCAAGAACCAGCTTTCTCTGGAGGTCTGTCTCAAGTAGCAAGTCCCACAACTTGGAGATAGTACCCATGTTATCCAATCACACTGTGAGTTTAAATACATGCACAGGGGTGCTGTGATTCGGTGATAACAGAACCTTTTCCAACTATACTACAAGGCTCATCATCACGAAGAAAAACATGCCCAAAATCCCTTGAACATAATCAACAAAATAATGCCTATGTGGAGTAGCATGAAAGAATCCCTGAATCTAAAACCCAAGATTCAAAGAATATTATGCAAAGAAAGAATCAAAGCATCCTGACATACATTACCCGATGCCACATTTGCCTCCTTGTTTTTTTCCCCGTTGTTTCTTCTTGTCCCGAAGCTTCCAACAATCCTTCTTTGCATGCCCGGACTTTCCATGACTCCAACATACAATCTTGCTCTTGGATTTTGACCTTTCCAATCTTTCGATTTTCCACGGTTTCCTCTATTCTTCTATCTCCCTCTAGTTTCCACTGTCAAAGCATTCCCTGAAGTAGAAGATTCCCTGGAGCTTTTTCTTTGCATTTCCTCACTTAGAATCACCCCTACAACATCCTCAAACTTCAACTTTGAGTTAGTTGGAACCGAGTTGCTTACCGCCATTACCAAGCTATTCCAAATTTCAGGTAAAGAGCACAAAATTAATAAAGCCCTAACTTATTCATCAAATTCTATTGTAACTGAAGCTAGCATATTCACAACCGTATTGAAATCATTTAAATGATCTACTACTGAACTATTCTCAGACATCTTCATATTAAACAACTTTTTCATTAAAAATATCTTGTTAGAGGCAGAGGGTTTTTCATACAACTTCCCTAATGCATCCATTAGATATTTTGTAGTCTTTTCCTTTGAAACATTAAATAATACCGAAGATGCAAGACACAGCCGGATCATTCCAAGTGCCTTCTGATCCAACAAATCCCATTCCACATTTTTCATACTCGAGGGTTTGTTCACCTTCTCAGACAACGGAGTATAAAGATCCTTCTGATAAAGGTAATCTTCCATCTACATCTTCCAAAGACTGAAATTCTACCCGTTGAATTTATCAACCCTAGATCTTCCATCATCTGCCATAGCTCCCACTCAAGATAAAACTTTCCATGCGATTCAACACTTCAGCAAATCAAACCAAGCTCTGATACCAATTATTAGGAAATAAAAGATAAAATATGCGGAATAATCCCTTACAGAATCGCAATAGTAGAAACTAATATGCATAAAATATTACATATCTCAAATAAAAGTGTAGAATAAATAACACAACACAAGAGAGACAATATTTAACATGGTTCACCCAATTTGGGCTACATCCACCAAGAATCACTTGCTCAGATTTTATTACAAGCCTCCACTCTCTCAATACAATACCCAAATCCATTTGGAGCTATGCTCAACAAACTCTACAGAATTCACACCCAAATTCAAAACACATCTGCAATACATTTGCTTGTCTTTCTATCATATGCATAAGACCATATAAATAGACAACTGCTTAAGTAGTTTTACAAAACCATGGGTATCAAACAATGGGCAAAAACAAAACCATCCCATAAACCTATGGGTAGCCGAAGAGTTGGTTTTACAAAAAATGGGTACCAAAAAATCATGGACCCAAAAACAGCCCATAACGGTTACCCATTACCCATGGGTTAATAAACCACCCATGAAAATTTGCTTTGGGGGCTTCGCCCCTGAACCCCCTTCAATCGGGGGCTTCAACCCCCCGAACCCCCCTGACCTACTCACCGGCGAGTGGGACCGCCGTAAAAATACCCGAGTGTAACACATGGAAGGTGTACCACACTCTAACATGAAAATAGGCTCCACAAACATAACAAATTCAAGCTTATCCACCCTATGTTTAAGATAGGATAAGAAATCTCTTCCGAATCATATTCCATGCCTAAACTCTTTCCTCTTTACATGTAGGCTTATCTTCTAAGATAAGATAAACCTTATCATCTCACATGGGTTCCACCTTTTTAGACTTTTCTACAAATAAAATACATAAAATATTTATGACATCACTCCTTGTCCTTATTACAAATATAATATTTCTAATTCTTAATCATGTAGAACCTACTTCTCTACTTACCCCAACTTTGACATGTTAACATTATCGTACCACTTACGACAAATATTTACTTTTACCACAACATTCCTTTTATACTTTGATCAGAACCGTACTCTACTTTATTGGCAGCACCATATCGATTGGGTGTCATTATCTTCTATTGGACACCAATACTAATTATATTTAACAACATCCTATTCCTAATACATACATTAATAAAATAGAAATTACGGAGGAAAATTTTAATGTCGACATTTTCCCCCTTCCTAGCTTCTACTCCGTCCTCGAGTAGACTCTTATGGACATTCTGAAGCTGGTGCCTAGAAAATATTTAACTTGTCATGGTTGACCCATTTTGTAATGGGAGTACCATCCAATTCCTCCAGTCGATATGTACCATTTTCATGCACAACTGCTATTTTGTAGGGCCCCATCCATTTGGGAAGAAATTTTCTCTACCTTCTTTTTTTGTATCTAGAATCATATACTAGAACCAAGTCATTCACATGAAATGGAGACCAACGGATCTTTTGATCAAAGTATTCCTTCTGCTTCATTTTCTTCTTATATCTTGTATCCTTCACTATTTCCCTCATTTCCTCTAACAAATGAAGATGCACCAACCTTTCTTTTACTGAATCACTTTCATCCATCCTTTCATTTTTCATAACTCTCACAGTGGGAATATCAAACTCAATAGGAAGAACTGGATCAATGCCATAAGCTAATTGAAATGGGGAGTATCATGTTGCTGACTTTGATGTTTCCCTATATGCCCACAATGTTGCATGAATCCTTTTATCCCACTTATGTACTTGCAAGGCTGCATCTTTTGCTAGAATTTGACATAACACAAAATTTTTCGTTTCACCTATCCATTTGTGCTTGACTTGTATGTTGTTGCATTCCCATGTGCTTAATAGAAAACTTGTTGACTAGAGCTTCTACCACCTCATTAATGAAGTGGCTTCCTTGATCTGTTACAATTTTTAATGGGCAACCAAATCTGGTGACAATGCGTTTATATATGAACCTTGCCACTTCATCCATGGAATCTGTTTTCAATGGCCTAGCTTCAACCAACTTGGTTAAATAATTTGTGGCAACTACAATATACTTATTTTGGCATGGGGTAGTTGGAAGTGGACCTACAATATCTTTTTCAACTTTTCAAAGGGACCAAGTGGAACTATAAGGTATAATGGAGCTGATGAAGTCTTATGGTTACCATGTGTTTGAAAAATATCACATGTCTTACAATAATTATAACAATCTCTAAAAATAGTAGGCCAGTGATAACCTACATCCAAGATCCTTCTTGCTGTAAGTTGTCTAGAGAAGTGTCCTCCACATGTACCATTATGGAATTCTTCTATCAGCTGCTTCCCTTGATCACATCCAACTACCCTCTTGTCTTGTCCATCGTGTCCTATTTGAAATAATACTCCATGTAGAACAGAATATGGATGACTGGCTTGAGTAATCTTCCTCTTAGTCTTTGCATTGGCACCATCAGGAAACTTGAATTTATTCAGATAATTCTAAATATCTATGTATTCACTAGGGATTGTGTCAAGGGATAACAATGTTGCATCTGGGAAATCATCATCATCACAAGATGAACCTAAACCATCATAAGCTTGAGAGAGTGCATCTGCATTGACATGCTTCTTTCCTAGCCTATCTATAATATCAAATTCAAATTCTTGTAGCAAAATTATCCATCTTGCTATCCTCCCTGATGGGTTAGGCTTATTTATAATATATTTTAGAGATTGATGGTCTATTACAACTATTAATTTCTGTCCTAACAAGTAATTTCTAAACTTCTTTACAACAAAAATGATGATAGCTAGAGCCTCTTTTTCTCATTACGGATAATTTACCTCAAGACTCGCTCATTTGTGCGCTCCCAAAGTAAATTAGATGATCATTCTTATTTTCATCCTTTTGGCTGAGAGTACTTCCTCGTACTACATCTGAAGCATCAGTATACACAATGAATGGCTTGCTCCAATCTGGATTCTTTAAAACAGGTGAAGACAATAGGGCTTCCTTTAGTTGCTCAAAAGCTTCATGTGCCTTCTTTCCTTGTTCATAAGTAACATCATTCTTCAAGAACTGGGTTAGTGGCTGTGTAATCTTTGAGAAATTCTTGATGAACCTTTTATAGTAACCCACATGGCCTAAAAATGATCTCAACTTACTTCTATTCATAGGAAATAGTAACTCTTTGATTTTTGAAACTTTATCAGGATCAGTACCAATACCATCTTTGGATACAACATGCCCTAAAAAATACCTTTAGAACATCCAAAGACACACTTTGTAGGGTTTAGTGAGGCTTGTGCTTCATCTAACCTTTGAAATGTTGTCTCCATCTAGTGTAGGTGGTCCATCTTGCTCCCATAGATGCAAAAATCATCCAAAAATACTCTGATGAAGTTCCCAATGTAGGGTTCAAACACCCTATTCATCAAGTGCTAGAACATTGCCGGAGCATTACACAACCCAAAAGGCATAAATCTATAAGCAAACATTCCCCAAGGAGTGGTGAATGTGGTCTTCATTGATCTTTCTTTGCTATATGAACTTGGTTGTATCCGCTATATCCATAAGCAAAACTATAGCACTCTAAATACCTACTTTGTCTAAGATCTGATCTCGAGAATGGAAGAAGGTAATGATCCTTCTGTTTTCCTTGTTGAGCTTCCTATAATCAACACAAATACGTAGTTTCCCATTATTTTTATTGAGATCACAATGGAGAAACCCATTTTGAATTCTCCACAAAGAAATATGAATTTCGCATCAAAGAACTTATCTATTTCTTCTTTTACAGTCTTAGAAAAATTAGGATTCATTCTATATGGCATTTTCTTTATGGGCTTAGCACCATCTACCAGCTCAATAGAATGTTCTACCCAACTTACTTGATGGAGTTCCTTGTAATCAAAAGTGAATAGGTGTATGTACCTTTGAAAGAGTTGGAGGTAGGATTCCTTCTCATTCTCCATCACAAAGATCACCAATCTTTATTTTTTAGAGACGATCATCAATTTATTCTTCAGAAAATTCTATGGGTTCATGAGTTGATGTGACTGGAAGGATATCCATGACCGAAACATCAACCTAAAATTATTCATCTTTTGTGTCCGCTTCACTAGTACTAGAATAATAAGAGGATGTCCAATCATCGGTTTCATCACTTGAATCCACAAGTTTTGCCTTATGATGCTTTGAGGATCACATTGGGTATGTAACAGCATTCACCATTTTTATCACTGAAAGTCTACCACACATACAACACTCATAACAGATATTGCCACATTTGAAATAACACCTTCTCGGTTTAGTTTTTTTCTTATTTAATGACCTTAACATAAGTGTTGAGGGGCAATCGTTTCTAAACCCAACATATTCATTACTGAGACTCCGTCATTACATTAACTGCAGTACCTCCATCAACTAAGACATCATGAATTGAAAAACCATTACATAATACCTCAACTTTTGGAGCGTAACGATCTGCCTCTACCTCCAAAGTAGGTACCTCAACCTCCTTACTTCATCGAGCATTGAGTCCACTTCGGCGCTCCCGCCTCTTCTCAGAAGACATAGCCAGAAGCTGACCATATGTAATATTTGCAGGCCTTTTAGACAGATCTTCTAAGATGGAGTATGGTCCTTGCCCCTGTGAAATCAGAAAATCTTGCACACCCAACTTTCTTCTCCTATGTTTCTTACTAGTTTCTCCTTTCATCTTTTTAGGATCATTTCCATCTTGGTTATCTTTTTCTTTCTTTCTTTTTTTTTGTTACAAATACATCTCGCTTCATTATTTATGCTCTTATCTACTACATCAAAAGAATTCACATGTGCTTTTCCTTTATCATTATCTCTTGTATGTGGATGTGAAGCTTTATCTGGACAATTATACTTATAATGACCCTTTTATGACAACCATAACATACAACTTTAGTTATATTTATTTTGGAACTCTATCTCCTCCCGAGAACTAAATTCCTTTCCTTGAAGAAGATTAATAGTTAATTGACCCATCTTCTTGAGCAGATCTTCATACTCGGTAGATGTGTACTAGGAAAAGATTTGTGCTCACCGAGAGTGGTTGTGGATTCGGACCAAAGGTGTTGGTCTAGGCTCTACCTTAGCATCAATTTCTTTGGGCTCCTCTTCCATGCTTTCTTCTTGCCTTCTTGCCATCTCCTTTGCTTGTTCAATGGTAGGTGGGTGGTCATAATTTACTCGTTGTTTGATCTCTCGGCTTCATCCCAAGAATGAAGTGCTTACAGAGGAGATTATCCATGCCATTTATCAACCCATCCGCTAATCCTTCCTTCCAAATCTGGGCATCGAGCTTCCTCCTTAGCTCTAGAACACGAGCATGATAATCCTTATCTTCTCCTTCTCTCCTTGGGATAGCTTTGTGATATCGATCATGAGATCTGCATATTTCTATTGTTCACCAAATTCTTCAAGAAAAATTTCAGTTAATAAATCCCATGAGTTTTTCACATTATCACCTAGTGTTTCAAACCACCTAAGGGCTAAACCATCCAAAAAGATAAGAAAAAATTCAATCCATTGTTCCCTTCTTATGAGGCCATTACAAATACAAGATCGTTTAAACTCTTGAATGAAAGAGGAAGCATCTTCATTAGATTAGGCTGAAAAAATAGGAATCTTCCCCATTTTAAAATGTAACCATAGTGAAATACCAACTCACAAGTACAATCAGTAAGACTTATGTGTGCACAAATAATTGGAATCATTATAATAGAAAGTGACTTTACATTAAAATAGGAATGACCACGGTAATCTTACATTTACTATGGTAAAACTTGACTTACTACGGTAAAAAATGACTTTACATTAAAATAGGAATGACCACGGTAATCTTACATTTACTATGGTAAAACTTGACTTACTACGGTAAAAAATGACTTTATTGTGGTAAACACTATTTACGGTAAAAATGAAGTTACTGGGGTAAACACTATTCACGGTAAAAAATGAAGTTACTATGGTAAATACTATTCACGGTAAAAAGTAAAGTTACTGTGGTAAATACTATGCATGGTAAAAAGTGACTTTACCATGGTAACTACTAGGCACAATAAAAACAAGGTTACCCTCCTATTGATTTATGACTAAGTGGGAATATCTCTCCAGAAAATCCACCAACGAGGAATGGTCCTGGCAACGGAACCAAAATGTGAACACGAATCCGACACTCTGATAATATTTCACCGGAACTCCTCGTGCTATGATTATTTTAGTAATGCATAGCTTTTGGTTTGGTGGTAGTAATCTGGAAACACAATAACAAACATAACACAAGAATACCACAGACTATGACAAAAAAAGAATGATGAAAAATCTGAAATACAACTGTAAAATATATTATTAACATGGAATTATTACAATCTCACCCATGAATTACTCCAAGTGTTACCAACTCCACTTGATTTCAGCAATGGTTATTGGAGAAACTTCACAATTACTCCTCTTGATTACTTCCTTAACACACCTTCACAAAGAATCCTTTATTCATAAAATAATTATTACAACTTTGCTCTATGATAAATGAGAGGGGATGGCCTCTCTATTTATAGGAATTCAATCTTATCCACCTTATCTCTATGATATGATAGGAAATCTCTTCCGGCCAATCATATTTCATGCCTAAACTCCTTCCTTTACATGTAGGCTTATCTTCTAAGATAAGATAAACCTTATCATCTCACATGGGTTCCACCTTTTTAGACTTTTCTACAATAAAATACACAAAATATTTATGACATCACTCCATGTCCTTATTACAAATATAATATTTCTAATTCTTAATCATGTAGACCCTATTTCTCTACTTACCCCAACTTTGACATTTTAACATTCTTGGACCACTTACGACAAATATTTACTTTTTACCACAACATTCCTTTTGTACTTTGATCATACCGTACTCTACTTTATTGGTGGCACTGCATCGATCTTGTGGTGCCGTTATCTTCTATTGGATGCCACTACTAATTATACTTAACAAAATCCTATTCCTAATACACACATCAATAAAATAGAAATTACGGAGGAAAATTTTAATGTCGATAGATCACACCAAGGCAATTCATATTCCTTGAAACAATAGAATATACTTAATTGAGATATAATGGTCTCCGAGAGTGGCATTATTCCAAACCTCAATCTCATTTTTACTCTTATATGCGTTATTTTCTACATCACAATATGGTATTATTTTTAGCATTGTCTTAAAAAAGTTACGAAATGTCCGTCTAACCTCTTGAAGACATATATGATTAGAGACTTAACGTTACACACGAATCCTAGGTTAACATCCGAACGAACTAAAGTTTAGATTAATTCTAACTTCATCTAAGGGTCTACCCCTCAACTATAAATGCGGTTTAAGTGAGAGGACAAATTTAAGCTAAACCACCTTCAGAAAGGGCCAAGGTGTTATGTTGAGAGGAACTAAGGTAACACATTTCACCGAGTGAAACTAAGGGGTTCATTAACAAGAATTTAAGACCTAGAACAACTTAGTCACAACCTCCATCCCTGTAGTCTGGATCCAATAGGGATTTTACTCGATGAAGAACTTTAAATTTAAATCTATCTTCGAATGACAAGGTGGTTTGCTAGGCTTTGAAGGAGGAGTTAGCTCTACATACTCCAAGAAAAGTTTTGACTATGTCACTACTATTAGATGGGTTTATGACAATACTAATATGATAAGATGATTCTTAAGCTTTGATTTACCTAAATTAGGACATTCCATCGAGAGCAAAGATTAAGTTCATCCTACGTTTTTCAATGTCTTCCATTGTAAAAGTAACACTCATGAAGGCAAGTTATGCTCGATATCGAACAAGTTTAGGGTGTTGTGATTTAATTCTCTTTAATACATTTACAAGTATGAATGCACAAGATGACTCGTTAATAATTTATTAAACATTAAATATGCACTACAAGATATTACTTCAAATTTATTTACCTTATCTAAATATCAACCCTTTTTTACCATGTGTACTATGAATCAAATTGAACCTATGATTAAATGCACATTTCCTAGATGTCCTTGAAACCAACATCTCATACATATCAACAAATTATCAAATATAACAGTCGGTAACATGAGACAACATTATACATTTATTCATTTAACAATGAACTATATAAATTACAAAGATAAATAATGAATTACACAATTCCCTATTTTGTCGTCATTCATTCATCCTGCAAAACCACGTGAACATGATATCAACGATAATTCGCTGGCATGGCATCCACCCTTAATCTAACATAATTATCATTTTTCAGTTTTCCCATTTACATATAATAATAATTACAATTTGCAAGCGAGAGAAAAAAAGTTTAGAGACATGTATTCAATGCATTTCATTTCACTTCATTTTGTAACCCAGGAGAGAGAAAAGAAGGGAAGAGAGAGAAAACACCATTTTGTCAAAAGTTCTATTTCACACAACAAGCTATACCATAGAGTTTTAAACAGTTATTTACATGTGTCAAAAGTATCTACGGTGGTTTGGAAATCTAACGAGGGTCTTACAACTTTTAATTTTTACATTTTCTTACTAGCTACAACACGTTCAAAACGGGCTCGGAGGCTAAGAAACCACTTCCAAAAGTTATCTTTTGATGAGAACACACACCACAATTAACTTTCTATGTGTCCCCATATATACCAAGAGTTCATAGAAACTGACGGAATTGGGAAAAAGTGAACGGTTTGCATTTGGCGGCTAGTTTTCTAGGCCATTGTTCGTAGTTGGCCTAGTTGCAAATGAAAAAAGTTAGCTCGAGGGTGGGTGCGCACACAACGAGAAACTTCCTACAAGTTCCCCTATATAAGGAGAATTCATAAGATTCGACGGGACTGAGAACTAGAAAACTATTTTCAAATGGTGACAAGTTTTCTGGAGTGACAAAGAAATTGGTCCAGTTTGACCTCGTCAAACCGCGACCAAGGCTTACAAAATGTCATTGTCAAAATATCCAAAAAGTGTTTTTCCCTAAATCAAGGTTCCATGCAATTGTCTAGTAAGAACCCAAGAGGTTTGCGAAGGTGGGAAATAATTTCAAAATCCATGTTTCAAATGGCGGTTCAAAATGAAAGCCAACTTTCTAGATTTAACAACCATCTACTACTGTAAAAAGATTGTAACAAAGCTCTATAAGAGCGTCAAAAGATCACATATGTTCGTTTGGGGTCAATCCAGAGGTCAAGGTGACTCCTCGCATACCAAGGTACACGAATGAAGCTTAACATCTCATTTTCAGAGTTACGAAGGGTACTTAAGGAGTCTCCGAAAAATGCAAAAATTAACTATTTAAATAGGGAGGGGGTCAAATTATTACTGGAAAGTCAAGTTTTCTACATCACCTCGGAATGAGGGTGGAAATTCAGGTTTTAGTGCAAACGGGTTATTTTGACTTCGTGAGTTACGACACGATATTTCATTATTTCTTTTGCAACAAGTTGAAATAAACATTTAATGGTATTAAAATACTAATATTTTAAAATTCTATTAAGTTGCAAAAGAGAACTAAAACAAAAGAATTATGAGAGGTAAGGGAAGATGAACCATCCATGGAAACGATGAGCGAAATGGGTATAAGGGGGCTCCAAGTGGTTTACACTCACGATCCGTTGAGACCATTCCATTGAAAAAGGATTTTCGTCAAACAATTCACGAGCATTGGGTTTATATCCACAACTGTATACTTATCTTCCTATTCACTTGCAATTTGAAAACAAAATCCACTGCCCAATATGCTTGTCGGTTGTCTAAAACTGTTCCAAAGCTCCACACCTCAACTTTGGCGGTATCCCCATAACCACAACGTAATGCTTTTGCAAACAACAGTGACCCCAAGGAGTTATCAACGGATCCACTTTGTGTTTACAACAATCATTCCTATCCAAAGCCTGTAATTCTCTGAGGCATTTTAACAAACAAATCACAGAAACCCCGCTCGGGTATGATAACTACTCTAAAGGGCTCCAATTTTAATTAAACAGTATCCATGCCTTCATTTTGCTTCCATATCAGATAGAATTTCTTTTTCTTTTTATCCTCAGTGCTTTGATGGAGGTCCACCCTGTTTCTTTTCTCTCTCTCAGGTGTGAAGACAAACAGTTCACGTGCCATGTCTATGCTACCATGTTTTACATACTTGTCTACCAATCCATTCTGTGCAAAACTGCATGTATTCAGTCTATAATACCATGTTTCTTTCCAGTAGGTCGCATTTTTATCAGACATTTTAGTCAAACAACTCTCATGCCTTGTGTTTATTTCCACATTTTTCATGCATATCAACTATGACACTTGCAAGAACAAAATCTTACAAAAAGAAAAAAATAGATTCTATTGTTCATACCTGTACTGCAGTACTCATATTTTGGCACAGTTGGACATATCTTTGGAAAATGTAGACTGATCCGCTTGGAGAAAAGGGCCTATGAATGGCACGAGACTCATACACGTCCCTAAGCATTTGCAACTACAACATCTATCAAAATCCCTCTCTCCATTATGCTTTGATGGCTGTCCACGCAAGAACAGAGGCTCATTTTTTGATGCAGGCATTCCTTTAAGAACAAAACAAAAACACCCTCACGCACATTGGTTTAAGTAAAATATGTGGCCATAGCATCACATAAACCACGGAATTTTTCCCAACAAAGACAAATCCTGGTTTTTCTTTCTTTGCCGCACTAACTCGCCCCATTTCCAAACGCAAGGAGACAAACCCTAACTGAATGTTTTTGAGCTTATTCGCCCTCCTCCATTTAGCTTTATTTTTATTTTATATTAAATTATAAATATATTTTTATTGGATTAAGTGACTATGGAGAAACACTTTTACAAGCATCAATTGGGAGAGGTGGTTGACATTGGTGTGATGTTCTACTTCCATGGCAACAACAACCAGGATTTTGCCATAGTGTCTGATAACAACCTACAAATAAATGCTCATTTTATCGGCAGAAGGCAAATACCGAACATCTTCTCTTGTGGCCGTAGATTGCAAATCTTACATTTTCAACCACCACACAAGCTTCTCTCAAAATTCACTTCCAAAATCTGTTACTAGCGTGGACTACACCAGGAAAGGAGGTAAAGGAAATGGTATCCTCTGTAGAAGATAAATGCATAGGAATCACTTTTATAAGTCAGCTACCTCAGCAACATCAAACAAACAAAAACCACAACAGGATCAAGAAACCCTTTTGACAGACAGACTATCTTGTTTCAGACGCAAATATAGATCCATGTCAGTTAAATTTGTGACAAGTGATGTGACAAGACATTAGAGTTGTCATGTGCAGGCAAGTCTAACCCACAATAAAGTGATTTTGGGCGGCTAAAATGAGAGCTACATTTGACGTAGTACTAAATACTTTATTATTTTATTTTAAAATTTGTGTGGGGCACTACATAATCCATGATCTAACATCTAACATCATACTTTAATAAAGTCCATAATCATGTCCATAATATAATCAACAGTATCATGATTAGTATTGAAAAGGTGTCAAAGGGAAGTGGACACTACAAGTAACATCAACCTCCAAATTCCAAATGCCCAAAATTCTGAAATTTCACATTTCAGAGGTTGTGAGGCATTTTGGAGTCTGAAGAAACAAAGCCAACAACTTACAACTAATACATTATGGCACACCAATCTTTAAATGGCCATGAATTTTGACTGGGAGCTCAGATTTGTACTAGAAAGGAATTTTTTGAAAGCTCTCAGTCTCCTCTACAAAACTATAACTTACAAAATGAAGAAATACAATCTACCATTTTAGAGGATGTTCCAGTTTTCTCACTTACCACAATGATGAAGTATGGGCTTCCTTTTCTTCTGCAACAAGGAAAATTACATGGAGGCATGGGTTTTTCAATGGCACCCATCATTGTTCCAGGTGAATTCAATGCATTTTAGGGTGGTTGAAGCAAGATTTTGAGTTTCTTACCTCTTTCCCTTCTCTCATTTTTCCTATATATTGCAAGGAAGGAAATTGTTCTGATGTTGGATACTTTTTCTTTGCACCCTGCCTTATTCTCTTGCGTGTAAGTGAATTTGTGGAGTTAAAACCTCCCATTCAAGTTGTAATGCAATTTTGTGCCTCTTGGCCAATGTAATGCATTGTATAAAATTTGTGGAGTAATAAAATAAGTCTGTGGATGATTTAAACCCTCTCTTGTCTTCATTTCTTTCATCTGATCTCTCATTGCAATCTTGGTTATCTGTGCATGGTTATTGTATCACATGTTTAGTGGGTTGTGTTTAATTTTTAGTGGATTCTAATCAGTGGATTGATCTGTGGTTTATTTTAATCCTTCTTAATCTGATAGTGACTTCCACCTCCAAGAAAAGTAGGTGTTCAACATTCCTTTTGGTGCATCACCTTTGTTAGTTTAAGTTTAATTTCCTGTAATCTTCTTAACCCCATCTCCTTGGCAAGTTAGAGTAGATTCTTGAGTAGATCCTATAAAATTTGGATGTGTGCATCGTAATAGAGCAATAGGATCCAGCCTTCATCTGGAGGGTTATCCTGTTTGCAAAGTCCCACACTTTGGGATAACTCCATGTGTGACAGATCACACTACCCGCCTCAATCCTTTGAATTGCAAATGGTCGGGGTGTTGTGATTTCTCCATAATATTTTTGGCATGCCCAGTGGGACTAAGAAGTCATTCCATGAGCTTTGAAGGAATTTTCAAGAAATTTGGACTTAGAAAACTATAAATTTTAAATTTCGACTTTTCACCTCTTAAGATGAACTCTGAAATCAATTTTCAAGGGCTTAACTTTCTCAAAAAAAGTCCAAATTTCACTAGTTGATAGATCGGGGATAATCTTCAAAAGGGTATTTTTAGTTTTTGAAATTTTGATTTTCAAAATTTCGAGTTTTTTGAATTTCGGGTTTTGGGATTTCAAACATCTCAGGATTTCAGAATTTTGGGTTTCGGGATTTGAAGCTCTCCAAACTTTGGATTTAAGAGTTTTAGACATTCGGAGGTCTTGCATTTTTGGGTTTTCGGGACTGTCATTCCAAAATAAATTTCAACCTCTAGAATATCAAATATATAGGTCCTTCAAGTTTTAATTTTAATTTTTCAAGTTTGGTGTGTAACTTGGAAAAATATAGCCTTTTAAGGCTCATTCCCCAACATATCTAATGACTCCAAAGAGATAGAATTCATGGTGTAGTAGCAGATAGGTTTCCCAAGTACGTGAGAAGAGTTTGAACTAGGTCTGATACTAGAGAAGGACTATTTTTCTACCTACAATTATCACTAGGAAGAGGAAGGAGAGAAAGAAGACCAAAAAGATCACCATCTCCACCTAACAGGACTTTTTCTACACCTCCACCTGGTAGACATTTTCTCCAATCAACCGGGTTCTTAGGCCAATCATAATGGCACATCTACAACAACAACCACCACCAAATCCCTTTGTCAACTTCACGAGAAGTAGTCCACTTTCCCTAAATGCTCAAAATCAAGTCTCGATTGCAACACTAAAGAATATTTCCTATTTCATAGGAGAAAATCATACTATTCCTATTGACCACATCTAGGACATCACCAATTTCTGTGTAATTCACAAAATCAATGAAATGGATCTTGCTGTCAAGTTGTTGGCTTCATATTTCAAGGGTAAGGCCTTATAATGGTTTAGGAACCTAAAAACAAGGTCTATTCAAAATTGGAACCAACTGTGTTTAGCTATTTACAATCAATTCAGAGAGAGGGCAAACAATTTTCCTTTATTGGAAAAATTGACAACAATCAAAAGTGCTCCGAATGAGAAAATGATAGATTTTAATTTCTGTTTCCAATGGACATGGGACAAGATTATGATAACAGTTAGACCAATTGCCAAAGGAGAATTCCTGTATTTATTGAAGGCTATAAACTTAGACATATCCATGATGATTCAATCAATGGGAGGAATAACACTATCAGGGGCATATGACATAGCTATCAGAGAAGAAAACTACTTGATTCAAGATGGTAAGCTAGCACCAAGGCCACCAATGCCTCTCTATCTAGACATGGGAAATCCTACAACTAGTCAAACACCTGAGTTGAATCTCATTCCAACCCCTAGAAATCAAAGCAATAGTGAGGCATCAACTTCTTCAAAACTTCAAAAGAGTTGCAAGGGATTATGAAACAACTGTGCAAAACCTAGGAATGAGTTAGTGACTATCAAGAGATAACAAGCTCAAAGTTCTCAACCGTATTAGCCTCAAAATCGTATCAATCCAGGACCCCCATACTAGCAAAATAAACCACCAACTCGGGGTCAAATCAAAATACGAACCGAGGACAACCTCAAGCTACCAGAAATTCGACCATATGATCCAAATGTAGTTTCAAAAAAAAGAGCTTTGGTTCCAACTCAAAAAACATGGCACATGAGTACGAGTGGTGCTACCCTTGAAATCTACCTCACATTCAATCAATGTGTTTCAATGGTGCACTAAATTAGGATCTAATGGTGTAGATGATCGGTGTGTCCCAAGAGTAAAGTCAATAAGGAAAGAAACATCAATAAAACCAACCGAGAGGCACCTCCAAAGGAAACTATGCTTTGGTCACTTTTAAAACATAAGACTTCGTGGAATTAATTAGCCTCCTTTCCGGGTGTTTTTGTCAACACATGATCATAAAATAGGAACATAAAGGAGGGACAACCATCTAATCCAGTTTCTTCTCAGCCCACTTCTACACAAGAAGGAGTTAGTAGACAAAATTTAGCTTCAAATGTATCAAATTAGTTGAAGGCATTCATTGCGAGTTGGTTCCAACCCATGTGCAAGAAAAGGTTGTACCAAATAAGGAAAAAAAGACAATCCATCCCCTTCAACATCCTTGATCAAAGGAAGAAAACACATTTGAATATTTCCATGTGAGAATCACTTACAATCCCAGGACATCAAGATTTGCTTCAAGCTATAATGGCCAATTGGTCTACCTCGAATGCATCAAACCAAAGACATGAGAAATTTCCCACTAATGAATCGCAACATGGTGGAGGTCAACCAATTTTTTTTTAAGCCTCCACTATTCTATGTGTCATTGATTATTGGGAACTACTTGGTACATAACTACATGATCACTTCGGGGGCAAGTAGCCCAATGATGCCAAAGCAAATAGTAGACCAGTTGGGTCTAAAGTATGAGCCAATATTGAAAGGAGTAGTGCAATTGGATGGAAAAACAAAGGGGGAATAGTTGGGATCATCAAAGGGTTAAGCATTACATTACATGCATGTCCAATTGTCCTAGTTTTGTAAGATGTGTATGTAATTGACCTTCCGCCACTCTTTGCATTGTGTCTATCAAGAGAATTCACTGCCAAAATTGGTGGATACCTATTAGTAGATTAGACCCACATGCTTTTTAGAAAAAGATATGGATCTAAAGCAACAATCAAGTCAAAACCAATTGTAAAATTTCACATTGAGCCCCATGTGCTAAACCCAATCAATGCAAATTTCTCAACCTTTAATCAGGAAGAGTGTCCAAATGATCTAGAAACCAGTACTAAGGTTAAGGGTATTCCGGATATGAATATGGATGAATGGGAAAAAAGGCATACATATGACCCATACAAAGAAATGGAATATCAGAATTGGGTGTATATTGTGTGCACGAAGAAAATTCATCCATTCATAATATCACCAAGCCGGAAAATAAGGATGGAAATTATGGAAACTATTTTGTGATGGTACAAGAAGAAAACAAGGTCTTTGGAGGAGGTGAAATGTTAGTTTCACCACAAAACAACAATTATTAATCATCTTTTAGATTTTGGTTTGCATGCTCAAACAACATAGCCGAATATGAGGCTTTGATTCATGGACTTCATTGGGCCAGAAAAGAGGCATGAAGAACTTACAGTGTTCGAGAGATAGCGAGCTATTCATCAATCAAGTCGGGGACAACATGGTGCAAATAATGACCTACTCAAGAGCTACAAAAATAGGATATGGGACCCAATGGAGGATTTTTAAGCTTTCAACATCGAGTCCATACCTACGAAGGAAAATGAAGATGTAGATAGACTTGTAGCCATTGGAGTAACTTTCGATGTGGTGGATAATATAAAAAGAGAGAAAATGCAACCCCACATCCATGTGATTGTAAGGCTAACATTTCCAGACAACAACAAAAGATGGAAGGTGTTTGAGAATGATCAACAAATTGCTAATTTCTTACAAGAAGAGGCTGAATTCCTAGCTAGGAATCAAGACAAATTAGAGATGCAGTATGGGGATCAAGTAGTGCATCTACGGACAAACAAGCTTCCAAAGGGTTTAGTAACACTGGAGTCAATATTCAATCCTAATGACCAATTTCATAAAGAGAAAGCCAACATACAAGTCAAAGGAGAGGATTTGGAACCTATTTAAGTTAGGGAAGGAAAAACACTCCAAATTGGAAAGGTGGATACTAAACAAGAGAGATATGAGTTCATATAAATCTGCCAAGAAACTTTACGAAGACATTATGTGTGGGGACCACCTACGGGCATGTGAAAAAAATAATACCCTTATTTTGTGAAAAATAAGGTAATTAGCAAAAGTGATCTTCATGATCTTTGATGTTGACATTTGTGTAGTTCCTTGTTGTTCTATCTTATAGTGGATGACATGAAAAATTACTTCTCTGTAAGTAAAAATAATGCCTTTTCTTTTACACTTAGCAAAAATTTATTCAACTACAATTCACCCATTGTGGAGACCACATGTAGGCATGCGCATACTTTCTCTTCTCAAGTATAAAAGACATTTTTGCAAAAATTGAGGTAATAATTTACCTTTTGTTACATACCATCGTGATAATGTTACTTCCGTAGCAAAATATACCTCCCTTTTAAGGGACCACTTGTATGTTGACCACCTTGAGAGTACAAGGTTATTTTGCAAAGAATAAGGTAGTTTGTAAGTTTTTAAGGTAACGATTCATCCTTCTTTTGCAATTGGCTCCATTTGAATACATTATCTTGGTCTTTTTGTTTAATCATTGTGTATATACCGATCATCCACCTTTTTAATTGGTCAATATCACATGGTTTTTGAACCTTAATCAAGTCAATGCAAATGATGATTTTATTATTGTGCTAGCCACTCCAATGATCACTCAACCCATCGAATATTTTTCGGTGGCGATATTTAACTTCATTTTGGTTCGAAAATATGGTTGTGTTACTTGTATTTGATGAGGACCCTTGATCTTTTTCTTGCTGATCTATGACCATCGATCTTTGTGTCCCCATGGTTAGGGTTTTTGATCTGTAATAAATGTTGTCAGTGCTTGTGAATTTGTTGATTTTTGTACTTGTTGAATGTGGATCATTGATTTGTGGATGGTTTGTATTACCTACATTGAACTTGGTGATTAAACATGTTCATCCATCTGTGATACAAATTGATATCCATCATTGATCTTTGAATTTATAGTTAGCGATGCACACCATTTGATCTTATACGATTTGATCTTGGATGCTGATTTTTTCAACCATTGTAGCGAGGAAGTTAGGTTGTGAATTAGATCCTTATTGTCGATATTGGTACCTTCCTCTCTTGATCATTAGATCCTTAACTCTTAGGATGAGTTAGGTTTCATGCAAGTTTAGTTGTTGAGCTAAACAAATTCATTATTAATCATTTTTCCCATTTGCATTTTTGGCCTTATGGGTGATTCCTTGGCAATATTTTATTTATCGCCATTGTTATGCATTTTGAGATCAAAAATGATCTTCTCTTGACTAATGAAGCTTTGTGTCTACGAATACTTGCACATTTTATTATTTTTTCTCCGGTTCAAGCTCTGGAAAAGGGTGACTGTCATTATTTTTGAGCATTTGAGCTCGGTTCTGTACAAGATTCTTGTCATTTTTTCTGTTATTTTGAGCTCTCTACAAGATTTATGGTAATGATCATCATTCATGTGTAATTTTTGAGCTTGATTTTGATGCATTTTGAGAAATTTGATGCTTTATGAGCATTGAAACTCGATTCTCAAAAATTTTGAATAATATGTGCATCCTTTTTCCACCATTATTATTTCTCTGAAGCTCTGGTTTGTTTCAAGGATACCTCTCTTGAAGGTTAGTTTTGTCATTTTTTTAAGCTCGATATTATCCTTTCCTTGAGACCATTTAATCGCAAATCAAAAATGGATGAAACCTTTATCTTTTCATTTTGTGTACACCGATATTTGGTATTCTTTGTATTTTATCTGTTTTCTTGGCTTCCTCCTTGGTCTTGAGTTGGAACGCTTTCATAGGTATTGCTTCATCACTATGTTGCTCAAAGGTTTCAACTATTCAATCTAGAAATCATGAGTATACCTCATCTTAACATATTTTTGTATCTTTTGTTAAATATTGTGCTATAATGGCTCATTCTAAATAACCTAGATATTAGTTTTGTATATTATTATTTTCCTTGCTATGAAATTTAGAGCTCATGGATATTCCATTTCTTACAACTCATCTTGAACTTTGTATATGTTTGTGATAGTCATTTCTCTGATTTTTGAGACCTCTAGCTTTTGTTCCTGGGTTCTATATCCTTGTGGCTCATTTTTTTCTTTGCATAAAAACATGCTTGGGTGTGTTAGATTTTTTAATCTTCAGTCTACCATGGTTGGACTCTCTTGAACTTAGCACTTGTGAAAAGAAAACTTCTTAACTCATCTTTTCAGTAGGTCAAGCTCTATTTGGCACTCACAACTCTTAACTCGGCCTTGGTGATTATATATGACCAACTCACTAGTTCAGGATGATTCACATGTTTTTTGGTTCAGGTTATGTATGTGTCATTACCCACCAAAATTCATTGTTATAATTATAGCTGTCCATCTACATTCAAGTTTGTGTCCCTAACATCTTACACTTATTTGTGGCTCTATTTAATTCTACATTCGTTGTTCACTGGCTCTTTAATGTTTACTACAAATAATCTACCTAGTATGTTTGTATATCAACTCCTCCTTAACTGGATGGTTAAAGATCTATTACCTTTGCAATAATTTTTCTTGTAGCAACATACTTAGCTTGAATATTTGATGCAAGTTTCATATTTTGAATTTATGAGTGATATTTTCAAGTTGTATGCAATTTCACTGTGTTGATTGTATCTTTTACAAATATTGAGATGAATTGCATTCTATTTCAAGGCCTGATGTATCTTAGTTTCATTGTTAAACAACAACATTGCCACCGAACTTGATCTTCTTCTCGCTGTTTGGAGTTAGCTTCTTGCTTGCACACTTATCATACGGATCTCTGTTTTTGAGACTTGAATTTTGTTTTTCTTAAATGTAGACCATTACTGTTATAATTTGATGTATTTATATTTCTTGAAATGTGTATTTATACTTTCAAATTTAAAATATCCTTTTTGTATATGTTGCTTTATCTTTTGTTATACATGTCTAAAAATTGTTTCTTTTGATCTAAGAACTTAAAGTAAATATTTTACCTTAATTTTTGGATTGTAGATGCTTTTATTAAAAGCTATATTTATATACCATTGTATCATGTGTTATGATAATTTGAACTACATATCCTTGAATGGATGTCCTTGTTGTTATAGATCTGTTGACCTTTTATATGCCATAAAAGGATCATTTATCTATTTGAATGCCCGAGTTTTCATTTGTACTTGTCTTATCTTAAAGATTCTTTATTTATTGTTTCATGTTTTGGTAAACCTTATAAATATTATTCATTTACTACAGTATTGAACTCTTTTAATGCAATCTATTTTATTTCGTGATCATAACTGCTCCATTTGATCTTCATTGATGGCTCATAATATGAAAGTGACAAGTAGATATCTATTTCATTATCTTGAAATCATTGTATTGTTGATTCATTTGTACTTGATTATTTATTTGATTCCTTTTGATAGTTGATCTAGATATCTAAAAATTTGAGATGCATGAATGAATCCTTTTCTGTTGTTCTTGAATATGCTTGATCATTGAGTGCAATCTATACTTGATAGTAAATAATTTTAAAACATGTATTGATCTCTTCTGCTACACCTGTACCTACACACTTTAAGAAAATAGTTAGAAAATAATTAGGATTTTTGGCCTCTCTTATGTTCCATAGTCTTTTCTTTTCTCTTTCTTTTCCTATCATGATTATGGGAATCATATGTGTTATTGTAAGATATCTTGTTTTCTTAAAAATTACATCTATTACTTGGATGTACCTTATGATTATGATATTAGGAAATCCATTTACATGTAGTTAGATAGTACATGAGTACAAATTAAACCCCGAGATCTTTTATTAATGTCATTTTATTTTATTTTTCAGTGTACACTCTAGCTAGCTTGTAACGAGATGAAAGATGGAGTGAACTGAAACAAGAAGATTATAAGAGAATCCAAGGCAATAATGGATTTCATCTATACTCCTTTACTTTTAGATTTATGGACATGTACTTCCTTTTTTAGTAGTTATGAGTTATATCCCACATCTTGTGTGAGAAACCGTAGGGCCCACTTCCCTTCGACACTTTTGATATTGATCATGATAATTCGACTATAATATGGACATTATTATAGTTTTGATTTAGTATGATGTTAGATGTTAGAGCATGATGATTAGTAGGGATATTTTATATATTGCTGTTGATATACTATTCGACATGGTTATATATTTATGGATGTGGTTAGGACATGTAATATTTTGGATATTTTGAGTAGACCTAAGGAAAATTGAACTAATTTGATGATGATATAGTTGTTGATGAAATTGTAAGTGATATTGTTGGTTGTCTTGATGATTGTTGTGATTCACATATATATTGATGATCTTGAAATTATATTTATATTCATTTAGATGTTATGATATGGCCACGAGGCCGAAGGAGGTAATTGTATTTTATAGGTTTAAAATATCACAACAAACATCGGGGGATTGGAGACCAACCACATTGGAATTCTAGATGAATTCAACAAGGTCACCATGAAAACTTATATTTTTTTGTGTGTGTTTGATTGTGTTAGGAATTCCCATGGGGGGATCACCTTCAAATGTGACCAAGGGATTTTATGTATTTTTTTTTATTTGGTTCTTTTGTTAATGTTTGCATGTGTTTATTTTTGTGGTGCATTGACCCCTTTCATTATTTACTAAATGGTGTGTAAGTATTGTGAGTAATCATGTTGTTAAGATAATTAATTAAAATATGTCATAAGAAAGTAATTAATAGAGTTGTTGGCCTTGAATTTAAATGTTGTAAGTATGTGTAAGTGATGTGTAAGAGATATGTAAGTTGATTTTGGAGTAAGAAACACTTCATCTTATTTGAAATTCAAATTTTTCCTTAGAGGTAGATTTTGGAGACTTTTGGAACAAGTTAAACTTGTCCCATGCCTCTTAAATTTACATACCAACCTTGCCTATGGTTGGAGGGTTAAATTTAGACCTTATTTATGCATTTTTGTAAGTCATGTTGAATGTTTTATTGCACTTTTCTTACATGTTTTAATTTCAGTCCTTTGGGGTGTGGGTTTGTTTTGAGTGTGTAAGTAAAACTGTCATATTATTCACCCACCTATTTATTATGCATTGAAGAATGAATTTAAATTTTGTGTTGGGGTTGAGGATGTGTGATGTGGCATCCTACATGGATCCACCTCATCCTCTTCTCTTCCCTCTTCTATAAATTAAAATTCCTTAGCTTGTTTTTGGGTTGCTTCACTTTTGCATACTCCATTTTGGGTGACTTATTTTGGTTTGGAGAGCTCTTGCTTTAGATAAGTTTGGATATTGTTGAATACTTGTGCTTGGTTGCTTCCCTTTCATCACTTCATCTTGGGTGAATTCTCTTGGGGTGTTTGAGTTCTTGCAAATTTTGGAGAAGATTGGAGATTTGTTGCATGCTTGTGATTGTTGATCTTGGACTGTTTTGCATTGGAAAGCTTGTTGTTTTGCAACCTTGGAACAAAATCCATCATGGAGAGGTAAGATCTTAGCTCTTGGAAATGCTCCTCTTTTATTTTATGCATATGTGAATGGTTGAATGTTTGAATGTGATGTTTTATTTGTTGGCTGGTTGGGTAGATGGCTTAGGGATGGTGTAGGAGAAGACTATGGGGTATTCTTGTGGGAGGCATAAGTGCTTTGGGGAGGTATAAGTGTGGAGGGAGTTGGGATTTGGGTTCCACCTTGTAAAAGAAATAGCTTGCATTTCTTTACTTGTTATGGGGTGCCATAAGAGGTTGGGGAGGCATAAGGAAATGTGAGGAATAAGGGGTACTTGGGGGAGGCATAAGGGCTTGTCAGGGATTGAAATGATATATATATTTTGGTGGTTTGTTCTCAGGTGGTGATACCCATTTCCCCTTTGGGAGGCATAAGTAGCATCCCCATAGTTTCTTTCTCCTTTGGCTTGCATGAAGAAGCCTGAGTTTTGTTTGTTGTCTTTCATGTGGTTGTAAAACTCTTTGTTTTGTTTTGGACTGTGTTTTAATATGAAATGTGCATGTTGAAAGATTGCCTTTGTGATGTGGAAGCCTGTTGTTGCCATGAGTTGAGTGAGAGAGCTACGGAATGAGAAATAGAAGAGATAGTATTTATCTCATATTATTCTACCAAATACAAAGCATGCGTACAGTATTTATAGGACTGAAATCTATACTAGACTCCCTAACTAAATGGAGAAGATCCACAATAGTTGCAGAGAATGATGGAAGAAGAGATAATGTGATAAGATAGACAACTAATCTAATAACCAACGTATCCTAACATTCCCCCCCTTATTACATTATTCTTGCAAATGTGACCTCTGAAAGATTCAAATTTCACTTTTCCAAGAGATTTAGTGAGAATGTCAGCAACTTGTGCTTCAGTAGGACAGTACTGGAGCTGAATTTGATGGTTCAAGATGTGCTCTCGAATGAAATGGCAGTCAATTTCAATATGCTTTGTTCGTTCATGAAAGACTGGATTCTACACGAGCTTCAACACACTCTGATTGTCGCAATAGAGAATAGGTGACTGTTTTTCAGGAATTCCCAGGTCATCCAAAATGTGACGTATCCATATCACTTCACACACAGCTCCTCGTGCGGCGTGATATTCTGCCTCTGTGGATGAGATAGAAACAACATTCTTCTTCTTGCTTATCCATGAGATAGGTCTAGATCCGAGATGAAATATGTATCCTGTAGTTGACTTCCTATCATCAACAGATCCAGCATGGTCCGAGTCGACATATCCCTGTAAGAAGAATTGATCATTCTTTTTATATTCCATACCATAATTAGTTGTTCCTCAGACATATCTCAAAACATGCTTTGCTACATTCCAGTGACATTTCTTTGGCTCTTGCATGAACCTGGAAAGATAGCTGACAAAGATAGCAGTAGATCAGTGCAGTGTATGTCAAATAGATGAGCCCTCCAACCAATTGCCTGTAGAGAGTAGCATCTACTTGAGGTGAGTCCTGGAATCTTGAAAGTTGCAAGCCTTTTTCCATGGGAGTGGATATAGGTTTACAGTCGGACATTCTATACTTTTCCAGGAGTGTCTTGGCGTACTTTGTCTAGGAGACAAAGATGTGATGCTCCTTTTGCCATATTTCCAAGCCAAGACAGTAATGTAGTAGCCCCAAATCTATCATGTCGAAGGTTATTTTGAGATCATTATTTACAATATCAACCTGATCTTCTGAACTACCAGTGATCACAAGATCATCTACATAAACAACTAGAATGATAATTTCTTTGCCTACCTTCTTTATATACAAATTTTAATCTGAGGGACTATGAGTGAACCCATGCTGCAAAAGGTGATCGTTGATCTTGATATACCATGCCCTGGGAGCTTGTTTCGATCTCAGAAGAGATTTGATGAGACGACATACCTTTTTAGGCTGATTTTCATCAACAAATCCTTCAGGTTGGGTCATGTATACTTCTTCTTTCAGATCACCATTTAGGAAAGCACTCTTGACATCCATCTGCTGAAGTCTCCATCCTTTCTGTGCTGCAAGTGCGCAAACTACTCTGATGGTCTTCATCTTCGCAGTGGGTGCAAAGGTTTCTTCATAGTCGATGCCTTCTTTCTGAGCATATCCTTTGGCTACAAGTCGTGCTTTATGTTTGTCGATGGATCCATCTGCCTTATATTTTGTCTTGAAGACCCATTTGCAGCCTATGGGTTTCTTTCCTGTAGGCAGATCGACAAGTTCCCATGTCTGATTTTTCATGAGCGAGTCATATTCTGTTTCCATAGCTTCCTTCCACTGAGTTTGACTGAGTGCTTCACGAACATTATCTGGCTCGGAGCTATTCATCAGTGAACTCATGAGTGCAAAGTTTACCTCATTTCTTGTTTGACTCCTTGTTTTGACTCCGGATGATGTATCTGGGAGTTGTTGCAAATTTGAGTCCTTGATAGTTCTTTGTACCCACTTCGGATGAGAACTTGACTGCTTTTGAGAAGAACTGTGTCGTTGTCTGTGAGGATTGATGTGGAGTCACATTCTGCAGTTCTCCAAGGTCAACAAATAGTTCTCCTGGTAGCATTTCTTTTCTCTGAGTAGTCTCCTCCAGCTCATCATCTGATTCAGAGACTAATCGGTGAGATGTGTTTGGAAGTGGATCTTCTGTTGATACTATTGAGTCAAAGGATGACTCATCACAAACCACATCCTGAATCTCATATATTTTCTTTGTCTCAGGATCCATGAGACGATACGCCTTTGAGGTAGTACTATAGCCAAGAAGGATACACGGGAGTGTTTTTGGCTCTACCTTCTTTCTCTTCTGAGCTGGGACATGCATGTATGCTGTGCAACCAAATACTCGCAAATGAGAAATTGATGTGGAGTCATTCTCGATGCAAAGGTGAGTCCAAATTGTAATAACTTTTTCAAATAAATAAATATTTTTTTTATTACAATGTCTGCTCCGAAGTTACTTCTGTCTGATGCTCAGTTGCTCAAAGGGCCTAATTGTTGCGGCCTGGAAGACAAAAATGAAGACAATCCTTCAGTTTGAAGGATTATGGGGAATTGTCACAGGGTCTGTGCCTACTCCCACAGCCCCTGATGAACTAATAAAATATGACATGGCTAGTGCTAAAGCCTTGATGCTGATAATGCTCGATCAATTTCTCATTTGTGAGTATTTGGTTGCACAACATACATGCATGTCCCAGCTCAGAAGAGAAAGAAGGTAGAGCCAAAAACACTCCCGTGTATCCTTCTTGGCTACAGTACTACCTCGAAGGTGTATCGTCTCATGGATCCTGAGACAAAGAAAATATACGAGAGTCGGGATGTGGTTTGTGACGAGTCATCCTTTGACTCAATAGTATCAACAGAAGATCCACTTCCAAACACATCTCACCGATTAGTCTCTGAATCAGATGATGAGCTGGAGGAGACTACTCAGAGAAAAGAAATGCTACCAGGAGAACTATTTGTTGACCTTGGAGAACTGCAGAATGTGACTCCACATCAATCCTCACGGCAACGACACAGTTCTTCTCAAAAGCAGTCAAGTTCTCATCCGAAGTGGGTACAAAGAACTATCAAGGACTCAAATTTGCAACAACTCCCAGATACATCATCCGGAGTCAAAACAAGGAGTCAAACAAGAAATGAGGTAAACTTTGCACTCATGAGTTCACTGATGAATAGCTCCGAGCCAGATAATGTTCGTGAAGCACCTACCAAACTCGGTGGAAGGAAGCTATGGAAAAAGAATATGACTCGCTCGTAGATGCTCGCGATATTCACATGCTGTGAGATGGCGACGCTTTGTAGGGCATTCTTCTTCGTCGTCACAATCTGTGTCGTATCCGGCTTCTAATTCTTCCCGTACTCGCTTTTCTTGGTAGCTGACGTCGAAAAGAAAGTACTCAAGGAGTCCTTCTCGAACAAGTTTGTCGAATGCAAGATTGCCGCAATTTCAAAGCTCGTTCAGCAAAGCAAAGTAGAACCCGGAGCTCTCAGGAGCTTCTCCACGGTGTTCTCTTGGGCCGCGAGTTGATGTTGTGGCTTTCAGCTGTGGCGACCGTGTTGTTGACGCTTTCAATCGAGTTGTCTACACTCGACATTCGATGTAGTGTAGAAGAGACTGTTATAGACTCAAAACTACCTCGACAGATTTGAAGGTCTCCGCACACAGAAATAAATTCTCTCTCCCGGCGAGATCTCCATGTCCAGCTTGTGGTCTCCAACACGCTCAGACAGTCTCCACGAAAGAGTTGTCTTCAATACGCTCAGGTTTCGAACATGGCTCGGCTGGCCGTGAGTTCGATGTAATTGATTTGAGTATCGCTGAATCCAATCCGGGATTCTGATTACATTCGATCACTGGGAGAACAGAATCCTGATGTTTCGGCTTTTGATGGCTGCTCAAAGCTCTTCACTCAGACAACAGACCAGCTTCAGAAATCAATCTCACAGTTACTCATACTTTTTCAAGCAACAGCAAGATTCTCCACGCAACAGCTTCCACGTTCTGGAACAGGTTTATCTTCCTCCGCTGCGTGATATACAAAAACTCAGCAGGTACTCACGCCTGTCCTGGAGCCACGTGTTTTGGCTGAATCGCTCCTGTTGTTGGTGAATTCCATCACGTCCACGTTGATTGCTGGCAGAGCAGGTCGCAGCTTAAAACACCGGCAACCCATCAAGGATTCACACACAATGCAGGCAGCCGATCCGTTTGCCATGGGTGCAGGCCACGTGATTCCGCTAGCTGCTGTTGATCCTGGCCTTGTCTATGATATGGAAGCATCAGATTACATCGACTATTTCTGCAAGCTCAACTATACCAGTGAACAAATCGCTGTACTCACCAATCGCTCTGATACCAAACTGAGAGAGCTACGGAATGAGAAATAGAAGAGATAGTATTTATCTCATATTATTCTACCAAATACAAAGCATGCGTACAGTATTTATAGGACTGAAATTTTACTAGACTCCCTAACTAAATGGAGAAGATCCACAATAGTTGCAGAGAATGATGGAAGAAGAGATAATGTGATAAGATAGACAACTAATCTAATAACCAACGTATCCTAACATTGAGTCACATTTCTTATTGCATTGTGGTTGGGGCTTGGAGGCCAATGAAGAAGGATGGCTTCATCTTTTCATTGATGTCTTGGTTTTATGGAGAGCGTGGCCTTTCCCCACTTTTTTGTGATCAAAATTGGAAAAGGAGGATCTTCATGTTGCTTGCTCGGAGCAGAGGAAAAGATAATTTTGATAGTCCTTGTTGAGATTATTATTTATTGTAACCCTTTCCCACTTTGAAGTGGATGACCTTGTATATTATTGGTGATGGAAAGATGTTTTGTAATGGCTATGAAAGTTGTGATTCGAAATGTGAAAGAGATGCACTCTGTTTTCTATTTTGAATGAAAGAAAAGAAAGATTTATATTATGTCTTTTGGGAATGAAATGGAAAAGAAAGTTGTAAAGATATCATTTCTGAATTAATGGAAGTTGTTTACCTTGTTCAAATAATTTGGTGTTCTTTGGAAACCTGTGTTTGAAATGCATTTTGGAATCTCTGTTGGAAAGATGTAAAGTGAATACGTATGATGAAATGTCATGATGCTCTGTTATGTAGAAATGAATGTTTGGAAAATATGAAGTTGTAATTTGGTATTTGAATACCTTTTTGAATCAACTTAATAGGTTAGAGTGTTTTGGAATGAATTTATTATTGAAGTTGGTAAATGTAAATAAATCTATTCGAATTTGAGCTCTGTTAGATAATTTTCATACTAGTAATTATTAATCATAAAATTGAACAGAATGACCCTGCAACATCTAAAAGAAAAAATGAAATATCAAATTGAACTTTTAAGATCAAAATGACCCCAACCAAACTAAAATACTTAAGAAAATTTTAAAGAACTGTTTTGATCAAGCAAAGGCAAAGTCGCAGACTTCTTGCTTTATGTAAAATTGGAAATCTTGATTTGCAAATCCATAAAACAAATTAACCCTTGAAATCCATCCTAAATTCCTCTAAGAGCAACCCTCCATGTCTATTTGGCATGTTGAGAAAGGAAGGAGGTCAAATTGAACAAAATTTTATAAGTTGAATGTTACCAGTTTTCATTTTATAAGCCTCAGAGTGTTTTCTCAAAATTGACCCTTAAAAATTTATCTAAATTAAATTATTAAGATTTATATGCAAATAGGACATCGAGATATTTCCGAAAAGTCCTTGTTTTCCAAAAACGGAGTTCCCTATCAAAAGTTATGGTCTTCTGAAGTTCAAAGAAGAGGAAAGGCCTCTTGCACGCCCGTCTTGTGCGCCCAGCTTCTTGCATGCCCAGAAGAGGAAAAATATTCTTTCACACCTGGGAAAAAAATATTCTCCCACGCTCATCTTGCATGCCCGCGAGAACAAGAGTCTATTCCACGCTTGTCTTTCGCACTGGAGAAAAGTTTTTCTTCCACACCCGTCCTTCCATGCCTAGGAGGAAAGTTTCTTCCCGTGTACCCCAGAAAATTCCTTCTCGCGCCCTGCAAGATGATAATTTATCTATGCTTGGGATGAATTTCACTCTCTTAGTGTTTTGTAGGATGATGCGATAACTGTTGTAATGGACTCTAGAAATTTTTTTGGGAACACTTAAAACAAAATATATTCCTTAAATTTTCCTAACTAAAAATAGGTTGTTCTTAGGTATCGAGTGGCTGTTATTAGGTTGCGTTATAGAAACATTGAATTTCTTCATGAGTAAATAACATTAATTTATGTAAATGACTTGTATGCTTCTTTTTACATTAATCTTTTATGATGGATATTAATTTTATAATGAAATAAACAACTCAATCACATAATTAAATGTATTTAAAAATAAAAATAATGAGTTTTGAGGTACCTGTAATGTAATAATGTACTCTCTTTCATGTAAACTGTAACTCTATTTGTATTTCTTGAATTTAACATTTCACCTAAATTGCGATTCCCACCTTCATCAAGGAAATGCATTAGTCCTTCAATGATTTTTTGTTTCCTTGTTGAAGATGAACATGGAATGACAATTTATGTGAGGTGTTACATTCTATCATACCTATAGATTACATGTAGTTAATCAATTTCTGGAACTGAAAAACACAATAAAACTATAATGCATCCCCTAGTTAGCTTCATTTCATTAATTCCTTCCATTGTAAACAAAGTTTGGAGTTTCCCTTTTTTGCATGAGTGTAAAATTGTCAATTCCCATATTTTCCATGGTTGATTTTTCTAAGAATTATTCATTTTCTCATCAAAAAGAGATTCAAACACAATATTATCATAGTGACCAGGTTACCATCATGGTTCAATTATTTTATAGGCATGTACAATTGGATTTTGATGGGTTTGAAATTATAGAAGTGAATTGAGTGATCAATAAGGAGTATCACTTCTATATAAGTGATGACAAAGAACATGACACCCACTTTTTGTAGCATTGTTTTGGTTTGTTCTTTCAATATCTTCATTAACGAGGAGTAAAAATAGATCAAGATTTTGTTTATTCGGATGGTTGTGCATAACAAATTAAATCCTCTTGCCATTTATTTGCACTCGATTCTTATCATCGTAAAAAAAAAAACTTATTTTTAGAGTTTTTTTATATTGGTTATGGGAAGGAAGAACACGATGGTGTGGGTGCATGCATTAAACGTGCTATAAAGAAACAAAGCTTTGATTATGAGGGAGATCGATTGTTTTATGCCCACACCATTGTTTAATGGTGTAAGAAACATTTTATAGTTTAGGCTTCAACCTCATAGCCTTCAACCTCATAGGATTTAACCACACAGGCTTCAATCTCACATAAGTCAACCCCAAATAGAGTGTTTTGAGAGATAATAAGTATGCACATTTAAAACACATGTATCTAGATGTGAAATTGATTACAAGTTACATTTTTTTCTTCTTAATTTGTATGTTTGTTTTTAACTTTATTGATTTTGTACATGATTAATTAGGTATTGATCGAAGGGAAAAGCATGGATGTGAAAGGATTCCTAACTCTAGGTCTTTGAACTCTGTGATGACTATGGATAGTAATAAATGGACAAGTTTTACAAGATATTACTCTTCTTTTTGTTATGAATGCATGAAAAATCATATTGAGAGTGCAATAGTAAAAACATGGGTATATAAGTGAGTGACAACATGTTCCTTTAGTTGTGGATGACACATATGGATCAAATGATGATGACAGCTTTGAAGATGGGCCCTTTATTTCACTTGATTATGACCATATATCTGGACTAGTTAAAATGACTATTTTTTTGTTTAAAAGGACTGTATAATTTGATCATTGAATTTATAGGTATAATTTATAGTATATGTATCATTGAATATTTATTTTCATTTTTTTGCAGTGATGTATTTGTAGTCATTGCGAAGAAGACAATATTGAGAAAGTGAATTACTACTTATTGCGTTGCATGTAAGACGAACAAAGCTATCATTTGAAATAATAAGTGAGGAGACAACATTTTATACTAGATCACTTGTCGTGCAGGGAACATATTTACAACAAGTGAAATCCCTCCAAACCGTGATTCACTTTATTGATGATAAACTAGACAAAAAGGTGTATCATTACACCCATCACATAATTGCTACCGGGTTACAATTGCATCAGGTGAAGACTAAAAGTGGTCAACGTAAAAATAGATGCTAGATGTAGAAGATCATGAAAAACATTTACGTGTCATTGAACAATAAGTTGAGCCGCTTTGGTATTATATGGAAGGACCTATAATTTTATAAATTAATGTATTCTGAATGGAATATTTTCTCTATTTTATTTTTCACTTTGGCATATATATTTGACAAATTTCTTGCTATGAATTAAAATTTATAACCTCTAGTCCTATATATGTTATGGATTAAAATTTCTTGCTATGAATTTAAGCTTATACTAGATGGGGTTATGATTATGTATGTATGTGATGATTCTTATTACTACACTTACACTCCTATTACACATGATTGTACATATGTTTCTATTAGTTGAGGTATACAACACACAAATCAATTTTCCCTTAATTGGATTTTAAAACATCTCAAGATACCTTTATGCAAATTCAAATGTTCACCCATAAATTTAACAAAAGGACAATGGAATAAGTTGGGAACATTATACCAAATACATGTAATGAAGCATGGTTGGTTGACTATAGAGTGTCCTACCATATTACTTTTCATAGTTATTAATTAGAAAAATAAATTAGGAGTGTGATAGTGGTAATTTATTTGTACGATATTATTCTACACACTAGATTTTGGGTCAAGGAGGTGGAGTGAAGGTTCAAAGATGGAACCATCATTATTTTCATAGAGAATAATATGTATTTTAGTATGTATGATGGTTCATATTTTTGAGAAATAATTATACACTCCATAATAGAAAGGAATTATGGACACAAAGGAATCATAGAAAGTATACATAGTATACTATACAATTATATAGTTTCCATTAGAGAAATTTCATTAATCACATGTAATAGTTTTTTTCTTGTAAAACATATTCTACACAAATCTTTATGTCTAAATATAATTTTCGGTCAAGTTTTAAATATATAGGTATTAACATAATTGTTCAAATTGTACGTAATTATTGAGTAAAAAATTAATCTTAATTCCAAATTCAATATTGATATATCCTGTATTCCCAATCACTCCATCAAATTCCATGTTCTAGCACAAATACCTCTATACATTCCACACTTATCCAAAATCTTGAAATGGTTAGCATGAAACTCTTCATAACAGGAAAAATCAAATTATAACACTTTCTCATAGATTTCAAACATCAAGTAATAAGAGGGTCACTTCAAATGAAATACCCTTTTCTACCCATCTTTGTTTCTCTAAAATTTTAATTGTTTAATGAAAAATAAGATCCTTCACATCATATTGGATCTTTTCACACTTCTTTTATAAAAGCATGATGATAACATATTGTTTAATAATCTCCCTGGAAGCCAAGTAAGGATTATGTTATCGATTGGTTTTATAATCTTCCACATGAATTTATTAATTGTTTAACAAAATTTGAGTTGATGATTTCTTAGCTCATTTTCAAATTAACATTGGCATGAAGGTCACATTTTCTAAATTAGTTGAAACTATGCAAAGTACAAAAGAACATATTAGTGGTCTTATATGTTTAGATTCAAAACAATGGTTATTAAAAATAACTTGTGAGCCATCAAATAGAACAACCATTTTAGAATGTTATTTTGTTGATATTTTCTTTCAATTATTAAAAATAACTTGTGAGCCATCAAATAGTGAGATCCAAAGTCTTTTGTTGATATTTTATTTCAATTATTAAAAAAATGTTTTACATTCCTATGTCTCCACATGAGGTTTGCAATGTTATTAGAGAATTCGAAACTAAGCTTGCACAAATGTTCTTAAGTATGGACCCAATATTTTTTATTCTTCCAAATTTCTATATAATTTAAGAATATTATAATATTTTTCCAACTAAGAACGACACTATGAACATAGTAATTTCTATAGAACAACCATTTTAGAATGTTATTTTTTTAATAAAGAGAAATGAGACAATCCAATATGATCAAAGAGAATCTGCAACAATTTTTGGAGACATTGATTGATAATGACATGTTTACTTTATTCAAGTGAGATAATTAAATCCTTCAACATTCATCAAGATCTCATTGAGAGCAAACAAATCCAAATAAAAGGAGCACACACTGACACAAAAATGTCAATCAATCAATGAATCCTCCAAATAGATATTTTAATATTTTTGTAGAGCCTCTTCTAAACAACCATGGACAAGAAAACAATGTAAATGTGCATGTGATTGATGATAAATAAAATATTTATGAAAAAAATAGCATTTAGCTACAAATATCATCCCATTAATAACTTTTTTGGTACTTTAATCGATGCAAGGATGAATTTTCAAAAGAAGACATCACACTATAATAATCATATCCCATCCTTCTCACAACTTACAATTCCAATCTCTTTCATGAAACCCAAACTTATATTTTTCTCTCTCCCCATCCCACAACATACTCATTTCTAAGAGAACCTTACAATGAAAGATGCATGAAAAGTGAATAAGAATCATACAAGTAAAACCCATAAGTATACCATCTCTCTTAGCCTCACATTTTGGTCTTCATACGTTCAAATTTTAGTAGTTAGCCTCAATCAATGTTTTTAGAAGTAATTATTTGATGCTCATAATATGCAAGAGGATAAATAGAAGACAATTTATTATATTTAAGATTCTTCTTCTATGATTTACACCTAGTATTTTTGGAGTTGTAAGGGGCATATTATATTTTTTCTAAAAAAATTTTGACATCAAATTCATAGTGAGTAATTGAGATAAAGTAATATTTCTTTTGAAATTTACTAGACATTTTTGTTTCCTTAGTTCAATCTTACATTTCTTAATAAAATGACCCTTTCCAATTTAGGAAGTTCTCTAAGAACATACTTCAATGATATTTGTAATTTTATGCTACATTACATATCGAAATATAAAATTCATGTCTAATGTATACACACACACACACACACACACACACACACACACACACACACACACACACACACACACACACACACACACACACACACGTCTCTAATGAATATATATAACAATGTATCTAAGTCATATATCAAAATATTAAAATCATGTCTAATGAGTATATATACATGTCTAAAATCTCGCGTATACATGAAAATGGTCATACAACATGTATCGTTGAAGTCTCCGCCGTGGTGCAATAGGACAAGTACCGGATCCCTCACTAGGCTCAGCTGCAACTCGCATGTTAATAAAAAGAAATATACACATCAATATATATATATATATATATATATATATATATATATATATATATATATATATATATATATATATATAATACTATATTTTAAAATTTATAAGAAAAACTCTACAAGAATTTCTTGATTAATTGAATAAATCATATAACAGATATGTATAATTGATTACCTCAGTATCTATCTCTGGCAGATGTTGGGAGTATCTACACTATGTGTAGATCTATGTCTTACAGATCCTGTCAAATAAAATAAAGTAAATATAAGAAGTTCATAATTTTTTTTTTGAATAAAGATCATTAATTTCACAAATTTCAATTTAGATTAAATATTAATTCTAAAACAAAATAAAAATAGATATATCTCTACATGTATATACCTTCGCAGAATGTGTCTCCAAATCTATGGGACCACCAATGGAAATTGTCTGATGCTGACCCATGACCTCAACACCAACAAATAATGAGCCAAGTGAGCCAAGCTGACTCAAGCCCTGAACATCAAGATCCATGTTGGGCTCATTCAAGAGCTATGTATATGTCATATGGGAAATGGTGTGGGCTATGAAGCACCACACGTTGGAGTAGTAGCCTAAACACGAACTCAATATTAATATTAATATTAATAAATTGTAAAGTAATGATGAAATAAAATAAATTTTAATTAAATTAAGGTTTAATTTTCAAATAACAGAACAAAAATGAGTTGAACATAGGGTGTCATGATCCCAAGAATAGGAGGTGCGGCTGTAGTAGCTACAATAGTACCCTGAATAGAAGATACAATGTTACTATGCTCTATAAAATCTAAAACCCCTAATAGTGGAACGTCAGTAGTCTGTGAAATCACCTCATATCCACGCAACAAGTTGGCAGCCATGACACGTCTTAACTAACTTTTCTGACTGGGATTTGTGACTTCGTCAAAGCTATTAGGGGAAATGAAATTTACACGAGCGTATTCCTTTGTTCTTTCATCGTTGATGCTACTAGCTCCTGAACTACTAATACTATGTCTCTCAAAGTACTGACCCACACGGTTAGAAAATATCAATTGGGTCTCACGAGAAATTATCACAAGACCCTCTATAGCACCCATATGGAAACTCATAATGATATGCGTTGTGACATCCTAAAATCTAGATAAGAATGGCCATGGCCTCGCTACAAGAGGACACACATCAATAACTTGTGGAGCTCCCTCCTGTCACTATGGTTTCTTCTGCCTAATTCACCCACATCCTTACCCATAATAACTAGGCATTTCTAAATAGTTCACCTTTAGGTTTAGGTGAACCTCATCATGTAGCATCAATATGAAATATAATGGTAATTGGTAATTACTCGAAATATTCCCTGAGAGGCCACAAATCTAGGATAAATCAAGCATACACAAAGGGGACATGAACATTTGCTAACATAATATGCCTTTATTTTATTTTGGCCTACATAATTACTCTAACATGACCTCTTAATGACTTCCTTATTAATAATTCGTAACATAATGTCACTATATCCTATATCTCCAGAGACACTTGATTTTAATGAATCCATAAGTTTTTAGTGACTTAGAATCAAAAGGGTTGTATGTTTTCAAGTTTGTTTCTATTCTTCGAAGATCAACCAATATTTTTTCACAATGGGTTTTATAGTGCCCAACTGTAGTTGGATCCTCAAGAATAGATTGCAATTTTTCTATCTCTAATTCAGTCCTCTCAAACAAATTAGCGAAAGAAACCATGAATGTAAAAACATGAAATTAAAATTCAATTTGAAAAACTTTCAATGAAAATATTTTCCTAGATTGTAATGAAAATAGAAAGATGATTTTCATGTTTAAATGCAAATAATCTAGAATGATTGTTCCTTAATTGAAAACAATCAATAACAAATATGACTTGTTCAAATGCAAATGCAAAGAATTTTTTTTAATTCCATTTAAAGATACAATTTCTAAATGCATAAATACAAATGAATATGGTATTTTCTTTTGAAATGGTTTCTTAAAAATGATATTTTTACTAATTTAGATCTGCAAATGTTACTAAGATACAAAATCCAAGATCATGTCTCAGGAATGAGAATATTTCCAAAGCAAAGAAACACTTTTGAATAAGAAAAAACTATACTTAATCCTTAATCTACTTATTTGTTTTTTATGTTTTCTAAATTTTTAATAAAATAAATGCAAGTATAATCTAATAAAAATACAACACTAAGACAAATATGTCTAACCTCTTTATAATCGAAGAAAGAGGTGGAGATGAATTTAATGATGTTCCTCACTCTTGTACTTCTTTACCATGTGCTCAATTTGACCTAGGGTAAAGCTACATCGATGAAGGTGATGGAAGAAACAAATGGATGAAATAAAAGAGGAGGTTATAGTAGTATGTAGTTGGGCTCTAGACTTGACAAGAGTGTTTGATTATTATCTTTTAGACATCCTCTTTATAATAGTAGATAGAAGTTGAATTTATGGTTGGGAATCAGATGGTAATAAAAAAAAAATAGATGATGCTCCTTTGATATTTCACCTAAAAATAACTTTTGAAAAATGGATCTAAAATAAAATAGTATTCCAAACATTTAGGTTTGTATTCCAAATAGAGATGATATGTGTGCATCATATTCTACATTTTATCCCTCTCCCAACATCCACATCAATAAAAAAAAAAAAGATGATGCTCCTTTCATATTTCACCTAAAAATAACTTTTGAAAAATGGATCTAAAATAAAATAGTATTCCAAACATTTAGGTTTGTATTCCAAATAGAGATGATATGTGTGCATCATATTCTACATTTTATCCCTCTCCCAACATCCACATCATTTTTTTGATAATAAAGAAAACAATTATTATTAATATTAATAATAATTATTAATTATTAATATTAGATGTTTATTAAAATTTAAGTTTTTAATTACACTAATTAATGATTTTGTTTACAACCCCACTATTTGATTTGAAATGCATGTATAATTTTAATACAAAACTTTTATATCAATTTATCCATATAAGCCATTTATCACAACATGAGCCTTTTAACACCATAAACTAGTTTTTTTGTTTCTCTTTTCTGTTTTTTACCTTTTCCCTTCCTTCTTCTTCTTATGAGTAATTTTAATAGAAGAAATTTAAAAGACTTAATAATATAAAATACTTAGCAAAATGTACCACTAACACCATAATTTAACATTTAAGATAGTTTACTTACCTACTCACCCACGAGAGAGGAAAATAATTTCTTTTTCATAAATATAAAAGTCATATGAGGCCACTTTACAAGTGGCAAATTTCAGCTCTTAGGAGCACCGTAGGATCAATTTAATTTCAAATCTTGATTTTAGGTGACGCCCTAGTTTCGTTTAATTTTTTTCTATGACTTACCCATCTCTTATTTCTTTTCATTTTTATTTTGATGCAGATGAAGGTAAAGCTCTAGGGATTCTAAGCGAATGGATTTTATTTTTATTTTTTTATAATTTTCTTATAAAAGCTTCTATAAAAGTTTTTGCAATAACTACCATGGTATAATTTTACAAAGATTGTTCTATATAGTAGTTGTTTTTTCATTGTTTAGAAATTATTTGGTAGTGGTGATGTAGGGCAGCCGTGGCCTCTCTTGGGCATTTTATTTTATGTTATTTTTTTATTTAATTGTTTTTTCCTTCTTATTTATTTATTTATATTTATATATTTATAGGTTTTTATAGTCCACGATGTCGTGGGCACCTGTTTTTGGGTCTACAAACGGCTTATAGCATATGGGACTACCTCGTACTCACATGCGATAGCTTCAATTAAATGCATCTATTTTTTTTGTTTTCCGAGGGCCACGAAGACCACATGACTGCATATTTTTTTCTTTTTGTTTTTTTTGAAGCTAAGTTTTCTACCCCATAGGGCACGGTTTTGGCCCTAATCATGGTGGCCATGCCGAGAAAAGTGTATTTCTATTTTATTTTTTGTTTTCCCACAGGGAAGGCCACAGAACATCCAGGGCATCCTTATTTATTTCATTTCTATTAAAATATTTACGTATTAATTTTTTGTTTATTTTCCTCAAATTCGGAATCATCTTGATTTCTTTGAAGCTATTTTTTTTTCAAGAATAATATTGCGGTGTCCGAAAGGATGTTTATGATAAGGCATCCTTCGTGTTATGCGTTGGGTTTTGTATAGCCCTTGACCCACATTATTGGGTTTGTTTGACGTGGGTTCTTATTTTCCAACTCAATTTCATATTTTTCTTTTTCTTTTTCTTTGGTAGTTTGTGGAGAATATACAATGCTTTGGAAGCTAAACGATTCATATACTATCCTTTCAACTAGAACCTTAAATAATAATGGATATATATATATATATATATATATATATATATATATATATATATATATATATATATATATATATATATATATATATATATATATATGACTCTTTAAAACAAATCTACATTATAACCTAGCTCTGCAAACCGTGAATTTCCTATATGAGGATTAATAAAAAACAATTAAAGTCTCGTGTGAGGATAAATCAAAACAAATTTAAAGTCTTTATGAGGCCTATTTTAGGGTTTTCTGTAAAGAGAAACCCTTATTTACTCTATTTTATAAGGTTGCGAGTGGAGCTTAAATTCATCAAATATGTCCAAAAATTAATTAAGGCTATAACTTTGTTTATATACTAATGATATGGGATTGTAGTTTTTTTTAATAAACAAAAGGATAACCTTCCTTTACAATGACCAATATTTAATTTTTCAAGAAGCAAAGGTAAAACCAATAGATAATATTTGGTAGCTAGGCTAATAAGTGGGGATATTACAACTAACAACAATAAGAAAGTTTACACCATATATACATAACACCGATATAAATTTAAATTCCCACCATACTTAAAAAGAATGTGCACTCTTATTAATTTAATTCTACATGATACACGTATAACCCAATCTTTCATTTGACAATGTTCACACAACATATGCAACAACAAGATTAAAAGTTCCTTTTAATATGGAGAAATCAAGATATAATGCTACTATATTTCTTCTCGAGAAGAGAATCTAAACATCACAAAAACTCCCAATAAGAATGAGCATTCACTCAAATTTTCTTTTTGAAAGAAAGGTTCAACAACAAGCTCCATAGAAAGAATTGGAATCCTTATAACAAGTAGACATCCATCTTATAAAAGACTAACATTCCTTCACAAGAAGGTAGTTTAAATCATCTCATACAAATTACAAATACAATATTTAACCCAAGAGTATAACCCTTTACAATGCTTATTACATCAGTTAAAAATCCCATTAAAAACCAAGTGAAGAAACCTCCCAAAATTTTGGAACAACATAACAAAATTTTCAATCTTCTCCAACAATCTTCAAGATCAATTTGCAAGCCATCAACAAGGTCTTCAAAACCACAAGGCGAAAGTCCCGATTTACCACCCAACTTATAGGCATCATTACATGCCTTTCCAAAGGTTGGAAGACATGTTAGCCTCCCAAAGCCCATGGGAGAGAGAACTAGCTTCCACAAATGTGCACAAGAAATAAGGAAAAGGCAACAACAAGCATGTCACATAGAAGACAATAATAATGCACCAAAAAAGCATAGATAAATGACAACCAAATAAAAAGAGGAGAAAACCATATTCATCCTCAACAAGGGGGAAGAGTGGATGAGACATCCAATAGTGCCATAGAGTGTGGTCCAACCATAGGATGCACACTTACAAAATATTCAAAAACCTCCTTATCCCTCCAAAAACTCATCCCTCCTTATTTCTCCTCTCATTCTCCTAAATTCCTCCTTGGGAGGATTTTCAAACCCATTGGGTTTCCTCTCCAAGGATGGGGAAGGGGGTTCAAACCATATGAACCACCTTCCCCACCTCAAACCATATGAGGATAAAATAGAAACCAACATGGCTTGTGCATCATGCCATGAGGTTTAAGAGGAAATTCCCTCCCTCTTCCCAAAAAAACTCCCAAATTCATCAAACCATATGATGGATGGAGAAAACATAAAAGTTACACATCCAAACAAATATGCAATACATACAACCAAGATCATACTTTTAACCATAAGCAATCTACAATTTAACATACAAAATAACACAAAATAGGATCAAAGAGCCTACCTCCAAAAGCTCTCAAATATCTCTTAATTTTTTCCCAAATCCTTTTCCAAGTAAAAACCCTAACTCCAAAAGCATACCAAGCACCAAAAATGACAAGTAAAGAGTTCCCTTTCTCCCACATGAGGGAATATTTGATTAAAACCAATTAATTTTCCTTTCAAATGAGTGGGTGACACGTGTCACCCCTCTCTTTCCTCCAAGAAAATATTCCAAAAACAAAAGGGATAAAACATAAATCCTCATTTAAACACCCCTCTCCCAAATTACCAAAAATAAAGTGAGACAAACTCATGCAACTTTTCACAACACACAAACTCCAACCATTCTTACATGAATGGTGACAAGTGAGAGGTTAAATGGGAGGGAAACTCCATTTTCCTTGAAATTAAGCCCCCTACCTAATAGGTAGGGTCCAAGGGCTTATTTTTATGCTAAGTGAACCCCCAAAACCAAAAGGGGTCACTTAAAATGCCAAAAATAACCCAATTTCGGGTTTGGCACATTTGGACACATTTGTTGAGGATGTGGGGCCCACTCAAGGGTGCTTATGTGGCCCAAATCCTCATTACTTAAGAAAACAAATACACAAATACATTCCTAAAACAAGTGGGGACCATTAAGTCCCCCAACCTAGCTTTCTAACAAAATTAAACAACCTAAACAAAATTAATTTTTACAAAATATACAACATTATAATCTAAGGGTCACTCATGGTGCCCAAAAATACATGCAACCAATAAGGCTTCATACAACTAACATGGCTAAGACTTAGCCATGTGGGTTGCTTGTGCACATTCATGTAGCCACCCTGAAACCCATGTTCTCATGTGCCCTGTAATCTGCACACTCATTGCAAACATTAAACACACATGTCCAATAAAAGTATAAATCAACTACTTAATAAATTAATCGAAGTATAAACATGCTAATTATGCTAACACATCATCAATATGGAATTGTAATTAAGAAACATGCACAATTTTAAATAAATTCACCATGTGTTAGCCATTGTAGTACATATAATTGACATATATCCATGTTATCATATGATCACATCAAAATAATTGAATAGTCCATAACATCAAGATGTGTGACAAAAACCATGTATCCATCATATATCAAATAATCTCAATAACATAGTAACATGTTAGTATCCAAAACATCTACTGAAATGTACTAACATACTAATCAAGGCTAAATTGGTACTACACGCCCAAAACACCATACATGTCCATGAAGATCAAATAACATAACATAATATCAAAATGTGCCATAATCCATGTCAAATCATTAGATATGAGTATAGAGTTAGCAGATAACTGAAGCTAGAAAATGTGGGCACTACAAAAGCCCTGGTCATGATACAAGAGATTTAAGTAAAGGGGTAAGTATCGTGTAGGTAGTTCTTGCCAAAAACCTAGGGTTTCAATTTTTAGGTTATTTTGTTTCCAACAACCTAGGTTCCACTTGTTTTTACAAAAAAAAAAGAAGTTTGAAAATACCTTTGGGTTCTCATTGGTTAGATATGGTCTCACGCAGGCTCGTGGTCCTGCATCTATCTTCGCATGAAGGGAGGTGGGTGGAAGAAAAGTGAGATCATCTAAGCCACCTCCAATATATAGGTTGGGGGTTCATGCGAAAGTGGTTTTCCCAAGTGGGGTTCATGTGAACACCCCATTCGTGCAAACCCCTTTCAAGCGTGTCATATGTGGTAATTTCGTGCGCTATGTGGAATCAGTAGGCGAAGGGAGTGTTTGTGCGAACACCCTAATTTCCCACCCTCCCAAAATCCAACTCGAATTTTTGCACAAGGTGTGGGACATAGTATCATGCTATGACCCCAATACTATTAAATACATTGTATATCAACAGCCACAAGAGATTACATTTTGAGTGAAACATTACATTTTCATCCCATTAGACATACCTTACTGCAACTCGTTACCAATTACTATAAATAATATTGATGAATTTAGAAACAAAATTTAAAGTGTATGCACCAATATTTTCTAAAGAATGTAAGTTGTAATAATATAGCCGAGTGTCAAACAATTTTAAGGTGACGAAATTTTTCAATATGACCTTTCAAAAATACAAAAAATCTCATTTTTACACTTAATAAAATATGGAAAATGTTATTTTTGTTATTTTAACTATTTTAATATATATTTATTGAAAAATTAAAGGTTACATTTAAAATCTGCAAGTCATACACACAATTAATTAGATATTTTACGCATATCTTTTGAGGCTAAAACCATGAAAATGATAATATGGTCTACTCAGATTATAGTATTACATATTTTAAGGTGAAGAAAAGCATAGGGTTCATAATTTGATTAAGTAAATGACACAAGTTGCATGATTTATTCGATCATTTGAAAAATGATAATATGGTGTAATCAAATTCTAGTATTACGTAATTGAAGGTGGAGAAACACATAGCATTGGTAGTTTGAATAAGTCAATGAAAAAAATTCATGATTTACTTTGCTTTGGAATGATAAGATGGTCTACGTAAATTCCAGTATTACATCTTGTAAGGTAGAGAAAAAATTAGGGTTGGAATTTTAATTAAGTAAATTATATAAGTTTCATGATATACTAGGTCGTATGAGAATGATAAGGTGGTCTACTCAAATTATAGAATTATATTTTATTCGTAGTAAAATTAAATCTATATGTTTATAAAAAACCTTACGGGATTGACATGGTCTGGAGAATGTAAATTCACTTTGTCATTTTAGAATAATAAGATTTTCTAAATAAATTCTAGTAATACTATGCTATTTAGTAGAAAAATTTAATCTCTATCTTTATAAAAACTCGATTAATACTCGGTCACTATTCTCGAAGCCTCCATATGAGAATGAAAATGGTAAGTGATGACCATTTTTGGTCATTATAGTGCAGGGGCACAAAACATTTTCAGGTTACTCAGGTTTAGTGGATAATTCTCATGCAGTTATAGGACTCCCATTCCTCACATAAGAGGCCAGTCTAGTTGTATTTTTCGCCAAGATCATGCATTAGTCATTCAATACTTCTACAGGGTCTTGAAAATACTGGAAAGGAATCATACATCAGAAATTACATGCTGGAACAACAAGGGTAAAGTTGTAAATTGGAAATTAAGCATTGTAGCATAGTTGTTTCAAGGATCACTCATTCATTCATTCAATTTTGAGTTTCTAATTAATCTAAAAAAGGTACAAGAAATTAATTTTAGTTACTTGTGATTATACGCAGTTGTGTTATTCAATTAATTTTTTAGATGTTCATTAGTTGTTAAAAATGAAATGAAATATAAAGGAAGCACCATACAACTCATGGCATAAAATAACTATATATATTCATAACCGAAATTGTACAAGTTCACCACACAAGCTGTGGGATATAATTGAAAAGTAAAGAATGCAGAAGAGTTCTAAAATGGAAATGTGAATAAGAAAGGGGACCCATCATTGCTTGGTAGATGAGACCCCCTTCCTTCTAAATTCTTGTTCCATGTTGATCCATGAGCTCCTTCAGTGTACCTGAAAGAAGAAAAGAATGAGATGTTAGAGATCACAGAGCCTTAACTTAATTATATTTTCAGCTCTGAACATTTATGCATTTAGGAACAAGTATTGTAGAACTGTAAGAGTGTTACATTCAATGAACTATAAATGAAAATATTTCAAGTACATATTTACAGAATGAGACAAAATTATAAAGTAAATAAAGCTTCATCATGGTTTCATTCATTTTGTAGACTGTTAGCTTACAGAAAACATATTTCCTTCATTTTTCTAAGCATAATCCCCAGAAGTGGGTTACAGATTTGCAACATGCATCACACTCTCAATCAAGTATGAATTTAATATTTTCAAAAGTAATTCTTCTGGAGTAAAAAGATTGGATCCAAAATGAAAGCCATTTCACAAGCCATACATTTTGCAAAAAAACAGATTTTCATAAGAAAATAATTTTCAGGCTTGGAGATAGCCATTTCCCCCAAAAATAGAAATTTTCGAAGAAAGAAAATGGAAATGCAAATGTTTAGATATATAATAGAAGTCATCCATAGTAAAAATAAAGTTTCTTCATTATTACAAAGTATATATTTTTAGCTCCAAGAATGGCTACTGTGTTTTTTAACAAGAAATTACAAATTTTCCAAGTCCTTTGTTAATTTTTCAAGAAACAATGTGCTTCAGAAAGATGTATTTCAGAATATGTTGTTAAGATACATAGTTTAGTTTTAAACAAAAAACTGTCCTTTGCAAACATGTTAATTTTTAGGAAGAAGAGTTCCCAAAACCAATATTTTCAGATTTAAAAAGGTTTTCTTTTGCACATAATGAATACCAAGGTTGCATTCATTTAAGTGAAATTTGGGCCATGTTCTTTCCCAGGGTTCTAGAAAACCAATAACAACCATATAAGTAAAAACAATTCTTACCGATCCATTTTATGACAGAATGAGTTGGTTGAGCACAAACAATCATGAGCCCCAAGATCAACTTGAGAGAGATGGTAAAGGAACAATGATGAGTTAGGAGTCTCCACATGACTGAGCCACGAATCAAAATTGACCCACCGAGCTATGAGGAGATATTTCATAACAAACTAAAATAACAAGATCATATACCTAAATGGAGAGATGTGTCAGTGTAGGCCCAACGAGCTAAAGATGATATCATGGCCAATTTTTAATCATGGCGAGCTGATATGAAGCAATTTTATCCCAAGATAACATATTCAAATCCCAATATTGAGCAGGGATCAAAATAGAGCTCGTTTCATAATAAAATCGAGATGAGTCATAAAAATGATAAGGCTCTAAGAGCGTTATAAGCGGTGAGTAAGGATGTTATCCCACCAAACTGAGCTGTAGAAAAGCCTCCACGAGCTAAAAATGAGCCCCGTGATTCAACACAAAGTCATAACTTGAGTCCAACATAAAAGAAAATTGTCCAAGCTAGAAAATAACAAATGACGAGCCAGGTTTCTAATCTGCCAATCTGGATGACGAGCTATAAAGATTCCAGAGTTCATTTTTAAAAATAAAACCCCGAACAAGCTCACAAGAAACCAATGCCAAGAGTATAACAAAACATCGAACTAGTAGGTAGAGTAAAATAGCCTAGTTAATCTAGCTGACCCAACAAAAACTAGCTCAAGGCATCAAAAACAACCAATCCCCATCAATGAAAAGCTCCAAAGGGGCAAACAATGAGAGTAGATATAAAACCATAAAGCTCAAACATATGATAAAACAACCAAGACTCATGCTAAATAGGAAAATACAAGCCCAATACAAATATAAATCTTGATCCATGACAAAATAGGAGAGCTCAAATTGAAAATTTTAGGAAAGCAAGGGAAATCCTCCCAGCAGATGCACCACATAGACAGAGCTCGGAGATAGAAAAAAATGGTGGTTAGTTTAAGCATGGCTAGGTTTTTTTCATAAGTATGATATGACATGCCCGAGTTGGTAGGGGCTAAATGTTTAATTATTATTTACAAGTTGTGGGATAAATCATGCATTTAGAAAGTCTAACAAACTAATTATCATTACCCCATGAGCTTTATGCACGTGCCTAACCATGTCAAATTATCCAATGATCAACCCCATGCATGTATGTAAAAATAATAAAGGATATTACGTTAAACCTTGCAACTTGACCGTACAATTAACTTATTTATTTCAAAAATAATAATTCAACAAGGATTTTGAATAAAGTATTCTGGGAGGAAATGAACCATGCAAATCCTATTTTTAGCCTATAGAGACCTTGAAAAGTTCCTTTTAAGTTTTGTAATCATGCACATAATTATAGCCTTGATATTTTAAAATTTTGTATTTATTCACAAGGGATGGGTCAAATTTTGCATGGGAATGTAATAATTTCTAATATTGGATTTGTCTCCAATTAGCTTAACTAGGTCCAAAACTAAACTGGAAGTGCTATTTTTGGAAAAGAGTTGAGTTAACTCTTGTATTTTTATATGTAATCTTATTTTTCAAGAAAGTCGGGGGCTTGTTTTCAGCAATTCTTAGGCTATTCAGATCTTTGTACTACAACACCTTGTTGAAGCAATAAAAGACTGATTTTCCTCCATTTGCAAATTTTTGAAGTGTGCTATAAAAATTTATGGTATGTTTTAGTGAATGATTTCTTTCCTTTACATGCTCATGATTTTCAAACATCTCCATTAAGCAGTTTTGCAAGATTTTGCAAATCATGTTAAGTGTATGTTAATTCCTTTTGTGAAATTTAAAATCCCATCAAACATTAGATGAATGGATTTTTCTCATGTCTTTTTAGGAAATCTAATGTGTTTTTAGCAATCAAAGGTCTCCAAAATGATGGTGTATCACTAATTTTACATGCTTTCATTAAGTTTTTGTTTAGTTTTCTCCCTTAACCTGTCAAAAATTAGTTTAGCTAATTTATCTAGGGAACCTTCCCACTGGAGGTTATTCTAAACCCGAGTCACCCACAACTCGTAGAAGTTCCCATTGTATCAACCAAAGTGAAGTGTTTCCTTCACTTATTCATCCAGGTGCACTTTAGAGAATAGTAATTTGGAAAACATGTTTGATTAGTTGTATATTGGTATTTTGGAGAATGTAAGTTTGAATACATTGATTCCATTGGGAAATATCCAAAAAAACACATGATAATATAAGCATACAAAAACATTAAAGGTATTTTTAATTAGACACATGCACTTTTCTACTATATACATTTTTGATTTCTATTTTTCTCTATAATGAACATGTATATGGTCGCCAAAATTAAATATTTTCAATTCTTGTTTTTCCTTTAGGAACCATCCAACCGTAACATATTGATGTTTAAACATAGAGTTTCCTCAACATAACCACAGTGACCAAGATTATAAACCATGCAATATAATGATCGATTCTAGGTGTAATGTTATAAGAAACTCTCATGTACCATTGAAATATTTGTATATTTATAATTAAATCTATCAAACTTCCATCTTCATAATGCATTGAAGGATATCCATGCCTTGCTCTAAATATCTCATTTTGACATAGGTTAGTAGGGTGCTTACCCAAGGTTGTGGAGTATAGCTTTGCACATAGATTATAAATATCATTCTACAAAAATCATCCACATAGTTTTCAAGTTTTAGTTATATCAATTAAATATTTTTCCTTTACAAGTTGGACACAATGGTAGAGTTAGAAACCCAATCTCAAAAATGTATTTCAACTCTAATATGTTTTACCTCAACATTTTCATTTTATTAGTGCTACAAAATATCTTCTTGAGCTGCTACAATGCACCCCAAAAAAAAAAAAAAAAAATCCTCAAATAAGTTATTTGCAATGTCTACCCTTTATAATCAAAACCACTTCATTTTTATATAATTTTTGTTTCAACAAATACTTTGCACAAATGCCACTCAAACCGGCATGGGAAATTTAAAATACATAAATTAAGGGTACAACGAAAGATAAGGAAAAAATTGATTTTGGCAATAGTGAATGAAATGGGATAGCATTCACTTTGCACTATTACTAGTTCTCTCATTGGAAAACTTCACATCTTTTCTGTATTTAAAATTAAATGCTACACACATGTACCAAATGGTTTATTTACTTGTATATGAAAGAAAAAAACGAATGGACAAGATTATGTTGTAAATTTATTCCTCCACATTACCAAAACAAGTCACTAGATGCATATATCCAATTTGCATTTTTGTACAGTTTTTATGTCTCTTGTATTCTTCCCCATTCCTTGGTCTTCATTTGACCCCATCGTAGGATCATACACAAACCAATACTATGAAGGAATTGCGTACCAATGGCCATAATAAATATTATTTTCGAGCAACATTACATTTACATCCCATCTGGTATATGTTAAAACTCATGTGCAATTACTAACGACACATTGAATGTGTATACACCAAGATTGTCTTAAGAATGTAAGTTGGAATACTCCAATCAAAACTTAAATTTGACAACCAACTATATTTGTAAAATATTTTTTAGGTGAAGGAAAAATTTCAACATTACCTTTCAAAAATAGAAAAGAATGTCATTTATACACTATTAATAAAACTATGTAAAATTAGTTTGGTGGACATATGTGGATAGGGGATACCAACGTATTTTTCAAATTCAAAATCTGATATTAATGACTCTAGTGAAGTGGTGTATGGGTTTTGCGAGCCTATAGAATTTTTTCAAGGAGCAATTTGATGGTTGGAGGCCATGTGATGAAAGTAGGTATCGATGAATCGTTGCAATACCAATTCATGCGGGGTGTGGACTGATTAAAAAGTTGAATTTAATAATGTTGGTGACTTTTATCCATGGGGTTTGTTAGTGGATGAACGATGCACCTTACAAAATGGCATGGGATCAAAAATGATAGATGAAGGATGGGTGACAATTATGGAAAACTAGTCATCAATTTCGAGATAAGAGAAAGAAGGGTGAAGGGATTTGTGGATACCATGAATGATGGAAAAAGAATAATCCAAAAAAACTTTCCCATATAAGATAGGTGACACGAAGTTTTTCCGAGGATGCTAATGACGTGCGTTTCTGATCAGGGACTACCCTTGTTTCATCTTTTTGCATGGATGTGTATTGGTTTTCATTTTTTTGGATTGTAGCCTATTGTGTTCGTTAAGTTTTTTGTTGAGCTCTAACCATTGGTTGGTTGTTAGTTAGTTGCATGGATGCTCCATTCTTGTTTATCTTTGTGGGGTAGTGTGGCTGCCATTTTTCTTAGTGCTTCCTTGTAGATGTAGGTTCTTAGACCCTCTCCATTCTGCTCTTTAATGTTGTATCTAGCTCTTGACCCTTTTGTTGTCTTTGGGGTATGGTACCCTTTTAAAACCATTTACCAATAATAAAAACATATGTAAAATTCTATTTTTTATTAGATACGGTAAAAATAGATTTTGAAGGGATCGAGAACCCTGAACAACCAAAAGAAAGGAAATTAGGCACAAGAGAGAAACAACACAAAATAGGGCACAATGGCCCAAAGAAGAGATAAAATGAGAAGCCAAAGAAACCCAAGCAGGAGAATGCCAAGGAAGGAGGGGAGCCGAAATAGGGACAACCCAACCCACCGGAGGCTACTTATTACTAGATACAAAGGCGCACCAAAGGAGTTCTTTGGGATTGGTTCGATATCAAGAACAATTTCAATGTTTCCTTTGATACTATTTCTAATGGGATTATCCATTTTCCCTCATAAAATTCCCACCGATATTCTTCAAAGGAAACCCCAGACCAAAGCACAGGGGCAGGGGATAACATATCTTTTTCGACCTCAGATACAGACCCTGAGGAGGAACCATTTTCATCCTCGGACCCACTAGAATACCCGTAGTTTGAAGATTCCTCCTCCTCATCACTGTGATCCGTGTCCTCCACCTCAAGTGCCTTGTCCTCAGCTATAGTCACAACATCCTCCTCAATCGGTGGTTTGTAGTTTAAAGTTGAATTAATGGCCAAGTCAGAGTCTTTTTGGGAACAATACTTCACGTTCTATGAAGAGCATACTTGCACCCCCACCATGCTGGAAAGATTAACCCCATCCACTACCTCTAAATAGGTGTTTTTGTCTTTTTCATTGGGGTCACAGAGTAGCCAAGTTGAGGAACTGACCCACCCACCACCTCCAAATCCCTAACTAGTAGTGGCCCAACATTATGCCTCTCTCCATGATTTGGTAAAATATACTGGGATCTAGATTCACCCCACCAGCATCACCCACAGTTCTAAAAGGATCCTTTGGCTACCTTTCCAGAGTAGAACCAGAGCAAGAGCTTGCATCGTGACCAACAATCCTACACCTGCCACAAACTAGAGGGGAAATTTCATATAGGATCACCTGATTGACCAACCCATGGCTCAAGCTAAGGCAAATGAGAGTGGGAAGAACTTTCCTAGGTTAAGCATTAACACACATTCAGCGGTGGTCATTCGTCCTAGCTAGAGTGGTAGAATCGATGACCAACAACTCGCCAATGGCCCTAGCAATCCCTTTCAAAACATCCACATCCTATAATTCAAGGGCCGATCCGGAGCTTCACCCAAATAGGGAAAGCATTGGGAGCAAAATATTTCATGTCAAGCCCATGATTCCATTTTGCTAGATGCAGTGAGGTCTTCCTAAAGAGCCAAGGCCCTCCATTAATGGAAAAGAGATACTCTTCCTCCCACTCAAACTGGAACAAAAATATTGATTAGAAATGGCCACAACCAAGATACCACCTCTTGGAGCCCATTTTCTCTTGGCCTAGGCCCTGACAAGATCCACATTTGGCCTAAAGCCAGCAAACCGACCAAAGAGAGAGAGACCATATCTGTTCTTAGCCCGTAAAATCACTTCCTTTGGCACAAAAGGGACGGTTCTTCCTGTTTCCAGGTCGGGTTGGGGGGAGATAGATCTCCTTCTCTCAAATCAACAACCCGATCCACCCAAGAATTGATCCCCGAGTCACCACGGTATTTGAAAAACATTTTCCCGCTCATCCACCGACTCCTTATCCTTCTCCCTTTCATTCCCAATCATTCTCGGCATCTTCCTCGAATCCGATTCTAACATTTTTATTTATCTATTAGAATTTTGCGTTTTTAATATTATTGGTAAATGGTTTTAAAAGGGGACCATAACCGAGTACAACATATTATGTACATATGTATATGTATATGTATATGTGTGTGTGTGTGTGTGTGTGTGTGTGTGTATTAAAAACACATAGGATGCATATGGAGGGAGTGTCGAATCGCGTAATAGTTTGGTGGCCGACATCTAATACCCCGTGAAAATTTGATGTGGGTTGGGGGAGGCCGCCGACCCCATCCCCCATCCCATTGATAATTGGTTAAAAGGTGGGTTCTGCGACCTCCCACCAACCCTATTCCCAAAAATTAAAATAGAACAAGCATGCAACCTTATTTAGCACAAAGGCGCTAGTTACTTTTAAATAATTATATATATATACAACTTTAATACTACTATCAAGGTAGTAATATTTATATTTTTATTAGTGTTAACAATTGTTAAGTTCATACTTAAAATTTCTAAAATAGTTTGATAGTAATCTAGAGGATGCACAACTAAATTTCCTTTCCCTTTATTATTATTATTTGATTGACAAAAGATGGTTGTATAAGCTCATATAAATTTTGACACTAAAATTTTCACAAACAATTGAGACTAAGACTAGTAGTAACCATGCATTTTTCCTTACTCCATTAAATTTAAAAAGGAAATAGGATACATTTGTTTGACAACCAACTAATCAAAGGAATTTTGAAAAATTTTCCATAGCCACATATGAGTTTTAAACTTTTCTTACTCAAAGAATGAACAAATGAAATCTACTAGCCATCAAATGAAAGTATATCAATAAGAATGAATCTTTTCTTTTACAATAAAAAGTTTACAATCATTCCCACAAGAAATTTATACAAGATTTCTCATAGTTTTAAAATAAGAACTACTAATTTTCCAATAAGGATATACAACCATTTGAGATAACAAACCAACTAAAAGGAGTACTTAGTAGTTTTCTTTTCAATCTAAGTTCCATTATACAAAGTCTCACCTCACTAAAATAGTTTCCCTTTCAACTTCATTTCCATTTTATCAACTTGGTTCACTAAAATGCCTTTTATTTCCACATACATTATAACTTAATAAAAAAATCAATACAACTTCTCTTACAAGCAATATTCAACTTGAAGTGATAAATTTACAAGAAGGTAACTATAATAGAGGGATATTTAATCTTCTACAAGTAATCCAAGTATTAAATCTTCAACATGGCTCTATATTTCTTCACTTGATCACAACAACCAAAAATGGGGGAGAGACAACACTCTCCACCCAACCAAAACTCCAATGAGAAGAAGAAGAAATTCTTCTCATTGGCCCCCGAGCCCCAACCACAAGGCAATAAGGGATGGATCCAACACATGGAAACTCTACAATGCTTCCACATTTAATTTCAAGCAACAAACACACAAGAAATATAACCACACAAAAATACTCATGTTTAAACACAATAACCTCTCAAAACAATGGATCCAAAATAATCCAAGTAGAGATAAAAAACATGGGGTTACCCTTTTCCTCCCAAGGGTTTCAATGCCCACCTCTAAAATCCTGCATAACACTATCAATCCCAAAATATATTATGCCTCACCACAACAACAAATCTATGTCTCTTATGTCTCCCTCACTCTTATACCTCCCTCTCTCTTATGGATCCCATAATACACAAAATAACAAAATAGAACAAGGTGGGGCATCCAAATCCCACTCCCTCCTAAACACACAAATAAGCTCTTATGCCTCCCGACATAATTCATCCCCATTTCCAAATCTCAACACAACCTAAGGTAAATTTACTACCCAATGCTTCAAGGAAGAAAAAAATCCATACAACACATAACATAAAAGAAAACAAGAAGAAAATAAGAGTGAAAGATCATATCTTACCATGGTAAAGCTTCACTTTTAAAGCAAGCCCCAAAATATTTCAAGATCAAGAAAATTTAAGATCCCTTATACTCCAACAAGCAAGCACTCCAAAAATCCAAGAACCAAAACCAAACAAGTAACCCCTTTTACTTCCCAAAAAATTGAATAAATAGAAAGGAGGAGGAGGAAGATGATGTGGCTCCATGTAGGATACCACGTCATTTCCTCTCCACTCACATCACCCAATTCAAACCCATACTCCAAGGAAAATATATGGGTGGTTGAGGGGTATGAAAATTCTCTTATACACACCACTCCAACCCATACCCTTTAGGACAAATAAATAAACATATGTAATAAAGTGCAATTAAAACTCACCTTTTGATTTTCAAAAAACATAATGGAGTCTAGTTTTGACCCCCAACCCATAGGTAGGGTTGGTATAATAAATTAAGAGGTGTGGGAATAGTTTAACTTGTTGCACAAGCCTCCAAAATTGGCTCTTAAGGCCAAATCTAAATTTCTAAGAAGAGGTAGAGTGTACAACACTCAAGATCACATACACTTTACTTATAACACATAAACCAAAGAACCATCTAATCTAATAGAGGAATTATTATTTTTCCCATCCATAATTAGTTTAGTAACATGATTAATTTACTAATCTATACATAAATTAATTAATGATAAAAGGGAATTACATCACCATAAAATCACATACTTTAAAATTAAATAAAGGAAAATAAAATAACAACACACACAAAACCCTTGGTCACAATTTGAGGCAATCCCCCCCATGGGGAGCCCCTAATAAAAATCACACACACACACACAACATAACACAAGTTGCCATGGTGACCATTGTTGAATCCATCCAACATTCCGATGTGGTTGGTCTCCAATCCCCTTTGATTGTTGTGATATAATCACCTGCAAAACACACAATACCTCCTTCGGCCTTGTGGCCACATCAAAAAATCCAATATAAAATATATGCATATAAGTCAACAATCATCCATACATAAATTAAATCATCATCAAGGAAAATAATGTTACCATTTTAAAATTTAACAACATCTCAATTATATATTTCATCAATACCAATAAGATCACAAGATTAGTTCTTTGCTAAAACCTACTCAATATGACAAAAATATCGAATGTCGAAGTATATAAATATGTCAACAACAAATCATCATCAATGTAAAATATCTCTCTAAGAAATCCACACGATCATACTATGAATCAACATTCATCAATAGTCCAAGTATCTCTATCATTTAATCATCATGCTAAGCCAAAATGATACAATAATATCCATGTATATAACCAAAAGCAATCGAAATCAAAATGTAAAAAGTGTCAAAGGGAAGTGGGCGCTACAAATAGGTTGTGTTTTAAAATAAACCTAGCTAAAATTTTCATATGATTACAAGTTCGTTAATGGAAATTTAGAGTGTCTAATAAAATTTTAAGATCAGTAACCATATGGAAGTTTATTTTAAGGAAAGTAGAGGTAAATTTGTGAGTGAAATTAAGTAATCTTGATAAATCCTTATAATTTCCAAGCAAAGATTTGGCAATGGGGTTAATCCTAAAATTAAAGGAAGGGGATGTCATTGAAAACTAGAGTGACTTAGTTAAGGAATGAGAAAATTTAGTCAACGTCATATACAAAGTTTGAGTTATCATTAGAGTGTATTGGGATAGGATGGCATCTCTTCATCTAGGTATTAATACCCCTCTTTTGACTATTCCAGGGTAGGGTTCATGCCAAAAAACCTTTATCCTTCATAAAAAAATATTAACTATCTATATAACCATTAATAATTTTCACTTCTTAACATATTAGAGTTATCCTTATGTACATTTTTATCCACATTTTTTTTTTATACATAATTTGTGAATTGTTGATATTAAATGTGTAACTTATGTGAAATACAATGTACACTTTCTACAATTTCATCAAAGTCACATTTAGATTGGTTTAATATTCATATACATAAAATTTTATTAGATATATCTTATTTTAATATAACTAATCATGTTGGCAGTTTCTTTGTTAAATTTCTACTCTTTAGCGTATTTCTATGACAAACCACAATAAGGTGTACCAAATATAGAACTATAATAATATTTTTGTGTTAATCATGTGTTCAACTTATCAAGATTTATGGATATCGTGGAATGATAGAACATAAATTATACCAAAGGGGTGCAATGGAAATTCCAATAGGTACAAAATAATTAATTGTTACTCAGATGCAGAGGAGCATCTAAAAGTGAAGTGTTTAATGGAAATGTACCATTTAATGTAGTGTTGTGAATATATAGAAAGTATTACAATGTAACATTATTTTGAGGAGGGAAGATCAATTATTGAATTAGGAGAAAGAATTAATTATTGAAACACATGAAAAAGAGAATTTTTTTCTCCTTAAATGTAGAAGGAGGAAGCTTTAAAAACTTGGATACATAAAGATTGTTATCCAAAATTCACCCCTCAAGGTAATTTTGATAACATGCATCAAATTCTTTAGTCCCAAGCAAATAGATTGATTTAGGGCCCGAAATCATGTTTTTGGGGCCCCCTCGGCTTCCTTCTAACTCTCCTATCCAAGAAGAAAACCCAACGAGTTAGAAAAGGTGAAAAAATTGCAAAAAACCAAGCTTGGGGCCGAAAAATGAAGAAAATCAGCTAAGTCCTAGTCCAGGCGGTCTGCGGGACAGTTGGGACATCGGGACATGAATCGGCCAAAAATATGCTAGGTGGTCTATGCAGCATTTGGGACAGTTGGGACGTCGGGACGCGAAAAGGCGAATCGATCAAAAGTGGAAAAAATCGACTAAGTGCTATTTTTGCTTAGCGATTTGGGACAATGCCAAAGGTACGCGCGGGACACGAACCGGCTGAAAAGCTGAAGGACAATTTGGGACATCCGGGCCAAAGGTATGCATGGGACGCGAAAATCTGAACCGGCCGAGAGAAAAAATTGTCAAGTTTGGGACATCTGGGACAAAAGTACGCGGAGGACGCGAACCGGCCGATTCGGCCGAAACATGAGACTTTCATCCAAGGCAGTTTGGGACATCCGGGCCAAAGGTATGTGCGGGATGCGAAAAGCTGAAGCGGCCAAAGGCAAAGAAGAAAAGTCAACGTTTGACCCGTGAAACTTCAAACGGCCATAACTTTTGACTCCAAGCTACGATTTCCACAAAGTTGGACTTTCTGGAACGAGCACGACGTCCTCTATGCCACAAAAATTGGATTTATTATTTTTAATGAGGGTAGATATATTTAAATAAAAGAAACATATTCAGCTCCATTCAGTTAATGCTCATTCCCATCAAATGACAAAAACGCTCGCGATCCAAAATAGCCGCTGCGCTCAGAAGGCCATAAATTTTGCATTTCTCAACGAAATTACACAAAATTGGTACTGTTGGAATTGTGGCTCCAAGCCCGACACACAAAAATCAATAAATTCTAGATTTGGTGAGATATCGATGGAGATTTTTGTAAAATGTGGCCGAGTTCATAACAATGTTTCATTTGGTGGTTGGGAGTGCAATTAAGAGGCATGGTCATCATTCTTTCTTTGCTGCAGCACCTGGGATAGTATGGGGAGACTTTTGCAAGTAATATATAATCATTTTACTCCATTTAATGCCTCTTACAGGTGGTTGAAGGACATATTTCGGGATTTCCATTTTCCCTTCTCTTTCCTTCTCATTTTTCTATAAATTGGAGTGTTGGGCTCATTGTAAAGGGGAGTTTTCAGATAGCAAAGCTCTGTCAAAATTTCTTTGTGAAGCCAATGTGCTATAGGCCCTTGTAGTGGACTCCTTGCATGGTGATCCAGGCCCTTATCTTGTAATAGATTGAATCATGCATATCATGAAGCAATAAAATATCGGTTTGTGGATGTATCTTCCCTCGCCGTGTTTTCTTACATTCTTCTTGCCCCTTTAATCTTTCTACAAGAGTATTGTGTCTATTATTATGTTCTTGTAGGGATCCATTATAATATTGTATGCTTGGAATATCATTGTGAATTCATTTTGCTAGATTATGGAGAGTCATCATCACCTCTTCTAGTGTGTACTTTGCCTCTGTATTTCACGCATTTGGAGACTACTCTCACACCCTCCTTCTCTCGGTGTATCACCGCTTTAGTGTAGGCTTTCATTTTATGCATTCTCTTTCCCGATCCCGTGGAATTTAGATTAGAATAGTTAGTTTCCCCACGCACTAGAGTAGATTGTGGCGGGTAGTTTAGGAGCAAGAACCAACTTTCTCTGAGGTCTATCTCAAGTAGCAAGTCCCACAACTTGGAGATAGTACCCATGTTATCCAATCACACCGTGAGTCCAAGTATATGCACTTGTATAAACACGGGGGTTCTGTGATTCGGTGATAACAAAGATTTCAAGAAGAAACCAAGTGCTTGCAAAGATAAGAGGTGATTTCTCTTATTCTTTACTCAAGTGGATATAGAACCCTCAAGACATCGTGTACCACATTTTAATTGAAGAAGCCGAGTGATATACATAGGTGGTTATTAATTTAGAATCTTGAGACATATGTGAATGTAAGACCCTTATTGCTTCATATTATTAAATATATGTGAATGCAAGATCCATGCCATTCTTTATCTCAAATCTCAATAGTTTCACTTATATCATAAAAGAATTTGTATTAGATGAAACCACTATAACAGTCAAAGGTTTTATTTTTATAATTTCATTATCACCTAAAATATTGAGACAAGATGAAATACACGCTAGCATGAAGCCATTATAATTTCTTGTAGGTTCGATTATTTTTATTTTAGAAGTGAGCTTCTTGGAAGGATGAAGGTAGACACGGGGAGATATTCCTTCCATGAACCTGTAGACCGATAGGTAGAGGATACATGAGATGGAATTATTATCAATGTAAGATACCATATGAGGTAGGGACAATGCCTAAAATTATTTTCTTATATGATAATTTAAGAGTGGTAGTAAGGAGGTGGAAAAGAAGCTATCTTACTATTCTGACAACTCATTAACGACCATGAAAAAAACTAGGTATGGTATTTCTCACCTCGAAGATACCTCACCACCAGGTGCACCAATGAAGGAGTAGGGAAGGTCTTCATTTAATAAAATTTGAATGATTTTATTAGAATTTGGAAGAAATGATTTCCATAAATGAGATACAATGAAGTATAACTCTTTGTGAAATTTATTTTATTTTAATTATGAAAGGAAATGAGAGAGATAAGACATTTACCCTACTTTCAATTGTCCTGAAGTGTGCCTAGGCTAAAGAATGTGATGAAAAAATATTGAACATTGCAATGAACCTCGGAAAAATGTAGAGGAGGTGGAAATGCTTAGACACGGGTGCCTGGGAAAGAACAACGGTACTGTGGGTGGTTGATACCTCTATGGGGGGCATTGGAGTTTACAAAAAAAAGGTTAGAACTGGTTCCAATATTGTCATTAGGGTATACCACTTTTATTTATTTGGTTGCTTTTATGTCACACTTAGATCATCGAGGTAACTATAAACCTGCACACATGTATCCTCCAAAACCCTATAAAAAGACATCAAATCTTAAAAATAAAAAATAAAAAATGAGGGGTCAGAGATTCCTCAGTTGTCAACAAGTGAACTTATGAATGAGTGTTGCACCACATCTCAGAAACAATGTAGTTCTATGTGCTTGTGTGTGTAATATTACTCCTAGGTCACCCTCATGCCAACAACGCAAAGATTGTAAGCAATATTTAAATAAAATACAAATGTGTGGATGGAATAGAATGAACTACCCTTCCTATGCAATGTGTATATAGAATAATGAGCCTAATATGCATTCCCTTTGATATGTAAATAGATATCCCTTGATAGAAATCGTTCACCCTTATAATGGTATGTATGTTGTGTTTATATAGGGATATCTTGCTTGAATTTTGACACTAATTAACTCGACGTGTTTACTATTACCTTGGGATATGAGTGGGAAAACCGAAAAGACCCACCTCAAGTGTCAAAAATAAGATCAAACATAAAGAGGACATAAATTCCCAAGATGGATATGAGTGCCTCGTCACTAGTGTCTAGTCTTGGGCGCTAGTGTCTCAGAGAAAAATGAAGACAAATGACTGGATACTAACAGACATGGATCCATGTGATCTAACCATAATTAGGTTTATGAGTGACAAGTGTGAAAGTTAAAAGAAATAAAAACCAGCAAGACAAGCAGATGGGCTAGGGAATAGGTCACCAATGAATAATTTTCTTACACAAGATCTATATTTAAAACAACATACTAGGATGTATAGTAAATATTATTAAGTGTGTGATTTTGTTTTTAAATTTTCCTAAATTTATGGTATTTGAATAAAATTCAAGTAGTTTACAGGAAGTAAGGAACATACCTTGAAGAAGTCCGGAGAAGCCCATGTTGTAGAAGTACATGCGAATAAGAACATATAACGTGGAAAACCATGGATCGGCATGTGAATCCATTATGTGTAATGAGAGACGTGGGATCATTATGAGGAGCACTAACCAGAGATTGATTTTTCGATATTGATTGATTAGAGATTTAAATTTTTTCAATGATGGAGATGTCTTGGGTTTAGGAGTGATCAGTTCCCAACCCGATTTTGTGTGTGTGAAAAATTGATGATTTGGGCATCTTTTTCCAGAGGAAGAGTGTAGGGAGAGAAGTCTAGTTTTACTATCCGAATTTAGCTATATCCTCAAAAGGTCCAGCCACTACACAGATGGACAAAACCCATATTTTGTTCATTTGGATCCATTTTGATTTATTTCCATCAAATGTGAATAACCTTTTTAAGAGCAATATAGGAAAGGAAATGATGTCTCATTTCCCCCACTCTAAGGGTATTGCAACAATTTGTATGAGATGACTTCCATGTTAGGTCATCTAGAAGTAGTAGAAAATGTAGAATAACTTCTCATGTTAGGTCATATGGGAAAGTGGTGATATAACTCCCAAGTTAGGTCATTTGGGAGGATACATATGTTGTGTTGTGCTGATTATTTGATGTGATTTTGAATAGTAAAATATTTGTGTTAGTGATACTTAAATGTGTGTGATTGATTTGATTGATTACTCATGGAGATATTTTACTCTTGTTTCCCCCATATTATGTCATTAGGGGGAATCGCTAGAAACTGGTGTGAGATGTCAAGTAATGTATGAGAAAATTTTTGATAATGAGAGAGTTAGGAATTTAAAATTATCGTATAACGGTGTGAGGGGGATTATAGGATGCCTTGATTGTATGCCCCCCTTTTAACAAAAGGGGAAGTGATAGTGAGAATGAATGTTGAGCCAAAAGTAAGTGTGTAACTATGTAATAGTGAATGTATGAAAGGTATCGCCAAAGAGTGTCTATATCAAGTTGAAATGATGTCAAGGACGAATATATTTATTTTTGATGTGTATAATACAATAGTAGGTGGAATTATGAAGAAAAAGATGGAAACGAGATAAGAATTAGAGTAGGAATGCTCCAGATATGATTGAAACCATGCAATGTTGGTTATCTCGGAGGATAGGTGTAAATAATGATGATAATAGCGTGGTAGGTAATGGAAAGTTGCTATAAATAGTAATATGAAAAATTGAATAGGCATCTCATTTGATTATTGAATGAGAGTGATTTGGATCTTTGGGTATATGAAGATGCCTCAAGTAAGAGCACCATGATTGAGTCATTTTGAGATGGTGGAGCTAGTTGTGGTGTCATGTACATAGCTAAACTAGCAAGTGTGATTTTTTTCATAATTTGTGTGGAAATTAGCTATTTTTGGCAAAATTTGGAAAATTTTTGATTTTTGATTTTCTAGGCGTTTGGAATTGGGGAATAGTGGAGAATGTGCTAATAACCTTTGAGACTCCACTACCCGGACTGAGCACTAGTGGCCTACTCCCGAGAACCCACGTCCAACTCTTGGGTGTTGTGAACCCAAAAGGGTAGTTCATAGCCCAAAGTTCCAAAAATGTTAAAATTGAAGTTTTTTGATGTTATAGGTAGGTGTATTTGCATATATATAAGATGTTAAAGTTTTTTTGTTGTCATTTTATGGTGTGTAGATGGATATTCATTCGTGAGAGTTCCATGGGGGTTTCCATTTGAGCACATTGTTAGGATTGGTTTTTCGGATGATGAGTGGGATGTATTGGATTGTGTCACCAATAACACATAGCAAGGATGGGGGATGTGCCCCATAATATGTAGATGCTGATCGCATTGTGTGAGAGATGGTGTTTAGATACTTACACATTTTGGTTTCCTATGAATGAGATGACCGTGACTTTGTTGGGGTTAGCACATCGATTGTATAGACAATATATCATATCTAAGAATACATGCAAATAAAAGTGAATATTCTACCAAAAGAAATATACAAAATAAGAGACATAAATCAACACCAAATTTAACGTGGTTCACCTAGTGTGGGCTACGTCCACCAAGAAACAAGAAAATATATTATCCAAAGCTTTGAAAAGATATAAAATGAAGATTTATAATCTTCCACACCTCTCAGATGTTCAGTACTTTCTTCCTTCAAGATTTTTCTCTACCACCAAGAATTCTCTCTCACCAACCTTTTTCAAGTTCTTTCTAATTCTTGTTGATCATACTCATCTAAAACCTAGATTTTTTACTTAAATAGTCATTTATAGAATTAAGGAATTTAGCCATGCAATTACAATCAATAAATATATTTTAATGCTAAAAATAGATATAATTCCCAAGAGTTAATTAAAACTTCATCACACAGTAATCGATGCAGTGTTACCGCTTTAATCGCTTTCGGTTCCTTACTTACTTGATCGATGCTGGTCATACACAGTCGATCAATGTCGTTTTCCTTGACCGATGTCAGTTACTGTATTTTCTAGCAAGTTCAAATTACATGCTAAAATGAAATAATTAAGCTTCAAAACTCAACAATCTCCCACTTGGAGTTTAATTACTACACCATACCTGTACAACATCATTCTTGGATCCTTCCTTAGCTTTGTTCCTTCCTCTTCAAGTCTCAAACTTGAAGACCAACAGAAGTGGAGTGTAGCTCCAACTTCTCCTTTGCTAATGGCTTTGTTCGCATGTCCACATGGTTCTTTCTCATATGAATCTTTTTCAGTTCAACTGTCCATCCTCCAATACATTCCGTATGAAGTGATACCTCAATTGAATGTGTTTCTTTCTAATATGAAATGCTGAGTTATTTGCCAAATGAATTGCACTCTAATTATCACTTTGAACAATTTACAATCACTTTGCTCATTTCCCAACTCTTCCATGAACCTATTCATCCATATTATCTCCTCGCTAGCCTCTATAGCTGCAATATACTCTACCTCTCGTATTAGACAAAGCCATGACCTTTTGTAATATCAAAATTTAGCTAACTAGTGTTCCACCTACTATGAAAATATATCAAGTAGTGCTCCTCCTACCATCCATATCCAAATCAACATATCCATGTAATGAAATATCTCGAACCTCCATAGCATAACTACATGCTAGATATCCCTTTCAAATACCTGAGTATCCATTGGATTTCTTTCCAATAATGTTTACCTGGATTAGCCATATATCTACTCACAACTCCCACTGCTTGTGCAATGTCTAGTCTGGTACAAACCATAACATACGTGAGAATTCAAACTGCTGAATCATATGGCACTTGTGTCATGTATTTGACCTCTTCATGTGATGAAGGACACTGATATTTTCTCAATTTGAAGTGTCTAGCCATATGTGTGCTAACAGGTTTTTCATTCTACATGTTGAACCTTTCTAACACCTTGTAGATATAATCCTCTTGAGACAAATACAATTTCTTGTTTTTCCTGTCTCTATGTATTTGCATACCAAGGATTATTTTTGCAGCTCCTAAATCCTTCATAGCAAATGTGTGAGTTAGCTTTCTCTTAAGCTCACCAATGTCTTGCATACTAGATCCTACAATAAGCATATCATTCACATATAAAAACAAAATAATATAACTCCCATTTTCAAGCTTCTTGAAATAAACACAATGGTCAGATTCACATCTCAAGTAACCATGCTCATGCATAAAACTATCAAACCTCATGTACCATTGCCTTGGAGCTTGCTTGAGCCCATATAGGCTCTTTTTCAACCTACACACTAATTTCTCCTTACCCTTGACTTCATACCCAAGCGGCTGCTACATATAAATCTCTTCATCCAAATCACCATGAAGGAAATCCATCTTCACATCTAGTTTCTCTAAATGAAAATATTCTACTGCAACTAAACTCAATACAATACGAATATAAGTCATCTTAACAACAAGAGAAAATATTTCACTAAAGTCAATACCGCTTTCTGTGCAAATCCCTTTACTACGAATCTTGCCTTGTACCTTTTCTCGTCCACTCTCTTCTTCCTTAATCCTTTAAACCCACTTGTTTTACAATGCTCTCTTACATGCTAAAGCAACTTAACCAAATTCCAAGTTTGGTTCTATTCCAAGGAGTCCATCTCATCATCCATGCCATGCTCCTACCGAACATGAGTCTTATCCTACATTGCTTCTTCAAATCTTTCGATTCACCACTATCACCAAAAATAAGTAAAATAGAGAAGGCATAAATCTTTCTGGAAGTTTACATACCCTTTGATACCTTCTCACAGGAGTTTGGGGTACCAGAGACTCAATTTGGGCCTCCTGGACATTCTTATCAACTTCTGACAGTGACCAATGCCGGTCACCCCTAACCGATGTCGGTTATACTAATTGATACTGATTTTGATCATCTGTAATTGTCGGTGGTTCATCTAACCGACCACGGTTAGTGTGTATTTCTGTAGGTTTTTTTAAAAACATGAGAGTTCATTTTCATCAATAAAATTCTCAATTTTCTCATCCTTAGGTATGTCATCACCAATCCGGCACTATGATAATTCTTCACCGGGAACTCCTCATGCTATGATTATTTACTAATGCATAGCCTTTAGTTTGGTGGACGTAATCTGGAAACAAAACAACAACCGAACACAAGAATACCATCGACTATGATAAGACGGAATGATGACAAATCTGAAATATCAAAGTAAATTATAATATTAACATGAAATTGTTACAATCTCACCCATGAGGTACTTCAACAAGACTATGGGAGAAAATTTACAATTACACCTCTCGATGGCTTCTTCAACACACCTTTAACTGATGGCTTCCTTTGCACACTTCCTACAATATTTCTCACTACTTCTTTCTATGCTAAATGAGGGGGGTGGCCTCTCTATTTATAGAACTTCCAGGCTTATCCATCCTATCTCTAAGATAGGATAAGAAATCCACTCTGACGAATCATATTCATACCTTAACTCTTATCTTGTACATGTAAGCTTATCTCTTAAGATAAGATAAACCTTATCATTTTACATGGGTTCCACATTTTTAGACTTTTTACAAATAAAATACACAAAATATTTATGACCTCACTCCTTGTCCTTATTACCAATATAATATTTCTAATTCCTAATCATGTAGACCCTACTTCTCTAATTACCCAAACTTTGACATTTTAACATTACCGGACCACTTACGACAAATATTTACTTTTACAACATTCCTATTGTACTTTGACTGCTTACCATACTCCACATTATTGGTGACACTGCATCGACGGCACCGTTATCTTCTATCAAACGCTACTACTAATTATACTTAACAATATCCTATTCCTAATACATACATTAATGAAATAGAAATTATGGAGGAAAATTTTAGTGTCGACATCTTCCCCTTCCTAGCTTCTACTCCGTCCCTGAGTAGACTATTCTCGGTGCTTGGAAAATCTTCAACTTGTCATGGTTGACCCATTTCGTAATGGGACTGCCATCCAATTCCTCCAGGTTGTACGTACCATTTTCATGCACAAATGCTATTTTTGTAGGGCCCCATACATTTTGGAAGAAATTTTCTCTGTCTTCTTTTTTTGTATCTAGAATCATATACTAGGACCATGTCATTCACATGAAATGGAGACCATCAGATCTTTTGATCAAAGTATTCCTTCTGCTTCATTTTCTTCTTGTGGCTTGTATCCTTTGCTATTTCCCTCATTTCCTCTAGCAAATGAAGATGTACCAACCTTTTTTTTACTGAATCACTTTAATCCATCCTTTCATTTTTCATAACTCTCACAAAGGGGAATATCAAACTCAATAGGAAGAAGCTGGATCAATGCCATAGGACAACCGAAATGGGGAGTATCCTGTTGCTGACTTTGATGTTGCCCTATATGCCCACAATGCTTTGCATGAATCCTTTTATCCCATTTATGTACTGCAAGGCCGCATCTTTTGCTAGAATTTGCCACATAGCACAAAATTTGTTCGTTCCACCTGTCCATTTGTGCTTGGCTTGTATGTTGTTGCCTTCCTGTGCTTGATAGAAAACTTATTGACTAGGGCTTCTACCACCTCATTAATGAAGTGGCTTCCTTGATCTCATTACAATTTCTAATGGACAACCAAATCGGTGACAATGCGTTCATATATGAACCTTACCACTTCATCCATGGAAGTTGTTTTCAATGGCCTAGCTTCAACCCACTTGGTTAAATAATGTATGGCAACTACAATATACTTATTTTGACGTGATGTAGTTGGAAGTGGACCTACAATGTCTATTCCCCATTTTTCAAAGGGACCAAGGGGAAGAATAGGACATAATGGAGCTGATGAAGTCTTACGGTTACCATGTGTTTGACAAATATCACATGTCTTACAATAATTATAACAATCTTTAAAAAGAGTGGGCCAGTGATAACCTGCATCCAAGATCCTTCTTGCTGTAAGTTGTCCAGAGAAGTGCCCTCCACATGTACCATTGTGGAATTCTTCTAGCAGCTCCTTTCCTTGATCACGTCCAACTGCCCTCTTGTACTATCCATCAGGTCCTATTTGAAATAATGCTCCATGCAGAATAGAATATGGACGACTGGCTTGAGTAATCTTTCTCTTAGTCTTTGCATTGGCACCATCAGGAAACTTGAATTCATTCGTATAATTCCAAATATCTATGTATTCACTAGGGATAGTGTGAAGGGAGAACAATGTCAGATCGGGAAATCATCATCATCACTGCATTGACATGCTTCTTCCCCGTCCTATCCTATCCTATATATATCAAATTCAAATTCTTGTAGCAAAATTATCCATCTTGCTATCGTCCCCGATGGGTTAGGCTTATTGACAATATATTTCAGAGCCTCGATGATCCGTTACAACTATAAATTTCTTCCCTAGCAAGTAATTTCTAAACTTCTTTACAAAAAAATGATAGCCGAGCCTCTTTTTCAGATTACAGATAGTTTACCTCAAAGATCTTGCTCATTTGTCTCACTCCCAAAGTAAATTAGATGTTCATTCCCATTTTCATCCTTTTGGCTCAAAGTACTTCCTAGTGCTGCATCCGAGGCATTAGTGTACACAATGAATGGCTTGCTCCAACTGGATTCTTCAAAACAGGTGAAGACGCCAAGGCTTCCTTCGCTTGTCCAAAAGCTTCATGCGCGCCTTATTTCCCGGTTCATAAGTAACATCCTTCTTCAAGAACTCAAGGTTAGTGGTCAGTGCAATCTTTGAGAAATTCTTGATGAACCTTCTATAGTAACCCACATGGCCTAAAAATGATCTCAACTTACTTCTATTCATAGGAAATGGTAAACCTTTGATTTTTGAAACTTTATCGGATCGCACCAATACCATCTCTGGATACAACATGCCCTAACAAAACACCTTTGGAACATCCAAAGACACACTTTGTAGGGTTTAATGAGGCTTCAGTGCTTCATCTAACCTTTGAAATGCTTGTCTCCATCTCGGTGTAGGTGGTCCAACTTGCTCCCATAGATGTAAAAATCATCCGTAAATAATCTGATGAAGGTCCCAATGTAGGGTTCGAACACCCTATTCATCAAACGCTTGGAATGTTGCTTTGAGCATTACACAACCCAAAAGGCATAACTCTATAAGCAAACGTTCCCCAAGGAGTGGCGAACGTGGTCTTCGATTGATCTTTCTTTCTATACGAACTTGGTTGTAGCCGCTTATATCCATCAAAGAAACTATAGCACTCCTCGCCACTACTTCATCCAAGATTTGATCTGAAAATGGAAGAGGGTAATGATCCTTCTTTGTTGCCTTATTGAACTTCCCGTAATCAACACAAATGCGTAGCTTCCCATTATTTTTTATTGAGATCACAATGGGAGAAACCTATTCTCAATTCTCCACAAAGAAATATGAATCTGCATCAAGCAACTTATCTATTTCTTCTTTTACAGTCTTGGAAAAATTAGGATTCATTCTATATGGCATTTTCTTTATGGGCTTAGCACCATCTACCAGCTCAATACAATGTTCTACCCAACTTACTTGACGGAGTTCCTTGTAATCAAAAGTGAATAGGTGTATGTACCTTCGAAAGAGCTGGAGGTAGGATTCCTTCTCACTCTCCATCACAAAGATCACCAATCTTTATTTGTTAGAGACGATCATCAACTTCTTCTTCAGATAATTTTATGGGGTCATGAGTTGGTGTGACTGGAAGGATATCCATGACTGAAACATCCACCTCGCTTTCTTCATCTTCAATGTCCACTTCACTGGTACTAGAGTAATCAGAGGATGTCCAATCATCGCCATCACTTGAATCCACAGGTTCTGCTTTATGATGTCGAGGATCACGTTTATCTTCACCCTCTCTCTACCACGTCCAAGTGTCATGAAACCTTCATTCCAGTAGTTTCTTGCATGAACTCTCCTTAGCCATGGTCTTCCCAGCAGCATTGGGTACGCAATAACATTCATTTTTCATCACCTGAAAGTATACCACACATACAACACCCATAACAGATATTGCCACATTTGAAACTACACCTTCTGGTTTAGTTTTTCCTTTATTTAATGACCTTAACATAAGTGTTGAAGGGCGATCAATTTTTAAACCCAACATATTCATTACAGACTCGGTCATTACATTAACTGCAGCACCTCCATCAACTAAGACATCATGAATTGAAATACCATTACATAATACCTCACCAGTGGAGCATAGGGATCTTCCTCTGCTCCAAAACAGGGGACCTCAACCTCCTTCCTTCTTCGAGCATTGAGTCCACCTTGCAACTCCCGCCTCTTCTCAGAAGACATAGCCAAGAGTTGACCATATGTAATATTTGCAGGACCTTTGGAAAGATCTTCCAAGATGGAGTATGGTCCTTGCCCCCGTGAAATCGAAAATCCCGCACACCCAACTTTCTTCTCCTATGTTTCTTACTAGTTTCTCCTTTTATCTTCTTAGGATCAGTTCCATCTTGATTATCTTTTTCTTTCTTTCTTTTTGTTACAAACACATCTACTTCATTATTTCTACTCTTATCTACTACATCAAGAGAATTCGCAGGTGCTTTTGCTTTATCATTATCTCTTGTACCAGATGTAGAAGCTCTATCTGGACAATTATACTTATAATGACCCTTTTTATAACAACCATAACAAACAACTTCAGAAATATTTCTTTTTGGACCTCTATCTCCTCCCTGAGAACTAAATTCCTTTCCTTGAAGAAGATTAATAGTTAACTGGCCCATCTTCCTAAGCAGATCTTCATACTCAGTAGATGTACTAGGAGAAAGATTTATGCTCACCGGGAGTGGTTGTGATACTTGGACCAAAGGTGCTGGTGTAGGCTCTACTTTAGCAACAATTTCTTTGGGCTCCTCTTCCATGCTTTCTTCTTTCCTTCTTGCAATCTCCTTTACTTGTTCAATGGTAGCTGGGCGGTCATACTTCACTCGTTGTCTGATCTCCGGCTTCATCCCAAGAATGAAGTGCTTACAGAGGAGATTATCCACGACATTCATCAACCCATCTGCTAATCCTTCCTTCCGGATCTGGGCATCGAGCTTCCTCCTTAGCTCTAGAACACGAGCATGATAATCCCTTATCTTCTCCTTCTCTCCTTGGGATAGCTTTGTGATCTCGATCATGAGATCTACATATTTCTGTTGTTCACCAAATTCTTCAAGAAAACTTTCGGTTAATAAATCCCATGAATTTTTACATTATCACCTAGTGTTTCAAACCACCTAAGTACCGAACCATCCAAAAAGGTACGAAAAAATTCAGTCCATTGTTCCCTTCTTATAAGGCCATTACATATACAAGATCACTTAAACTCTTGAATGAAAGAAGAAGCATCTTCATTAGATTGAGCTGAAAAAACAGGAATCTTTCCCATTTTCAAAAGTAACCACCGTGAAATACCAACACACAAGTACAATCAACAAGACTTATGTGCACAAATAATTGGAATTACTATAGAAATGACCATGGTAAACTATGGTAAAATTTGACTTACTACGGTAAAAACTGATTTTACTGTGGTAAACACTATTCACGGTAAAAGTGAAGTTATCATGTAAATACTATTCACGGTAAAAGTGACTTTATCATGCGTAAAACAATATTCCCAAAAAATGCAAAAATGACTTTACTATGGTAACTACTATGCACAGTAAAAACAAGGTTACCCTCCAATTGATTTTTGACTAAGTGGGAATATCTCTCCAGAAAATCCACCAACGAGGAATGGTCCCGGCAATGGAACCAAAATGTCATCACCAATCCGGCACTATGATAATTCTTCACCAGGAACTCCTCATGCTATGATTATTTACTAATGCATAGCCTTTAGTTTGGTGGATTAATCTGAAACAAAACAACAACCGAACACAAGAATACCATCGACTATGATAAGACGGAATGATGACAAATCTGAAATATCAAAGTAAATTATAATATTAACATGAAATTGTTACAATCTCACCCATGAGGTACTTCAACAAGACTATGGGAGAAACTTTACAATTACACCTCTCGATGGCTTTTCAACACACCTTTAACTGATGGCTTCCTTTGCACACTTCCTACAATATTTCTCACTACTTCTTTCTATGCTAAATGAGGGGGGTGGCCTCTCTATTTATAGAACTTCCAGGCTTATCCATCCTATCTCTAAGATAGGATAAGAAATCCACTCGATTAATCATATTCCATACCTTAACTCTTATCTCGTACATGTAAGCTTATCTCTTAAGATAAGATAAACCTTATCATTTTACATGGGTTCCACATTTTTAGACTTTTTATAAATAAAATACACAAAATATTTATGACCTCACTCCTTGTCCTTATTACCAATATAATATTTCTAATTCCTAATCATGTAGACCCTACTTCTCTAATTACCCAAACTTTGACATTTTAACATTACCGGACCACTTACAACAAATATTTACTTTTACAACATTCCTATTGTACTTTGACTGTTACCGTACTCCACATTATTGGCGACACCGTACTGACGGCGCCATTATCTTCTATCAAACGCTACTACTAATTATACTTAACAACATCCTATTCCTAATACATACATTAATGAAATAGAAATTATGGAGGAAAATTTTAGTGTCGACAGTGCCAAAATTTGATCCTGCACATTCTCTTTTCATTCCATTCAACATCACAACTCCTAACAATTTTAGAATTCTCTAATCCCAAGAATGGAAACCAAAATCACCAGATCCATAACCAATGAAAGTGCACCTTTTGGATTTTGTATCCAATTTTTTTCTATTTTCCTATCAACATGCGTAAAAGCTTCGAACCAAAAATTTTAAGAAAAGAAAGATCTAACTCTTTTCTAGTCCAAGCTTCCTCTAGTATTCCTCCATCTAGTGAACTTGAAGGGCCATATTTAATCAAATAAACCATCAGTATCAATTTCTTTTGCCAAAAACTACAAGGGCAATCTAGAATATATCCTCATACTTCTAGCACATTCCGTGATTGTCCTATTCATTCTTTTTGCAACACCATTCTCATGTGGTGTTCTTGGAACCATTCTTTCTCTACATATCCCATTCACTGAACAATAATCATTGAAATCCTTGCTACAGTATTCACCACCACCGCGATCTAAGGAACTTTAACTTAGAATTTGATTCATTCTCAACAAAGGCTTTTATCTTTTAAAAGTGTCAAAAGATCAAATTTACGTTTAATACAATAAACCCATACCTTTCTTATAGCATCATCATTGAAATTAACATAATACTCGGGATCCTCCATGAGAAGCTACTTGAGCTGGTCCCCACACATTTGAGTGTACAAGATCCAATTTTTGCTCCTTCTTAGTTGCCCCAACTTTGAGAAATATCACTCTCTTTTGCTTTCCAAAGATACAATGCTCACAGAAATCAAGATCTAAATCTTTCAAATCTGATAACTTACCCTTAGTCTTTAAGATTTGTATTCCTGTTTGACTCATATGACCCAACCAATTATGCCACATGCATGCATTTGAATATGAAGTAGATAAAGCAGAAAATGAATCAGTAATATAGGTAGATAAATATAATGTTCCTACCTTCTTACCTCTTTCCACAACAAAAGCACCCTTTGTGACTTTCCAAGAGTCTCCTATAAAAGTAACCATGCAACTAGATTCACCTAGTTACCCTGAAATAAGATTCCTCCTGAGGCTTGGCACATGCCTCACATATTTCAATACCCATGTATTTCCATTCTGTAATTTTAGATGAACTTCCCCTTTACCAGTAATACTACAAGGTTCATCATCACCCAAATAAACATGCCCAAAATTGCCCTGGACATAATTTCTGAAATAACCCTTATTAGGGGTTGTATGGAAAGAAGCTCCTGAATCTAAAACCCATGATTCAATTCTATTATCTAAAGAAAGAATAAGATCATCTTGCATTACCTCTGATGCAACAAGATTTGATTCTTTACCTTTGTCTGGTTGTTGGTTCTCTTTGTCCTTTGACCAACAATATTTCTTTGCATGTCCTTTCTTTCCACATTTCCAACAAGTAATTCCCTTACTTCTGGATTTGGATCTGTTATGCCTTGACTTTGATTTCCCATTATTCTTACTCTTAGATCTCTCCTTCCACCTGCCCCTTCTTTCTACATTCAAAGCATTTCCAGATGATGTTTCCTTTGTACTCTTCCTGTGAATTTCTTCATTCAATATTATACTAACCACATCATCAAACTTCAAAATATTATTAGCATATGTTGTATTACTAACAGGAATTACCAAGTTTTCCCAACTATCGGGAAAGGAACAAAGAATAAAATTTATTTTACTTCATCATCAAATGGTATTGAAACCAATTTTAACTAATTTATAATAGATTGGAAATCATTCAAATGACTAGAGGTAGATTCACCTTCATGCATCTTAGAACTAAATAGTTTCTTCATCAAATAAACTTTATTTGAAGCACTAGGTTTTTCATATAAATTAGCAAGAGATTTCATTAAGTCTACCGTAGAAGCCACTTCTATAATATTGGAAGCCACGGATGTTGCCAGACTCAACCTTATAAATCCCAAAGCCTTTCTGTCAAGAATATTCCATTCTTCATCAGCCATCTTCATAGGTCTAGAATTCTCATCCAATGGTAAGTACAAATCTCTTTGATACAGATAATCCTCAATTTACATATTTCATAATTGATAATTTCGGCCATAAAATTTCTCTACCTTGTATTTATTATGTTCTGCCATTGTTGTAGCTCCCAATCAATTAGAAAACCCTCTGTGAGTAAATCTGTCAACACACAAAACCCTCAAACAAAGCTCTGATACCAGTTGTTGGGGTTAGCACACCGGTATACAGATAATATATCATATCTAAGCATACATGTAAATAAAAATAGATATTCTACCAAAAGAAATATGTGAAACAAGAGACATAAATCAACACCATATTTAATGTGGTTCACCCTATGTGGGCTACGTCTGACAACAAGAAACAAGCCAATATGTTATCCAAAGCTTTGACAAGATATACAATGAAGATTTACAATCTTCCACACCTCTCAGATGTTCATTACTTTCTTCCTTCAAGAATTTTCTCTACCACCAAGAATTCTCTCTCACCAACCTTTTTCAACTTCTTTCTAATTCTTGTCGATCATACTCATCTAAACCCTATATTTTGTGCTTATATAGTCATTTATAGACATAGGACACTTAGCCATGCATTTATAATCAATAAATCTATTTAACGCTAAAAATAGATATAATTCCCAAGAGTTAATTAAAACTTCGTCACACAGTAATCGATACTAGTTCGCCTAACCACTACCAGCTTCCTTACTTGCTTGACTAATGCCACCATACCTAATCGATGCTAGTTACTATATTTTCCAACAAGTTCAAATTCCATGCTAAAATGAAGTAATTAAGCTTCACAACTCAATAGACTTTAGAAGACATATATCGCATATTGTGATTATCTATTTTTGGAGAGAGGGGTCAAGTGATGGCTATAGGTAATGCTCGGTGATAGATGACAACCACTAAGTAATATCTATGAGGACCCGAGTTCATATTGAGGTCCACATTAGTCTTGATGATATACTTGAGGTCGGGGTTCCACGATTGCAGAATTTCATTGCTATTGTGCTTTCTTTGTTAGTTACTGAGTGGAGGGTGGTGGTGTCAAAATCTTGTATAAGATGCATGACATTTATCATTTGATGTACGGGAGGATGGTATGATATATGCGTACGCACAATGTGTATTGGCCCACTTGCAAAGAGATCTATATAGATTTACATAGAAGGGTCAAAGAGGTGGGATTGGAGCTACCATATTGCTTCATGTATGGTCCTACGAGCATTTTGTGATATTGTGGTCAATTAGTGGACCACGTGTACATTGGGTGAGGCCATATATATTTTCTAGTAGATGGATAGGTATTCGAGTAGGAGGATGGACACGAGATATATATATGGAGATTTTAGATCGTGTGGGGCCAGAGGTCATGATATGGAGGCCATACCGAGACTATGGAGGGTGTTCATAGGATGGAGTAGAGTTACGATGTATTCAATGGACTATGTGGCTAGAGGATCAATTTCTAGGGGTGACCAAGTTATTCTAGGTGGAGCATGTTTGATGAAAATTTGGTACAACCCAGGATGTATCCCCAAAGCCATATATATGGGGTAGATCCATTAGGGTAGTGAGGAGGGCTTGAGCTAGGATAGGGCCCACAAAATCCCATCTAGTACCCCTAGGTTAGATAAGTCGATGTAGCGATAGAGCTGATAGATGTGGATGAATTGAGATATACGAAGGCATACCATGCATGGTGGGCATCAAATAGGTGGGTATTTTTATTTCCATAGTTTTTGGATATGGTGGGAACACCACTGGGGGAGGAGTATAGGGAAAGGACATGCCCCTAATAGTGTGGCAACATCGATAATTGAGCATGAGTATTTGTATAGTGATACTTGTAATTTTTTATCTCATTATGTAATTATCTTTTTACCCAATGTGTTGATCTATAAATGCAAGTGATGTGTATTGGTCCCTGATTATGGACACATTTATCCACACATTGATGCGTAATGTGACCACTGATGTACTTGAAGGTTGTTGTATGCTAGAACGTGGATGCCATTGCGGGTGAACATGTTCTTTTATTCGATCGAATGGTGCTAGACAAAGCGATGTTTACCATGTTATTGATCGAGAGGGATTAGACACGAGAGGAGACACAACGAGCCGAGAGGTCATGGGTGAAGGTCCCCTAGCACATGATGTATTTGTGTGGTTCTTGGAGCTACATCGTCATGTTGCGAGATCGATTGAATGAGGTTACATTATTGCATCGACAGTGTAGAGAGATATAGGGTCCACGACCAACATCGCATAAACGAGCAAAGTGAAGTATCTAGTTCTAGAGTTGCCACAATTTTAGATAGTGATAATTATGATGACATATGATATATAGTGATGTAACAATGCATGGGGGTGTAACGACCCAATAAATTCTCACACGAACAACACAGTGAAATACAGGATAATTTTTTTTTTTGACTTGCTTGACACATAACAAGACGCAACATGTCGTCATCAAGGATACAACTAACACTGTGAACAACTTGATACAAGGATGGCCATAAAGGCAGCACGGAAACGTTCACACCTATCAAGGACAATTTACTTTTCTTTTGACAAGACAACATAGAAGTCCAATCACAGAACACACTTACAGTTAGGACCAACCACAATGAGTTATTCTTGAGGGTTATTTATTTTAATAAGATATCTTGCAATTCTTAGGTTACGTTTTCAAGGAGGCTCAAGATATGACTCATACAATTCATCGTACCAAGCTAAGTTTATTCTTTTTACACTGAGTAATCATCTTTAAAACTTCTCTATTATGACATTTATTTTCTTAATTCGTTTATTTAGAGAAAGGGGGAATTTAATCCCACCAGTGCCATCTATTTACACTTACGCTACTAGAACTTGTTCATGCCCATATGACAACATGGGTTTCCGTTCAACATACTTAAGAGAAGGAAGACAAATCACTTTAAAAAAAAATAACAGTTAGAGGAAGAAGGTCGAGTTGATTTCATCTTTATGACCTCATTAGTTATTAACTCGCTTTTATTGAGGCTTGAGGATTTATCAAAAATTATTAAATATTTTACTTAGCCTTCACTGGATGATTTTACAAAAGAAAACAATTTACCTTTCAAATGGTTGAGAAACATATTACATGGCTTCAAATTGATTCCTCCTATTTATTAAATCTTATTATCTTATATCAACTAACAATTTGTTTCATCTTATGATCATTCTAAGAATTCACCATAAAAGGATAATGTTTATTAGTTTGGCTCAAAAAAAAAAAAAAGTAATCATATTTCGTTACAAAAGATAGTTTCCTCTTGATTGTTCCAGGTCTCAAAGGTTATCAAGTAGATCACATCTACATTAATATATTCATATACATAAATTTTCGTTTAACTTTTATAAGGACTATCCAGTCCACTTTATAGTGCTTACAAACTCATTGTTACTATGCCTTAGAAGGATTTACAAGTCAACATTCTAACTCGAGAGCAAAGTTTAACAGTACTCGTTTGCGAAAACAAAACAAGGTTACATCAATTCTTTCCAACACGATGCACAAACCAAAGGGACATACCATCTCTATTAATCCATGACTAGGGAACAAGAGAGTAATAACATGGAACATGCCACGCTACTATTATAAGGATTTAAAATACACTAGAATATCCCATAACCAAGTGGTAATCAAATTTCATCTTTCACATGATAACCAAACAAGCCAAAGTTTCAACAGTTACAACAACAATACTCTACAATACATTCGACATTTTTACAAGGAACTTCATAAATTGTACAGATGAACCTTTAACACTCTTTTCCTCTAGTCTACTCGCATAATCCATCTGCACAAATATTAACTAAAGTCAGTTCGCAAGAACTGAGCATGTTAAGGCTACACATTGCAACAGTAAGCTAACATTTAACAATATCAAGAAAGGAATGTTCTAAATTCAGAAATGGATTAAAACACAACTCACAACTCCAAGATTAATCACATGAGAGAGAAATCTAAACCATCCAACAAGGAGAAAGTCAAAATACCAGTAAGAACAAAATTACATAAATCAAGGCAAGACCTTATGGGTTAGGAACAAGAAGGTCAAGAGGGTTGATATTTCCTTCATGTGATCCTATGGTTTACGTGATTGGAATCCAATACTCAATCCATCCATCTAAAGAGGTCCAAGAGAAGACAAAACATACTAATTATGATCGTAGGCGCGGAACAAAACGACGTTATCCAAATCTCCCAGGGGGAGGCTTCATAGCAATAATTAGGGTTCGACGCCCTTAAAAGAAAAACAACTATAGTTTCAGTTCTAACCAAGGAGTTTTACCACTACCTTCTTATAGGATTTCTTAAACGTAGGACTAGTTAACAAAACAAATCCACTCTTCCAAAGCATACAAATGAGACACAAAAAGGGCCATTATTCTACCAACAAACCTTATCCTAATCGCCAACTTCTCTACATAATATAAGGGAAGGCTAAACCCAAAAGTCGTTAATAATTTTTATATATTTCCGACAATGTCAAAAGTATTAAAATAAAAAAATTGATTTCCTTAACAAGGCCACAAAATGGGACCTTTTAGTAACCAAGTTTGAAGTATAAGTTATTCGAGTTCGAAAACAAAGGGATTCGATACACGGTGGGTAATACACCAACGATGCCCCAGACTCAAAAGACCTTACCACGAGTACAAGCACAAAATAAGAACCAACGCACAATTCCATCAGGAAGGTTACGCAGTGCAGTCAGACCTAGAAGTTCTATGAGTTCCTTGCCAATGGTATAGAAGATGGAAATTTTACCCGATCCATGCGGGCTTATCAAGGAAAAGTCTAGCAAATATCAAACAGATGAATATAATATCCACCTATTATATTATCACTGTAATCAGCTGTCATCTAACAGGAAACGAGTTCACGAGTCCAATACCATGGATTCACCTACAACTTTTGTTTCAGTCCAACTAGTAATAGCTTGCTTGCGGCCCTAAAAAAAATTGTAGAGATTTCATTCAATTAAACTTACAATGCTTCCCCCTTACTTTAATCAAACAAGAGTTTGCACCAGGAAGTAGGTATAGTAACTCTCTCAACACGTAGAGGCCAAAATTAGAAGTCAGGTTATTCATCCTCTAGAACTAGGTACAAAAGTCAACCCTGTACAGTTCTATAGCAAGACCCTAATGCCATTTTCTAATCAAACAAAAGTAAGGAATGCCCACAGGCTTAAACAAGTTTTAGAACACAATGTTACTATTAATGTACCTTTTAGCAAAACAGGAGGGCTCTAACAGAAATACGTATTTATTCAACCACGCAGAGATATGAAGGCTTAACCTTCCATATAGTAAGCCTTCAATTATAAATACCATCACAAAATTCTTTTAAAAGAGGGTCATATAAGCAAACGAAACCCTATAATGTTTCCTTCCCTACGAACTAGATTGCACTACTCAAAATTGTAGTAACCCTTTTAGACAAATATGAAATAGAGTAAGCTATAAGAGAGGAAAGAACATTCCAAGCAAAATCAGTGAAATTGGATCGAGATTTAAAGGGACAACCAACACAATCAAACAACGATATAAACAACCACTAAAACATTTGTCTAGGTGCCATTCAAGAGGAAGAAAATTCATTTCAAGATACTGAAAGAAGGTAGAAAACTATTACAAGGAGTAGATTTAACATGCCTGTTTTAAACGCTAAATCTCATGGCCACGCATGTGCAGACACCTTCTCCCAGTAGTCCCAAAATTATTTCTCCACCAAACTCACGCTTCTCACCCACACGGTGTCCCAAATACCACGCAAAAGAAACAATAACCATTCCGGTAAACTGCATAGACACAGGCAGAAGGAGAAAATTCATTCTAGAGTAGTTAACCCCAATTCCCAGTAAGTAAATCCATGAAACAACAACATAATTTGGAATAATTAACAGGGTTTTGCATGTCCTTGCAATATGCTTTTACTCTTGAGTCTAGATTCTAGAACAAGATCGGAAAGTCTTGCGTTCAACTATTCAAACAACTCATGAATTGCTTTCCTATATAAGGCATTGTAAATTAGTTTTTTTAAAGCTATTAGGACGCACCTATTACATTAGTTTACCCATCAATTTGTGTGCAAAGAAAACATTCCAGAAACTAAAATCAAAGTTGATTCATGCTTACCATTGGAAGTCTCACACATTAATGCTTGCTTCAATTAACATCACTTTTATCCTCCACGCTAAGCAAAATTTCTTTGAAGCATTTTGTCAAACAGTTTACGCGTAATCTACTCCAACGACGTGAAGTAACATTGCCCAACATTGGAAAGGATATTTTTCAGATGATGAAGTAGTTGCAAGAGCTCTTGATATTAAATACTCGCACCCTACCTGCCGCTCAAGCCCTAATCCTCCTCAAATTGAGCTGATACTATCTCAATAGAAAAGCTTGCTCCACATCTGATAAATACAATGGTTTTAAACTATGTGGAAGCACGAGTGATGTCCTTACCCTCCAGATGTATCAACCACATTCAGATGAGTTGGGTTGAGTTTGGAGGTCAAGGTGGCCTCCACCACCTCCTTAGTGATGCCCATCTCTGCTAAATTCGATTTACTGGCACTGTGAATCTCATTCCCAACAGAGATGTCTCCAGCATAGATCAAGGGGACTAAATAAGACCCAAATGCCTTTCCACTGTACAAAGACACTCCCCTGACAATTTTCCCCTTACCCAAAATGATGTTTGCAGGGAAATCCCTGTCTAAAGTCCTCGCCCCAACTGTTGTCACCCATGGTGAAAGATTGGTGACAGACAGCTCCCCAGGACCCTCGTTGCCTGCAGAAGTAGACACAAACACACCCCCTCCAGCCCCAAAGGCACCCAAACATACTTCCTCCTTCCAAGGGCTAGCGGTAAGCAAGAAAACAACCTAACGTAAAGGATGTCTATGGCCCCTCTGCCCATGAAACCAGGTCAAAAAGACAGACTCGAACAGGTGCGGCATCCATCCATGCGCGCAGGGAAGAGGAGGATTTCCAACAAAAAAACCACAAGAGCCGAAGCAAAAAGCAGATGCGCCACGTTTTCCAGCAAGTTCAAACGTAAGCAAAATGTGATTCATGAATATTCTCGATAAGAAACAGATCCATGCCTTTGAGATTCTCTTCCATGAGTTACATCGTAAAACAAGTAAGGTCTCGAGAGAATCTCTGCAATAATTTTCATCAGGTCTCCTGGTAACACTCTCACTGTCACTTAATCGATTTGATAACAATATCTTGTAGGAGAATCCTGAATTTGAAGATGCGTTGATACAGAACAGATAACAACAAGGTTGTGCAACCTGCTTGGTGGAGGCGCTCACAAAGGCTTCGACTATACCGCAACAAGCTTGCTGCTGCTCTAATTACTTGTGCGGGCGTTGTTATGGATTTCGACAAGAGCACACCTCGCAGCAACCAAAGAAACGTGGAGGTAACACGCCTACCTCACTAGCTTGAAGCTTCATCAAACAAAAACGCGCACAGGGAGGAACCATGGAGGAAAAACGCCATGACAGAAGGATTTTACCGGCCTTTCGCCTACGCAAAAAGGAAAACATCCCTTAAACTACTCCACATGCGTAATATCCTGTGAGATCTCACGCGGTTCGAGATGAGGATAAACAGATAGTCAACAAGAAGCGTAAGATTTGTAAATCGTAAATAAATGAGTGCGCCAGCAGGAGGATTTCAACACGCCAAATTTTAATACTCCACCCTCCACGCCAAGAAAGAGACAAGGCTGACCGTGACCAAGCGGGTTGGGGGGCATTACAGGGGCTGCCCCATAGTGTTGACATTTTTGTAACTATGATTGTGAATTACACACACACACACACACACACACATGCATATTATTATCATGTGTTATTGTAATTGATGTTTATTTGTGTGCAATGTGATGATTGTGAATCATATCTTTGTGTGTGATGGTTTATTTATTGTCATTATATTTGATATGTGATGGTTTGATAATAGATAAATAAAAAATATTAGAATTTTACATATTTTTTATTATTGCTAAATGGTTTTAAAAGGGGACCTTAACCTAGTACAACATATTATGTACATACAATATGTAGATGTACACACACACACACACACACACACACACACACACACACACACACACACACACACACGAATATGTATGTATGTATGTATGTATGTAAATTCACAATAAAAATTAAGGTCATATTTTAAATTTGAAGCTCATGCAAAAATTATTTCAATTTTTTACATACATAATTTATGGCTAAAATCATGACCAATGTCTAAATGACCATCAAATTTAATACTTGTAGAATTATATATTTCTTATATTGTTACATTTAGTAGCAAAATTGAATATGTATCCTTATTAAAAACTTGTTGGGTTGATACGATCTAGAGAATGCATCTAAGAATAAGAATGGGAAGTGTTGGATAAGTCACATATGTTAGGCATTCTTTAGGAGAATGGTAAGTTTGAATACAAAAAATGTTATTTATTTATTATTAAACTTGGAGTTTCCTCAACATACCCACCCTTACCGAGAATATAAACCATGCAAACATAATGATCAATTATAACTAAATTGCTATAAGAAGCACTCATGCCATTGAAATATTTGCATATTTGCAATTTAAATTTATAAAAATTTCACACACTACACATTTCACACTCTGTGTTTCACGAATTACTAATATTTCTAGCACTCCATTCTCATATATCATATCCCATACTGTCTTCATAATGCTTTGAGGGATATCCATGCCTTTCTCTCAACATCCCATTTTCACATAGGTTATCACGATACTAAACAAAGTTGTGGAGTCTAGCTTTGCACCTAGATTATAAATCTCATTAGGAAAATCCTCTCGCATAGCTTTGAATTTTTAGTTATATCAATGAAAATATTTGTTCTTTATATTTTGGAACCAATATTAGAGTTACAAACCGAACCTCATGAATGAATGTCAACTCTAATATCTTTCACCTCAACATTTTCATTTAATATTGCTACCACATATCTTCTCGAGTTGCTGAATGCCCCCAAACACCCTCAACCAAGTTATTTGCAATGTCTACCATCCATAATCATAACCCCTTCATTTTCCAAATGATTTTATTTCAAAATCTACTTCGCCTAGCCTGACCTCATCAATCCGACACATTAGCCAATGTATCATTTTACACGTGTCACATCGACAAATGTCACTCGTAATAACATGTGAAATTTGAATCCATAAAATGTAGGGTACGACACTAGATAAGGAGAATATTGATTTTGGTAATAGTGAATGAAAATGGTTAGCATTCACAACATTGTAAACCAATGCTCTCATTACAAAACTTGCACATCTTTTCTATATTTAAAATTGAATGCACTACACACATGATAAATGGTTTATCTAAATGTATATGCAAGAAAGAACGAATAGACAAGACTACATGTGGTAAATTTATTGCTCCAAATTGCTAAAACAAATCAACTAGATACATATATCCAACTTGCATTTTTCATACACTTTTTATGTCTCTTGCATTCTTCCCCATTCCTTGGTCTTCATTTGACCCCATGGTAGGAGCATATAGAAACCAACACTATTGAATGGATTGTATAGGTCCATTGCAAACAAGAAATTTTATTTTCAAAGAAACATTACATTTGCATTCCATCCGGCATACCTCGCAACTCATGTGCAATTACTAGCGACAAATTGAATATGTATACACCCATAGTGTCTAAAGAATGTAAGTTCCAATAATTCAGTCAAACTTTTTTAGAATGGAAAAGTTTCAACATTACCTTTCAAAAATACAAAACAATGTCATATATATATATATATATATATATATATATAAAATTTTATTTTTTTATTTAACTATTTAAATATTATTTATATAATTTGTATATAAATTCATAGAAAAAATTAAGGTCATATTTTAAATCTGCAACTCATACGCAACATTTATTTCAATTTTTTGCATATATATTTTATGGCTAAAATTATGAAAAATGTGTAAAGGACCATCAAATTTTAAACTTAACTCTTATTTTATTGCGTCTAATACATTTTTAGATGTAGAAAAACAAATAGTTGACACTTGGACTAATAAATGACAACTTTCAGATGATGTGCTACCTACTGATTTAAAAATGATAAAATGGTTTACTCAAATTCAACAATTGCAGTTTGACTAAGTAAATGACCCAAGTTGCATAATTTATTAGTATTAAATCTTTTTAAGGTGGAAAAAAACAAAGAGATCGCAGTTGCGTGATTTACTAGTATTAAGTGGCACAAGTCGAATGAGTTCTTGGGTCGTTTGAGAATGATAAGATGGTCTACTCATATTACAGTATTATATCTTATTTAGCAAAAAAATTGAAAAAATTGCTGGGTTGGCACGTAATGGACACTGTACCAATCGGTGGCGAGTCTGGAAACCTCCATCTGAGAATGTAAATTCACTGGGCCTGAGAATGGTAAGTTGGAAAACGTGTTGGATAAGTCGCATCGGTCTTTTGGAGAATGGTAGGTTTGAATATTTATCGCAATGTCTATAAATATCTTCCCTATCTAACATTATTTGTAAAAGACCCCAAAATATAATATTCAATTTTACGGAAAACTACAGAGTAGTGATTTTTCAAGAGAAAGACCTTTTGTTTTTCAAAACAATTGTAAGCACTGAGAATATGGCACTCTCTAAATTAGCCATTGGCAATTGGAAGAAGGCTGAGTATTATTTATCAGAGTACAATGATAAGATTAATGGGGATGGGGATAGGGATGGAAAAACGAAAACTGAAACCCAACTTTGTGATATATGGCGAGAAATCCATGGCGCCAAGCATTGGAACGGTTTGCTTGATCCCATTAACCCACTCCTAAAAGCAGAGATACTGAGATATGGTGATTTTGCACAGCAATGTTACGATTCCTTTGACAACGATCACTCTTCCAAATATTATGGGAATTGTAAACGCAGCAAAAGCTCACTCTCCCACAGATTGGAATTGGTTAAATGTGGGCGTGGGTACCAAGTTACCAAATATATATACGCCAACACCCGTGTTTTGGATTCTTTCTTTGGAGAGGAAACAAACGACTCTGGCGCTTGGATAGGATTTATTGCTGTTTGCATTGACCCAGATGAGATAAAGAGATTGGGAAGGCGGGACATAGTTGTTGCATGGAGAGGCACTGAAACTCCCCATGAATGGATGCAGAACCTGAGAGACATATTAGTCCCTGCCACCACATCCCACGCTACCACATGCTCCAACATCCAAACCCTTTCAAAACCAGATGCCAGGGTAGAGAAGGGATTTCTTTCATGTTATACTTCCACCGACGAGGACTCTGTCAGATGCAGATTCAGTGCAAGAGAAATCGTTGTGGGCGAGATAACAAGGTTGTTGAATGAATACAAAGACGAACAAAAAAATCTGAGCATAACGTTCACTGGACACAGCTTGGGAGCCGCGCTGGCAACCCTAAGTGCCTATGATGTCAAACAAATCATGGTGAAATCACAAGATTGTATGAGCTCAATCCCTGTGACAGTGTTTGCCTTCGCCTCTCCCCGTGTGGGAAACCTGTCATTTTCTCAACATATGGAAGAGATTGGTGTCAATGTTTTGCGTTTGGTAAACAACAGGGACTTGGTTCCCAAGGTTCCTGGAGTATTTGTGAACGAGAAGCTGGGATGGCTCACTAAAATTCTTCACTGGCTTCCCTGGGCATACGTTCATGTGGGTGCAGAGATCGCATTCGACAGCAGTGTTTCCCCTTTGCTGAAGAAAACACATAATCCTGCTTTCTTCCACAACTTGGAAGTTTATTTACACCTAGTCGATGGCTTTCAAGGCAACAAGAAGCTGCCTTTCAAATCGTCTGGAAGAGACGCAGCTCTTGTTAATAAAAGTTCAGACTTGTTAATTGAAACTCTTCAAATCCCTTCTTACTGGTGGGAGAGGAGAAATAAAGAAGTGGTGAAACGCGTGGATGGGATATTGGTATACTCTCCTACAACTCCCACCCCAATTCCTCTTCCTCTTCTTCTTAGCCCGCACTAATCTCTTCATTTCATTGTAATCAAACACTTATTAATATGCACTCTTCTTCATTCATGAGGTTATTCTCTAAACTTGTTTTATTTACTTTTTCTTTTCTTGGAATGTCACGGTCACCCTTATTTGACAAAAGGAAAATTGATAAGACAGTTTGATCATTTATCTATTAATAGAATATTATATTTTTAATATTTCAGTAGTAACAACATCCATAGGTCCTTGTGGAAGATCGATAGGAAGATAATCCTTTGTTTAAAATAACATATGGGTGGTTTCCACCGAATATCTATAATAGCACCAAAGGAGGTCTCAATTGGTTGATTTTTAGTGAGGTCCCCAATTTCCGTAACAATGGTGCCACCGCCCTACTTTCCTTTTCACCATGGTATTCATGTCTTCCTTGGTTAGAGGTTCATCTTCCTACTTCGTTTATTTTGAAACAAAATCCAAAGAGATCTCTCGTGTCACCCTCTACATGTAGTTGATGGAGAAGACTGCCATTCCACCATGAATTACTATCATGTCCTTTATATTTCAGGTTCGGTATTAAATTCTAAGTGACCTAGAACAAAACATCTCTCGAGATTTGAGCGATAATCTCTAATAATCAATAATTGTGTTCTATTTTAACTCGTGCGTGGAGAGCAAAACATGAGTTAAGGATATGACCGTTATTATGATTTGTTGCAGGAAAACAAAGACTTGAAACAGATGAATTCGGTATGGAGGCCGGAGTGAACATGCACTTGGTCGATTAAAAACAATCATATAAAAAAATGATATATTGAAGAAAGATGAATCTTCGAACATTGATGTGCACAAATGACCAAAGTAAGTCCATGGAACTCAAAAATACAAAAAGTTACAATAGAAAGCAGAGGTTGTATAATTAGTTGGGAGTAAATTAAAAGGTCATATAATTACCTTCAAAACTAATATGTGATTTAAGATTTATGGTAAATCACTTAAGAAATTGAGAGGCGGTTTAGGATATTGAGAAAACAACCTAATTAATTAAGAATTTATTTAGTATTTTTGGAAAATCAATCTGAAAATTGAGAAGTGATTTAAGAATTTGAAAAAATCCTGTAGGAAACTAAGAGGTGGCTTAGAAAATTTTCTTAAGAAACCAAGAATGTGTTTTAATATAAATTTGTTGGTAGATATCCAAAGAAACTTATCCCTAATATCACTCATAAAAGGTGTCTTATTTCTTCGGTGTACCATAGATATACAATAAGGGTATGTGGGGATGTCTTAGGAAATATTGTTTTCCAAACACTAGTAAGAAAAATTCAACGAGCAGGATCGCTATAATTAGTTAGAAATGCAGCTCCTAAAGTGATTCTTTGATATAACTTACGGCACATGAGCCCTAATTATGAGCTAGAGGAGTATACATAATATTTGGGTATTATAGGCTCAAATACCACGTCACATCACTCAATGTGATTCAGTTGAGCTTCACAAAAACGAGAGTATGTTCCTTGAATTTATACAACCCATTGCCACGTGATCTCTAAGCTAATCAACTCTTGTTGGTAAAATACAAGTGAATGTCTTGGAGACAAATATTCTTTTTTATTATGAATATCACCTTGTGGTGAAGGGAAGAGCATAGATAGAATGATTGAAAGAGAAAAAAAAAACTAAAAAGTAATACAATTTTTTAACAAATTTAATTAAGAAAATTGTGCATTTATTTCATAGTAGTTACCTAAGAAATTGGAGCACATTTTTTTGTTAATAATAGGATGCCCTCAACATGGTCACCAAAATATATGCAATAAAATGAGTCGTCGTAAGATTTAGATGATTAAATGTTGTGCTTTTCCATCTGAATTTAGTTAGCAAGCTTTTCTAAGGCCATTAAATTGTTAACGGGTTCATTTCAAATGCTTTGTACAACGCTTTGGCTAAACAAATTAATCAAAACAATTATACTTCAATGGAACCAACAATTACCATGGGTGTAGTTTTACATGCTTTGGGTTTCGGACCATTGATGACACTTTTTTTTGTAATTATTGAATTATTTTTAGTACTAATAGTAATAAACATATGACACTCTATTTCGGTGTTTTTCAAATGTCATGCTCCATTGTACCAAATCGGATGGCGTGGGATAATTTTAATAAAATGGCGTGTCATGAACACCCTAATTCGGTGTCGTTGCCAAAGATTTTGTGGTATTTGAGAAAACATTTCGACAATTGTACCGTATATATTCTAATTGACAATTTATGTTCATTGTAATCTTATTGGTTCGACGTGTTGGGTGCATTAACACTTAACAAATAAGAGACTCGAGATTGTTATAATAATAACAATAAAAATAATTTCATTTTATGGTTGTTGTAATGCCGACATTTAACACACACAATTACAACATTCAAATACCGAATAATTGTTTTTGACTTACATTTCAAAGACACATGATACTACAAGAGATCACTTAGGAATTCGACCAACACATGCTATGTTTGCACAACATTAACCCACATAGATAACATAAAAACATGTGACACACATCAAGAACAACCCTTACTTTATTTTTTTACAAGGCATAACATAACAATTTAACTACAGTATACACTTACAAATAATGTCCCACAACACGATATTTTAGAGTTACACATTTAATAAAATCATGTTTCTCTCTTTGACTTAAGTTTTAGGAAGGCTCATAATGTGAGAATCATATAGTACTTTTTCCTTTTACTAGATTTCCTTTATATTGCTTAACATTTAACTTATGGTATATCTCATTAAATAAGGTTCATCTACCTTATTTCCATTACTTGTTTAATTGACTCATTTGTTAATAGGGTAATTAGTTTAACAAAAGGCTAATTAAATACACACACACACAACTACTAGGTCTTATCCCTTGGAGTCACTCTTAAGGGCATGCATCTTGATCTTATATCATACCTTCGTTACACAATGGAACAAGGGTAAGTCCAAAGGATGTGAAGTTAACTTTTAATTTGTTTAAGGATTTAGGCCAAGTTTGTTTCATTCATTTATAAATTTATAATTGAGTTAGTACATAATAAGTATTATAAGAAATTAGGTTCTTTATCCAAAGCGAGAGGGTTTATTCACATTACAATGAAGATCATGTTTAACTTAACCCGTGAAATAACATCTCACAATAACACTTCCCAAAGGAAAATAGCATTTATAGTTTTATTATAGTTATGTTTTGATATTTAGTTACCGATTCAAAGGAGCATAACATGGCAACATACTTCCTTACTTTATTTCTAAGTTAGGTTTCTTGAGTATTGTTTTCTTCCAACTCAAGAGGGTTTTCCTTGACTAAGTTCATATTCATTCTTGTTCTAAATTGTATAAAATTTTTGTTAATGGGGAATTTCAATATTCAATGAGACCACTTGTCCCTGTCTTAGGGGATTTATCTCTAAGAAATGATCACATAGTTTCACATCATACATCCAATACATAATAGGAAAATTGAGAGAGAAATATTGAGAATTTCATTACTTTAAGGGGGTTAAGGTTCACATTAGAGTTCTACCTTAAGAAAATCACATTCTCCTTACTACACACATGATTTCCAAACCTAGGAGGGGAACCACATACTCTAGATAATGTTTGACCACATCATTCCTATTCATCGGGTTCACAACGATGCCACTAAGCATAAAGGTTCTGATGAAAACTCAAACTAGGGATCTCATTCACTTAAGCTAGGAGGTGTCATCGACTATGAATAGTTAAGTTCATCCTAATTTTTTAATTTTATTTTTCTATGTTACAAGAATCACATAGGAAGAGTAGTTATAAATGAATTTTATACTAGAGTTGATTGGTTCGTTAGATTTCTTTATTACATTTTCAAAGTAAGAAACAAAACACCGATTTTTTAATCATCAATTACACACTGTAATTTCACTATAAGTTATTAAGTTCAATTTCATTTAATACAATATCCAATAACACCCATATTTAAATGAAAATTTCCCTTAAACAATAGCATCTTAAAAAAAGCTACAACATTTCAGTAATACACCCTTCAATACTCCACAAAATATGAAAAATCCTCTACCATTTCATTTAACATATATATCAAACCCCCCTTTTACCATATGTAAATTTGGATCGAAATAACACCTATAGTTAAATGCACAATTCCCAAAGCACCCCTAAAACTAGCATCTCATACATATTACCAAATTTTAGTAACAAGTCTATATTTTAACATAGAAATGCATGTATGTATATATTTTTGTTAACATACATAAATTACAATAATACAAAATGAGCTATAACGATGTCTTTTCACCATCCTACTTGCATCCTAAAAATCATGCGAGCATGAAATCGGTGATAAATTGATGGTATGGAATCCACCTAAATCTAGCATAATTAATGTCTTTAGTTTCCCATTTACATACTAATAATAATTCGCATTCAAAAGGAGATGGTTAGAGACGTGTTTTGATTTCATTTATTTCACTTCTTTTCTTAACCAAGGAGAGAGAAAGAGATAAGGAGATAGAGAAACACTATTTTTCCAAAAGTTCAATTTCACACAACATGTCAAATGATAGAGTTTAAATAAATTATTTACAAGTGTTACTACATTTCCATGATGGTTTGCTAACTTGACTAGGGTCCTACAACTTTGTTTTACAATTTCTGCTGCTAGTTACAAAAACATTTAATTTACGATCGAGGTTAAGAAGGTGCGTTAAAAAATGTCTTCCAAAAAATAAATTCACAACAAGAAAATTCCTTTGTGTCCACCTATATGCCAAGAAGTCACAGGGACTGGAGGAATTTGAAATCGACGAATGGTTTATGATTGGTGTCATGTTTTCCAAGGCCATCACCATAATTGACCTAGTTATAAATGATAAAAATTTGTCTCGATGGCTCGTAAAACCCCGTCCAAAATCGACGTCCGATGAACAAACGTGCAACAAGAAACTTCCTAAAAGTTCCCTATATATTGAGAATTCACCAGAGTCAATGGGACCGAGAACGAACTAAATATTTTTGAACGATGACAGTTTTCTGGAGCCACTAGTCGTAATTGCTCAAGTTTGACATAGTCAAACTGTGATTGGATCATCATGGCAATGTTTGAATTTATAGCTTTTAAGAAATAAAGTAATGCTCCTTCAACAGTTGGTCTAATAGCTATTGGAATCTTGTCCCATGTCTGTTGGAATCTGAAGTTGATATCTAACATTTGCTCATTAGGATCCCTTTTGATTATTGTCATTCGCTCCAATAAAGACAAATTGTCGCCCTCTCCCTGAATTGGTTACAAAGGGATGAACAAAGTTGGTTCCAATTCATAATAGACCCTGCTATTAGGCTCCTAAACCATTGCAAGGCCTTACCTTTGAAAGATGAAGCCAACAACTTGACTGCAACATCCATTTCATTTATTTCATGGATTGCACATGCATTGTAATACCCTAGATGTGGTCTCCAAATTTCTTGAAAATTCCTTCAAATCTTATGGAATGACCTCTTGGTCCCACCGGGCATGCCAAAATTGTTGATGGAAAATCACAAAGATCCCCGAATGTCTGCAACTCGATGGGTTGAAACTCTCATTGTGATTGCATAACATGGAGCTTTTCCCAAGTGTGGGACCTTGCGAATCGGGAAAGATCTCTGGATGAAGGCCGGTTCCTATTCCTCTGTTTAGATGCACACATAAAATACAGAGGGTCTACTCCAAAACCTACTCTAACTTGTCAAGGAGACAGGGTTGAGAAAATGTAAGAAAATAAACCTAATCTAACCAAGGTGATGCACCAAAGGAATGATGAATAACTGTTTTGCCAATAAACACAAACCATAAAAATGCAATACAATAAACATGCACAGGTAACCAAGAATGCAATGGGAGATCATTTGAATGTAATGAATACAAGAGAGGGTTGAAATCATCCACGACTCAGTTTTTATTGCTCCAAATATTGATATAATCCATTACAATGGCCAAGAGGTGCAAACTTGCATTAGAGTTTGAATGGGAGGTCCGAACTTCACAAATCCACTTGTAGGTAAGAGAAGAAGGGAGGGGAAAAACAATAATGTCCAACCTTTAGAAATAATACCCTCTTTACAATTTATATGAAGAAAAAGAGAGGGAGAAGAGAGGAATTCAAATCTACCCCAACCACTTCCAGATTGCATTTAATTCATCTCATTATGTGGTAGGTGAGAACCCTACCAAACCCAAAAAAATGATGAACTATATTTTAAATTTTTGAAGAATTTTTCTCACCTAAATAAAGATAAAGGATCCTATAAGCTTTCCAAAAATTCCTCTCTTGCATGAATCCGAGGTCGTTGTGAAAAGTTATGGCCATTTGAATATTTCCTACATCAAGGTCTACTTCTTGTTGGGTTCGGGGTTCTCCTTTGCATTTGTATCAGGTTTGAGGGTTCCTCAACATGTGTTTGATGCTTATGTTTCCTCGAAGCCTACTTCCACCAAATACCAAGATTTCCTTTGTTTCGGGTTCAGAAATTGGACTTGCATATGCATTGGGTTTTGAAGGTGGCTCGACTTGTTTTCACCCCATGCTTTCCTGACTTGTTCCCGGGTTCAAAACCCAATTTGACTAGGTAGTGTTTCGGATTTTTGGAACTCCCAAGCATCGGGAAATGTCTTGCGATTTGCATGCTTCATGTCTCATGTCTCCCGAACCCAAAACCTGAAACCTAAAATCTTTTATGTCAGGTTTTCAGACTTGCACAACATATTTATTTATGTCGGGTTTTCGACCATGCGATGCATCCCCAAATCCTGAAATGAAGGATTACGGACTGGAACCTATTTGGCAACTCCCAAAACCCAAAATTAAGGATTTGGAATTCCAGACTTATTTTGCATGCATGAAAATCTGAAATGACCTTGGTGGGAGTAGAGGCATGCAATGCACCCTCTCGAAACCTGAAATGAAGGATTTCAATTTTCCTTGATTTTCATATTCTGCTGTTGTCTATATTTACCTCGGGGTAAGATATATATAACATGAACTTGTTTCACAAAAATGATTTTTATTTCCACATACATTACAACTTAATAAAACAAATCAATACAACTTCTCTTTTACAAGCAATACAATAACTCTTCAACTTGAAGTGGGAATTTTACAAGAAGGTAACTACAATAGAGGGATATTTAATCTTCAAAATGGATCCATCTTTCTTCTCTTGATCACAACAACCAAAAATGGTAGAGAGACAACACTCTCCACCCAACCAAAACTCCAATGAGAAGAAGAAGCAATTCTTCTCATTGGCCCCCAAGCCCCAACCACAAGGCAATAAGGGATGGATCTAACATATGGAAATGATACAATGCTTCCACATTTAATTTCAAGCAAAAAATACACAAGAAAGATAACCACACAACAATACTCATGTTTAAACACAATAACCTCCCAAAACAATGGATCCAAAATAATCCAAGCAGAGATAAAAACATGGAGGTACCCTTTTTCCTCCCAAGGGTTTGGATGCCCACCTCTAAAATCCTGCATAACACAATCAATCCCAAAATCTATTATGCCTCCCCACAACAACAAATCTATGTCTCTTATGTCTCCCTCACTCTTGTACCTCCCTCTATCTTATGGCTCCCATAATACACAAAATAACAAAATAGAACAAGGTGGGCATCCGTAACCCACTCCCTCCTAAACACACAAAGAAGCTCTTATGCCTCCCGACATAATTCATCCCCATTTCCGAATCTCAACACAACCTAAGGTAAATTTACTACCCAACACTTCAAACAAGAACAAAAATCCATACAAAACATAACATACAAGAAAATAAGAAGAAAATAAGAGTGAAAGATCATACCTTACCATGGTAAAGCTTCACTTTTAAAGCAAGCCCCAAAATATTTCAATCTCAAGCAACTTTAAGATCCCTTATACTCCAACAAGCAAGCACTCCAAAAAATCCAAGAACCAAAACCAAACAAGTAACTCCTTTTACTTCCCAAAAATTGAATAAATAGAAAAGAGGAGGAGGAAGATGATGTGGCTCCACGTCATTTCCTCTCCACTCACATCACCCAATTCAAACCCATACTCCAAGGAAAATATATGGGTGGTTGAGAGGTATGAAAATTCTCTTATACACACCACTCCAACCCATACCCTTTAGGACAAATAAATAAACATATGTAATAAAGTGCAATTAAAACTCACCTTTTGCTTTTCAAAAACATAATGGAGTCTAGTTTTGACCCCCAACCCATAGGTAGGGTTGGTATAATAAATTAAGAGGTGTGGGAATAGTTTAACTTGTTGCACAAGCCTCCAAAATTGGCTCTTAAGGCCAAATCTAAATTTCTAAGAAGAGGTAGAGTGTACAACACTCAAGATCACATACACTTCACTTACAACACATAAACCAAAGAACCATCTAATCTAATAGATGAATTATTTTTTTTCCCATCCATAATTAGTTTAGTAACATGAATAATTTACTAATCTATACACAAATTAATTAATGATAAAAGGGAATTACGTCACCATAAAATCACATACTCTAAAATCACAACACACACAAACCCCTTGGTCACAATTTGAGGCAATCCCCCATGGGGACCCCCTAATAACAAATCAAACATGCACACAACATAACACAAGTTGCCATGGTGACCATTGTTGAATCCATCCAACATTCCAATGTGTTTGGTCTTCTATCCCCCTTTGATTGTTGTGATATAATCACCTCCAAAACACACATTACCTCCTTCGGCCTCATGGCCGCATCAAAAATTTAAGATAAAATATATGTATATAAGTCAACAATCATCCATACATAAATTAAATCATCATCAAGGAAAATAATGTTACCATTTTAAAATTTAACAACATCTCAATTATATATTTCATCAATACCAATAAGATCTTTATCCCGTAAAATTGGCAAGGGAAATTTTACGGATAACCCTATCGAAAATTTTGTTCCGATCCTCGTCGTGATTTCTTGCGTTCGGAACGTTGCAAAATCCCTTCCCGAGAAATCCAGTTTTCCGAACTTAGTCATTTTTGGTCTTTTTGAGCGGGCACATATAATGACTATGCAACATCAAATGTTCATGCACCCCCTTTAAATCCTTTGGCCCATGCACCTTCCTGTCAACAGATCATTTGTTGTGCCACTTTTTAGTGCACCAAGGGCGCACATATTCCTCTGTCGACACCACTTTCGGTGCGCCTAAGGCACACATATCTTCATGTTGACAAGCGTTTTGGTGCGCCAAAGGGCTCATGTTTTCTTGTGTCGACAGATTTCTCATTTGCTGCACCACTTGAAAAATTGGTGGCACATTTATTGCCTCCTCACCTATAAATAGGCGCGTCTGCGATGTCATTATCACCAACGAAAATCACGTGATTTTCTCTCTGTACTGTCTCGCGCACCAGACTACTGCCGCTTTCAATTGCTTTGTGGACCCGCTTTGCATTTCTTCATTATAAATATCTGGGTAATAGGTCCTCTTTCTTTTGTGCTTCGTGTTTGTGGTTTTTGGCTGCTTGTGGGTATGAATCGGATTGAAAAGAATGAAGTCATGAGCTTGCCCCCCCTGCCATCTTTCCACATGATCTTCCCCCTCTTTCCAGATCTGCTGGTAGAGGAAGCTCTGTTCTAAAAATAATAATAAGCTTGGACCCCTTTGTTTAAAAGCTATTTCTGTCACCCCAATGAACCTTGCAGAAGGAGCTAAGCCATATGTGAAACCCCTCTGAGAAGAATCAAATCTTTAAAGGAAACTGTATTTTCCTTCTCCTTCGGCGCATTGGCGCACTCTGCAACATGAAGAACAGCTGCGCCAATGGCGCATCTGTCACCCCTGTTACACAAAGAGCAGCCGTGCCAATGACACACTTTCCCCGCTTGTTGCAAACGCTTTCCTTGCGTCCTGCCTGGCGCACCAAACTCATATGTTGCATTGATAAAATTCACGCCATTGGCACACCCAACATCCATGTAACAATCCTTTCATATGCGCCAAGTGCAAAGCTATAAACGGCGCAGGCGCATCCACCATTACAACAATGTTGTGTCATGTAAACCTTATATGTGCCTTTGGCGCACCAAAGTTCCATGTAACATGAAGAATTCATGCGCCCTTTACAAAATGCATCCACATGGCGCAGGTGCACTTGTGCTTACAGCAACAAAGAATGCACCCTACAGTGTCTATGCGCCATGTGTCCTTTGCGCTGATTTACCCTTGCAATGACCCTTTCCCGTGTGCCTTATCTATTTAGCTCAGTAATGTGTAATATCTATGCACCATGCGCCCTAAGGCCTCAAAATTGCTAACTCTTTCTTCTGTCAGCATTTCAATGGAAAATCAAACAGCTGACATGGCTTTCTTCAATTGGGTTTCACTTCTTACTCTTACAGATTAGCAGCTAAATTCAAAAGAACATATGTCAACATCAAGCAAGAGACCTACCAAATCCAAAGGCAAGGCCAAGCTCACAGAAGAAGAAATGAAGTATAAGTATCAGAGGGTCAGAATTCCTGAGTCCCAAGCAAAATGTGACCTAGACATTAGAGACTTAGAGTTGGGTCATATCGATATGGAAGAATTCTGGTCCAGAACCCAGAAGGTCACAAGAAATCCATGGATGGACAAGCTGATAGGTAGTGCCTCGCACTTTTTGGAGGAATCCCGGTCAAGGTCTTGTTAACAATGAATTTATGATGGTTGTTGCCCAGTGCTATAATAAAGACACAAGATGTGTCGTAAATGAGAAGGGCGAGGTCATAATCAACCTCACTGCCTGCCACTTTTAAATAATACTCGGCATTCCTCATCACCGACACTTTGTGGCCGTCACCAACTAGACTGCCAAGGTATGCTTTGGGCCCAAATTGATTCTCGCTAGAGTTGTCAAGGCAGCTTGTCACTTACCATGAGAAATGCCTCAAGAGAAAGAAGGGTGGAACTCCTTTCCCCTCACAAAGGGGTAGGTATACATGTCTCACTCACCACAAGGTGAAAGACATGTTTGCAGAGAGATGGAGCTACCGAATCAAACATGAGCTCGATCCAATCCACATCCCTTAGATCGAGGATATCTACATTGACTTATATCACGAGGTTGAGCTCAGGAGGAAGGACCATTCTTGTTTGGCCTTAGCAGAAATCATCCAGTACGGGGTGGCCATCGTCCCCAAAGGCTACCAAACTACTGAGGAGGAAGTGGATCAAGTGTATCTTGACACAGGTGGGGACGATTGGCCTTTTACATTGATTGATAGAACCAAAGCACCTCAGACAATTGAGGAAAGGGTCAAAGAAACTTTGCACAAAATAGAGCATTGGTGCCGAATGAATGGGCTCATCTACCTCGGAGTCGATTTCACAACCTCTCCGTTGGGTAACGCACCTCCTCGATCAAAACAGCAGCCAAAAGGCAAAGGAAAAAGCAAAGAGGGTGAATCCAGCACCACTCAAGAGGAAGCTCCTGAAAGTCCTCCTTCTGCTGCACCCGAACAAGTTGTAACTCTGGCTTCTCCAGAGAAAGAAGCGAAGAAGATGTTCAAATAGGCCCATCCACTCAGGATGTCGCCACTGCCACAACAATTGAGGTCCCTTCTGTCCCTTCTTCTTCTCCTCCTTCCCCTCCTCGAGTGACTCAAGCGACCATTCCTTTGGTCATGTCCTCTCCCCCTTCTTCTACCTGCTCCTCCCGCTTCTTCATCCATCTTCTCTTCTCTCATGGACCTGTCCCCCTCCATTTCTTCCCTCATTTCTGAGCTCCCTTCCCTTCCTATGTCTTCCTCTCCTGCAGTATCCCTTCCTCCCGTGAGCACTTCCTCGGCCTCCCTCTCGATGCCGCCTTCAAGTGTCTCCACTTTTTTCCCTTCAACTACTGCAGCTGTCCCCTTCTCTATTTCCGGCCCTTCTCCCATAAGTCCAGCTTGGATCTCCCAACACCTGAGTCAGCAGAAAAGGAAAGTTCCCATCGCTCCGATGGACTTCTCCGTGATCCTGTCAAAAGGGGTAAAGAAGCAGAAGCCCATCACACGCTTCTCTCAGAGTGCTTCGGGAGAGAGGGTAATGGAGATCACATACCCCAATCCTCTGAAGGATAAAAAGGATCTGTCCTTGACAGATTATACAGTGACCCAAGTCACAATGGGGACGTCTTCTGAAAGCCTTCAGGGAGAGGCCCTATCTACAGTTGACGCCCTCTGCAAGAAGCTTCAAGAAGCAAAAGAAGAGAAAAGGCTGCTGAAAGAGCAAAATAAACATCTGCTCCAAGCCTTACAGAAGATGGGCAGTGCACCTCCCAAAACTACCACCGAGACTCCTGAGCCTCTGAGCCAGGATAAAATTGATGAATATGCAAAGATTGGCGAGTAGGGTATGGCCGTTTCCACTTGGAGGAGCCAGATCCTCAAAGACAGTGAAAAAGTAATCACCAAGTTCACTGATTTGTATCTGAACATCAACAAGGTGAATAATGAGCTCCAAGTGTTAGCGAGACCCATATCAGAAGAGCTGGACCATGCTAGGCTGCAGCATCAGACCTTTCAACAAATTTTTGACTGTTCAGTCGAAGCTCTGGTCAAGTTTTGCATTTTCGGTCATCCTAGGGCCCTCAATAAAGTCCTTTCCACTCTGGACTATCGGATGGATCAACTGGAATTCATCCTTGAAAAGATCAATAAGGTAAAGGAAGAATCCCTAGATGCGATGCACCAAATGGAACAAATCGTTCTCAACATGTCTCCAAGGTTGCTTACTCCTTCCTTCGCCTTAAGGAAAGTTGATGAAACCATCCAGATCTTCAAGGAGATCGTTTCACAAGGGCTGGGGCCAGAGGTCACTTTTGACGTAGAGTCCATCAATAACCTGCTGGCCTGTCGACTTCATCGGGTTCCTAATAGAAGCAGAGAAAGAATATTCCAAACTCCCAGAGAAGCTCATAAATGAGCGGGAGACTTGCGAGGTGATCAGTGAGTGACACAAGGATCCTTCCTAGGATCAGCTAGAGCCCATGATTAGCAAGTTCATGGAATATCGTGCCCGATTCCACATCTCGTCACTGGCCCGAGCAAAGAACAACAGGATATCCCCTTTCAGCTGCGAGATGACGATGATGAATAGTTTCTCTTTCTTCTTATCTCTCTCCTTCGACGTTCTTTTTTGTAAATGTCTAAAGTATGTTGACACAAATGATGACATCATCCATGTTGCACCATGGGATGATGTCATCCATCAAGTTGTCAAAAGTCAACATGACTTTGAGATATTTTTGTAGATATTTTGTGTAAATAGGTGGTTGGTTCCTTTTTGCCTTCCTTCTTCTCCTTCTTCTATAAATACTCAAATACTTGTTGTATTTGAGGGAGTGGATATCTTTCAGATGAAAAATATAAGTGAGGAGAAAAGACTTTGAGCTTTTTGTATCAGAAAGGAATATTAATACAAATATTTAGACTTTGTGCTGAATACGTGTGTTATTTGCATTTGATCTTTCTTATGTCAGATCTGTGTGTTTATTCTGTTGAATCTACTTCTTTTATTGTCATTTATTCATTAGTATTGATTTGTTTGTTTATGTAAGTAGGTTTGGCTCTGTTTACTACCAATCCCAAAACATAAACACTCGACCTTTCTTCCTTGGAATTCATTTCTTTTCTTCCTTCGGACCGATCTTTCTTCATCCTTCCTTTCCGCCGTCGGAAACACCCCTACCGGGATGAGATCCCAAACCCTCGAAGGTAGAATATTGTGAGAGTTGCATGATTCCTCTTGGTAGAATAGCAATAAACCGAGCTTCTCATTGTTGACTCAAAGAGGGCTATGCCTTGCACATTATCGGCTCGTCTATCCATAAATCTGCCGAACCGACAGTGTTTTCGAACCAACAAGATCACAAGATTAGTTCTCTACTAAATCCTACTCAATATGATGAAAATATCGAATGTTAGAAATATATAAATATGTCAACAAAAAATCATCATCAATGTAAAATGTCTCTCTAAGAAATCCACATGATCATACTATGAATCAACATTCATCAATAGTCTAAGTATCTCTATCGTTTAATCATCATGCTAAGCTAAAATAATATAATAATATCCATGTATATAACCAAAATTAATCGAAATCAAAATGTAATAAGTGTCAAAGGGAAGTGGGTGCTACAAATAGGTTGTGTTTTAAAAGAACCTAGCTAAAATTTTCATATGATTACAAGTTCATTAATGGAAATTTAGGGTGTCTAATAAAATTTTAAGATTAGTAACCATATGGAAGTTTATTATAAGGAAAGTAGAGGTAAATTTGTGAGTGAAATTGAGTAATCTTGATAAATCCTTATAATTTCCAAGCAAAGAATTGGTAATGGGGTTAATCCTAAAATTAAAGAAAGGGGATGTCATTGAAAACTAGAGTGACTTAGTTAAGGAATGAGAAAATTTAGTCAACATCATATACAAATATTGATTTATCTTTAGAGTGTATTGGGATAGGATGGCATCTCTTCATCTAGGTATTAATACCCCTCTTTTGACTGCTCCAGGTAGGGTTCATGCCAAAAACCTTTATCCTTCATAAAAAAGTATTAACTATTTATATAACCATCAATAATTTTCACTTCTTAACATATTAGAGTTATCCTTATGCACATTTTTATCCACAAAAATAATTTTATATATAATTTGTGAATTATCGATATTAAATGTGTAACTTCTTTGAATTACAATGTACACTTTCTACAATTTCATCAAAGTCACATTTAAATTGGTTTAATATTCATATACATAAAATTTTATTAGATATATCTTATTTTGATATAACTAATCATGTTGGTTGTTTTTTTGTTAAATTTCTACTCTTTAGCATATTTCGTGATAAACCACAATAAGGTGTACGAAATATAGAACGTAATATTATTTTTGTGTTAATCATGTGTTCACCTTATCAAAATTTATGGATATCGTGGAATGATAGAACAAAAATTATACTAAAGGGGTGCAATGGAAATTCCAATAGGTACAAAATAATTAATTGTTCCGTATGTAAAGGAGGATCTAAAAGTGAAGTGTTTAATGGAAATGTACCATTTAGTGTAGTGTTGTGAATATATAGATATTGGTGTAGAAACTAATTAACATGATGATATCCCTCTCCACCATAAGTTTGAGCTTTTGGTGTGATGGCAAGTCGTGCAGCTCTAATACCGTGCATTAAGCATGCCAGCCAGTAGTTCTCGATGGGTGACCTCCCAGAAATTCCCAGGTGTCACTTCCTCCTAATGTTGTTGGGCCTGATTAGGTGTATACTCGGCTCCATCGTGTGGGAGGGTATTGGTGTAGCAACTGATTAACTCGATGAGATCCCTCTCCACCATTAGTTCAAGATTTTGGTGCGATGACAAGTTGGGTAACTCGATACCATGTACAATTTTCTGTCACACCAAAATCTTGAACTGATGGTGGAGAGGGATCTCATCGTGTTAATTAGCTACTACGCCAACACATGGTATCGAGCTACATGACTTGTCGTCACACCAAAGTTTGAGCTTTTGGTGTGACGAAAAGTCATGCATCTCTCGATACCAAATGATTTTTTGTCACACCAAAAGTTTTGAGGAGGGAAGATCAATTATCGAATTAGGAGAAAGAAGTAATTATTGAAACACATGAAAAGAGAATTTTTTTCTCCTTAAAGGTCGACGGAGGAAGCTGCAAAAACTTGGATACGTAAAGATTTGAAGAAGAAACCAAGTGGTGCAAAGATAAGAGGTGATTTCTCTTATTCTTTACTCAAGTGGATACGAACCCTTAAGACATCTTGGACCACATTTTAATTGAAGAAGCTAGTGATATACATAGGTGGTTGTTAATTTAGAATCTTGAGACATATGTGAATGTAAGACCCTTATTACGCATACTATTAAACATATGTGCATGCAAGACCCATGACATTCTTTATCTTTAATCTCAATAGTTTCACCTATATCATAAAAGAATTTCTATTAGATGAAACCACTATAACAGTCAAATGTTTTATTTTTATAATTTCATTATCACCTAAAATATTGAGACAAGATGAAATACTGCTAGCATGAAGCCATTATAATTTCTTGTAGGTTCGGTTATTTTTATTTTAAAGTGAGCTTCTTGGAAGGATGAAGGTAGACATGGGAGGAGATATTCCTTCCATGAAGCCTAGAGACCGATAGGTAGAGGATACGTGAGATGGAATTATTATCAATGTAAAATACCATAGGAGATAGGGTCAAGTGCCTACAATTATTTTCTTATATGATAATTTAAGAGTGGTAGTAAGGAGGTGGAAAAGAAGATATCTATTCTCATTACAACTCATTAACGACCATGAAAAAACTAGGTATGGTATTTCTCACCTCGAAGATACCTCACCACTAGATGCACCAATGAAGGAGTAGGGAAGGTCTTCATTTAATAAAATTTGAATGATTTTATTAGAATTTGGAAGAAATGATTTCCATAAATGAGATACAATGAAGTATAACTACTATGAAATTTATTTTATTTTAATTATGAAAGGAAATGAGAGAGATAAGACACTTACCCTACTTTCACTTGTCCTGAAGTGTGCCTAGGCTAAAGAATGTGATGAAAAAAATATTGACCATTGCAATCATCCTCATTAAAATGCAGAGGAGGTGGAAATACTTGGAAACAGATGCATGGGAAAGAACAATGGTACAGTGTGTGGGTGGCTAATACCTCTATGGGGGCATTGGAGTTTACGAGAAAAGGTCGAACTTGGTTCCAATCTTTGTTATTAGGGTATACCACTTTTATTTCTTTGGTTTCTTGTATGTCACACTTAGATCGTCGAGGTAACTATAAACCTGCACATAAGTATCCTCCTCCAAAACCCTAAAAAAAGACATCAAATCTTAAAAATAAAAAATAAAAAATGAGGGGTCGAATATTCCTCAGTTGTCACCTAGTGAAGTTATGAATGAGTGTTGCAGTACATCTCAAAACCAATGTAGTTCTATGTGCTTGTGTGTGTAATATTACTCCTAGGTCACCCTCATGCCAATGATGCCAAGATTACAAGTAGTATATAGATAAAATGCAAATGTGTGGATGGAATAGAATGAACTACCCTTCCTATGCAATGTGTATATATGATAATGAGCCTAAGATGCAGTCCCTTTAATATGTAAATAGATATCCCTTGATAGAAATCGTTCACCCTTATAATAGTATGTATGTTGTATTTATATAGGGATATCTTGCTTGAATTTTGACACTAATTAGATGACATATTTACTATTACCTTGGGATATGAGTGGGAAAACCAAAAAGACACACCTCAAATGTCAAAAATAAGATCAAACATAAAGAGGACATAAATTCCCACGATGGATATGAGTGCCTCGTCACTAGTGTCTAGTCTTGGGCACTAATATCTTGAGACAAATGACTGGAGATTGATAGACATGGATCCATGTGATCTAACCATAATTAGGTTTATGAGTGACAAGTGTGAAAGTTAAAAGAAATAAAAACCATCAAGACAAGTGGATGGGCTAGAGAATAGGTCAACAATGAATAGTTTTCTTACACAAGATTTATATATAAAACAACATACTAAGTGGCATAGTAAATATTATTAAGTGTGTGATTTTGTTTTTAAATTTTCTTAAATTTATGCTATTTGAATAAAATTAAAGTAGTGTAGAGGAAGTAAGGAACATACCTTGAAGAAGTCTAGAGAAACCCATGCTGTAGAAGTACATGTAGAATAAGAACATATGACGTGGAAAACCATGGATCGACATGTGAATCCATTAAGTGTAATGAGAGACATGTGATCGTTATGAGGAGCACTAAGTGAGATTGATGATTTCGATATTGAGTGATTAGAGATTTCAATTTTTCATTGATGGAGATGTCTTGGGTTAAGGAGTGATCAATTCCCAACCCGATTTTGTGTGTGTGAAGAATTGATGATTTGGGCATCTTTCCTCTAGAGGAAGAGTGTAGGGAGAGAAGTCTAGTTTTATTATCCGAATTTAACTATATCCTCAAAAGGTCTAGCCACTATGGATGGAAAATAACCATATTTTGTTCATTTGGATCCATTTTGATTTATTTCCATCAAATGTGAATAACTTATATAAGAGTAGTATAGGAAAGGAAATGATGTCTCATTTGCCCCACTCTATAAAAGAAACGATAACCAGATCATGCCAAGCCAAGAACACAGATGCTAATCAAACATCATGATCAATAAGATGAAAGTAATTTGCTAGAATAAATTTACATAAATCTTTGCAAACAAATGAGTAGCAATATCATATATTAGTATGGAACTCAATGAAATACAATGAGAATGGGCCTTGCTTATATAGGCAAGGAATAACAATCTAAGAACCTTTCAAGGTTGTAGATCAAGCCATAAATCATGGAAAGAACTAGTAATCAAAGAACTAGTCAAGTCCATAGATTTATGAGAGAACTAGACATCAAGGATCTAGTCAATACCGTAGATCTAGGAAAGAACTAGTTGATACCATCGATCAAGGAAAGAACTATACCTAACAACTAGATAATATCTCATAATATCTAAATAAATAAAAAGAAATATCCACACACATAAGTGGGTGAGGATAAATACAATAAAGGTAAATGATGTACCTAGGTGAACATGAACTAAGGTAATACCTACTCTAACACTCCAAGGGTATTGCAACGATTTGTATGAGATGGCTTCCATGTTAGGTCATCTAGAAGTAGTAGAAAATGTAGAATAACTTCTCATGTTAGGTCATATGGGAAAGTGGTGATATAATTCCCAAGTTAGGTCATATGGGAGGATACATACGTTGTGTTGTGTTGATTATTTGATGTGATTTTGAATAGTAAAATGTTTGTGTTAATGATACTTGAATGTTTGTGATTGATTTGATCGATTACTCATGGAGATATTTTACGCTTGTTTCCCCCATATTAGGTCATTAAGGGAATCACTAGAAAATGGTGTGAAATGTCACGTAATGTATGAGAAAATTTTTGATAATGAGAGAGTTAGGAATTTAAAATGATCGCATAACAGGTGTGAGGGGGATTATAGAATGCCTCGATTGTATGCCCCCCATTTCAGCGAAAGGGGAAGTGATGATGAGAATGAATGTTGAGCCAAAAGTAAGTGTGTAATGATGTAATAGTGAATGTATGATAGGTATCACAAAAGTGTGTGTATATCAAGTTGAAATGATGTCAAGGATGAATATATTATTTTTGAATGTGTATGATACAATAGTAGGTGGAATTATGAAGACAACGATGCAAACGAGACAGAATTGTTGTAAGAATGCTCTAGATATGATTGAAACCATGCGATGTTGGTTATCTCGGAGGATAGGTGTAAATAATGATGATAGCGTGGTAGGTAATTGAAAGTTACTAGAAATAGTAATATGAAAAATTGAATAGGCATCTCATTTGATTATTGAACGAGTGTAATTTGGATCTTTGGGTGTATGAAAATGCCTTAAGTAAGAGCACCATGATTGAGTCATTTTGAGATGGTGGAGCTAGTTGTGGTGTCAAGTACATAGCTAAACTAGTAATTGTGATTTTTTTCATAAATTCTATGGAAATTAGCTATTTTTGGCAAAATTTGGTTAAATTTTGATTTTTTATTTTCTAGGCATTTCAAAAATGGGGAGTAGTGGAGAATGCGCTAATGACCTTTGAGACTCCACTACGCATACCTGAGCACTTTGGAGACCTTCTCCCGAGCACCCATGTCCAACTCTTGGGTCTTGTGAACCCAAAAGGGTAGTTCTTAGCCCAAAGTTCCAAAAATGTTAAAATTAAAGTTTTTTGATGTTATAGGTAGGTGTATTTCCACATATATAAGATGTTAAAGTTTTTTTGTTGTCTTTTTTTGTTGTGCAGATGGATATTCATTCCTGAGAGTTCCATGGTGGTTTCCATTTGAGCACATTGTTAGGATTGGTTTTTCAGATGATGAGTGGGATGTATTGGATTGTGTCAGCCGATAACACATAGCAAGGATGGGGGATGTGCCCCATAATATGTAGATGGTCACCACATTATGCAAGAGATGGTGTTTAGATACTTGCACATTTTGGTTTCCTACGAGCGAGGTTACTGTGACTTTGTTGGGGTTAGCACACTGCGATTGTATAGACAATATATCATATCTAAGCATACATGCAAATAAAAGTGAATATTCTACTAGAAGAAATATACAAAACAAGAGACATAAATCAACACCAAATTTAATGTGGTTCACCTAGTGTGGGCTACGTCCACCAAGAAACAAGCAAATCTATTATCCAAAGCTTTGACAAGATATATAATGAAGATTTACAATCTTCCACACCTCTCAGATGTTCAGTACTTTCTTCCTTTAAGCTTTTTCTCTACCACAAAGAATTCTCTCTCACCAACCTTTTTCAAGTTATTTCTAATTCTTGTTGATCATACTTATCTAATGCCTAGCTTTTTGCTTATATAGTCATTTACGAGACTTAGGGAACTTAGCCATGCAATTACAATCAATAAAACTATTTTAATGATAAATATATATATAATTCCCAAGGGTTAATTAAAACTTCGTCGCATAGGTAATTGACACGGTTCTTCCTAACCACCGTGTGGTTCCTTACTTGCTTGACCGATGCCAGTCATACCTAACCAATGTCAGCTTTCCGACCGATGCCGGTTACTTATATTTTCTAGCAAGTTCAAATTACATGCTAAAATAAAGTAATTAAGCTTCAAAACTCAACAATCTCCCACTTGGAGTTTAATTATTGCACCATACCTATACAACATCATTCTTGGATCCTTCCTTGGCTTTGTTTCTTCCTCTTCAAGTCTCAAACTTGAAGACCAACAGAAGTGGAGTGTAGCTCCAACTTCTCCTTTACTAATGGCTTTGTTAGCATATCCGCATGGTTCTTTCTCATATGAATCTTTTCCAGATTCAACTATCCATCCTCTAATACCTTCCATATGAAGTGATACCTCAACTGAATGTGTTTCATTCTCGAATGAAACACTGAGTTCTTTGCCAAATGAATTGCACTCTAATTGTCACTAAACAGTTTACAATCAATTTTTTCCTTTCCCAACTCTTCCGTGAACCTATTCATCCATATCATCTCCTTGCTAACCTTTATAGCTGCAATATACTCTACCTCTATAGTAGACAAAGTCACAACCTTCTGCAATCTCAAAATCCAGCTAACTACTATTCCACCTACTATGAAAATATATCCCGTAGTGCTCCTCCTACCATCCAGATCTCCACCATATCCAAATCAACATATCCACGTAATGAAATATCGGAACCTCCATAGCATAACTACATGCTAAATGTCACTTTTAAATAGCTGAGTATCCATTGAACTACTTTCCAATGATCTTTACCTAGATTAGCTATATATCTACTCACAACTCCCACATCATGTGCAATATCTGGTTTGGTACAAACCATAGCATACGTAAGAATTCCAACTGTTGAATCATATGGCACTTGTGTCACGTATTTGACCTCTTCATGTGATGAAGGACACCGATATTTGCTTAATTTGAAGTGTCCAGCCATATGTGTGCTAACCGGTTTTTTATTCTACATGTTGAACATTTCTAACACCTTCTAGATATAATCCTCCCGAGACAAATAAAATTTCTTGTTTTTCCTATCTCTATGTATTTTCATGCCAAGGATTCTTTTTTCAACTCCTAAATCATTCATTGCAAATGTGTGACCTAGCTTTCTCTTAAGCTCACCAATGTCTTTCATACTAGATCCTGTAATAAGCATATAATCTACATACAGTAACAAAATTGTTAGGAATTAATAGAATCTAATGCGGAATAATTCCTCGAATCGCAATAATAAGAAGTATGAATAGAAATTACAGAAATGAAATATGTAAAACACAAAGAAAAATTTAACGTGGTTCACCCAATGTGGGATACATCCACCAAGAAAACTTGCTCGATTTTATTACAAGCCAACAGTCTTCATAATTACAATAACTGGATATTTTTCTGAGTTGCGCTCAATAAACCCTCTGGAATTCACACTTGAATTCACACACTATTCACCTTCACAAAAACACTCATATCAATCCTATTGTATGTCCATCTATATATAAGTACATCAATAGGTAGTCAAGAGGCGGTTTTACAAAACAATGGGTACCGAAAAGCCATGGGACCCCCGTAAAAAATATCTGAGTGTAACACACTAAAGGTGTACCAAAATATAAGATGAAAACAGGCTCCACGGTAAAAACAATAATATAGTTCTCATTTTCAAGCTTCTTTAAATAAACACAATGGTTAGATTCACATCTCAAGTAACCATGCTCATGCATAAAACTATCAAACCTCATGTATCATTTCCTTGGAGCTTGCTTGAGCCCATATAGGCTCCTTTTCATCCCGCACACTAATTTCTCCTTACCCTTGACTTCCTACGCAAGAAGCTACTACATATAAATCTCTTCATCCAATTCACCATGAAAGAAATCCGTCTTCACATCTAGTTTCTCTAAATGAAAATCTTCTACTACAACTAAACTCAATACAGTACGAATATAAGTCATCTTAACAACAAGAGAAAATATTTCACAAAAGTCAATACCTACTTTCTGTGCAAATCCCTTTACTACAAATCTTGCCTTGTACCTTTTGTGTCCACCCTCTTCTTCCTTAATCCTTTAAACCCACTTGTTTTACAATGTTCTCTTACTTGCTAGAAAATTAACTAAATCCCAAGTTTGGTTCTGTTCCAAGGATTCCATCTCCTCATCCATGTCATGATCCCACTGAACATGAGTCTTATCCTGTATTACTTCTTCAAAGCTTTCTGGTTCATCACTATCAGTCAAAAATAAGTAAAATAGAGAAGGCGTAAATATTTCTTGAATTTTACTTACCCTTTATGACCTTCTCATAGGAGTTTGGGAATACTACCGGAAACTCAATTCGGGACTCTTAGACATTCATGTCAACTTCGACAAATGACCAACGCCACCACCCCCGATCGATGCCGGTTCTACTAACTCGATACCGATTTTGATCATCTCAGAATCGTCGGTTCATCTAACCGACCACACGCTTATTGTGTGTATTTCTATAGGTTTTTTTAAAACCCGAGAGTTTATTTCATTAATAAAATTCTCAATTTCTCATCCTTGGGTACCAAAATTTGATCCTCAGTACATTCTCTTTTCATTCCATTCAACACCACGATTCCTAACAATTTTAGAATTCTCTAAATCCGAAGAATAGAAACTGAAATCACCAGATCCATAACCAATGAAAGTGCACCTCTTAGATTTTGTATCCAACTTTTTCTATTTTCCCTATCAACATGCACAAAAGATTCTAAACCAAAAAATTTAAGAAAAGAAAGATCTACCTCTTTTCTAGTCCAAGCTTCCTCTGGTATTCCTCCATCTAGTGAACTTGAAGGGCCATAGTTAATCAAATAAACTACTGTATTAATTGCTTCTACCCAAAACTACAAGGGCAATCTAGAATGTATCCTCATACTTCTAGCACGTTCCATGATTGTCCTGTTCATTCTTTCTGTAACACCATTCTCTTGTGGTATTCTTAGAACTATTCTTTCTCTACATATCCCATTCACTAAATAGTAATCATTGAAAGCCTTGCTACAATATTCACCACCATTTTCAGATCTAAGGAACTTTAACTTAGAATTTAATTCATTCTCAACAATGACTTTTTATCTTTTAAAAGTATCAAAACATCATATTTATGTTTAATACAATAAACCCATACCTTTCTTATAACATCATCATTGAAATTAACATAATACTAAGATCCTCCATGAGAAGCTACTTGAGCTGGTCACCACACATCCGAGTGTACAAGCTCCAATTTCTGCTCCTTCTTAGTTGCCCCAACTTTGAGAAATGTCACTCTCTTTTGCTTTCCAAAAATTTAATACTCATAGAAATCAAGATCTAAATCTTTCAAATATGATAACTTACCCTTAGCCTTTAAGATTTGTATTCATTTTTAACTCATATGACCCAACCAATTATGCCACATGCATGCATCTGAATTTGAAGTAGATAATGCGAAAAGGAATTAGTAATACTGGGTAGATAAATATAATTTTCCTACCTTCCAAGAGTCTCCTATGAAAGTAACCATGCAACCAGATTCACCTAGTTGCCTGTAGAAATAAGATTCCTCCTGAGGCTTGGCACATGCCTCACATATTTCAATACCCATGTATTTCCATTCTACAATTTTAGATGAACTTCCCCTTTACCAATAATATTGCAAGGTTCATCATCACCCAAATAAACATGCCCAAAATTTCCTTGGACATAATTTATGAAATAACCCTTATTAGGGGTTGCATGGAAAGAAGATCCTGAATCTAAAACGCATGATTCAATTCTACAATCTAAAGAAAGAATAAGAGCATCTTGCATTACCTTTGATGCAGCAAGATTTGATTCTTTACCTTTTTCTAGTTGTTGGTTCTTTTTGTCCTTTGACCTACGATATTTATTTGCATGTCCTTTCTTTCCACACTTCCAACAAGTAATTCCCTTACTTATGGATTTGGATCTGTTATGCCTTGACTTTGATTTCTCGGTATTCTTACTCTTAGATCTCTCCTTTTCCCACTACTTCTTTCTACTTTCAAAGTGTTTCCAGGATGATGTTTCCTCCGTACTCTTCTTGCGAATTTATTCATTTAATATTATACTAACTACATCATCAAACTTTAAAATATTATTAGCAAATGTTGTATTACTAACAACCATTACCAAGTTGTCCCAACTATTAGGAAAGGAACAAAGAATAAAAGTTATTTTACTTCATCATCAAACAATATTATGGCGATTATAATTGATTTACAATAGATTGGAAATCATTCAAATGACTAGAGGTAGATTCACCTTCATGTATCTTAAAACTAAATAGTTTCTTCATCAAATAAACCTTATTTGAAGCACTAGGTTTTTCATATAAATTAGCAAGAGATTTCATTAAGTCTACCATAGAAGCCACTTCTGTAATATTGGAAGCCACGGATGTTGCGGACTCAACCTTATAAATCCCAAAGCCTTTCATCAAGAATATTCCATTCTTCATCAGCCATCTTCATAGGTCTAGAATTCTCATCCAATGGTAAGTACAAATCTCTTTGATACAGATAATCCTCAATTTACATATTTCATAATTGATAATTTCGCCATAAAATTTCTCTACCTTGTATTTATTATGTTCGCCATTGTTGTAGCTCCCAATCAATTAGAAAACCCTCGTGAGTAAATCACAACACACAAAACCCTCAAACAAATCTCTGATACAAGTTGTTGGGGTTAGCACACCGGTTATACAGATAATATATCATATCTAAGCATACATGTAAATAAAAATAGATATTCTACCAAAAGAAATATGCGAAACAAGAGACATAAATCAACACCATATTTAACGTGGTTCACCCTATGTGGGCTACGTCTGACAAGAAACAAGCTAATATATTATCCAAAGCTTTGACAAGATATACAATGAAGATTTACAATCTTCCACACCTCTCAGATGTTCAGTACTTTCTTCCTTCAAGATTTTTCTCTACCACCAAGAATTCTCTCTCACCAACATTTTTCAAGTTATTTCTAATTCTTGTTGATCATACTCATCTAAACCCTAGATTTTGTGCTTATATAGTCATTTATAGACTTAGGGCACTTAGCCATGCAATTACAATCAATAAATCTATTTTAATGCTAAAAATAGATATAATTCCCGAGAGTTAATTAAAACTTCGTCATGCAGTAACCGACGCTGGTTCTGCCTAACCACTATTGGTTCCTTACTTGCTTGACTAATGCTAGTCATACCTAACCAATGTTGGTTACTGTATTTTCCAACAAGTTCAAATTGCATGCTAAAATGAAGTAATTAAGCTTCACAACTCAATAGACTTTATAAGACATATATCACATATTGTGATTAACTATTTTTGGAGAGAGGGTTCAAGTGATGGTTATAGGTGATGCTTAGAGATAAATGACGGCCACTAAGTAATATCTACAAGGACCTGAGTTCATATTGAGGTCCACATTAGTCTTGATGATATACGGAGGTCGGGGGTTGCACGATTGTAGAAGTTCATTACTATTGTGATTTCTTCGTTAGTTGCGGTGGAGAGTGGTGGTGTCAAATCTTGTATAAGATGCATGACATTTATCATTTGATACTGGAGGATGGGATGATATATGTGTGCGCACAATGTGTATTGGCCCACTTGAAAAGAGATCTATATAGATTTACGTAGAGGATCAAGGAGGTGGGATTGGAGCTTCCATATTGCTTCATGTATGGTCCTATGAGCATTTTGTGATATTTTGGTCAATTGGTGGACCACGTGTACAAAGTGAGTGAGGCCATATATATTTTCTAGGAGATGGATAGGTATTCGAGTAGGAGGATGGAAACAAATAGATATATGGAGATGTTAGATCATGTGGGACGAGAGGTCGTGATATGGAGGCCATCTTGAGAATATGGAGGATGTTCATAGGATGGAGTAGAGTTATTATGTATTCAATGCACTATGTGGCTAGAGGATTGGTTTCTAGTGGTGACCATGTTATTTTGGGTGGATCGTGTTTGAAAACAATTTGGTACAACCCGGATGTGTCCCCGGAGGCATATATATGGGCGATATCTATTAGGGTAGTGAGGAGGGCTTGAGCTAGGCTAGGGCCCACAAAAACCTAGCAAGTACCTCTTGGGTTAGAAAAGTCGGATGCGGTGATAGAACCGATAGATGTGGATGAAGTGAGATATACGAAGGCATACTGTGTGCGTGGTGGGCATCAAATAGGTGGGTATTTTTATTTCCATAGTTTTTGGATATGGGGGAACATCACCTGGGGAGGAGTATAGGGGAAAGGAAATGCCCCGATATTGTGGGAGCAACGATAATTGAGCACGAGTATTTGTATAGTGATACTTGTAATTTTTATCTCGTTCGTAATTATCTTTTTACTCAATGTGTTGATCTATAAATGCAAGTGATGTGTATTGGTCGCTGATTATGGACACATTTTTCCACATATTGATGCGTAATGCGCCCACTGATGTACTCAAAGGTGGTTGAATGCTAGATCTTGGATGCCATTACGGGCACAAACATGTTTATTTATTTGATCCAATGGTGCTAGAGAAAGCTATGTGCACCGTGTTATTGACTGAGAGGGATTAGACGCGAGAGGAGAAACAACGAGCACGAGAGGCTGCGGGTGAAGGTCCCCTAGCACATGATGTATTTGTGAGGTTCTTGGAGCTACATCCTCATGTTGCGGATCAATTGAATGAGGTTACATTATTGCATCGATAGGTAGAGAGATATAGGGTCCATGACAAGCATCGTAGATTGAGCGGTGAAGTATTTAGTTCGAGAGCTGCCGCAATTTTAGATAGTGATAATTATGATGACATATGATATATAGTGATGTAACAATGCATGGGGGCTGCTCCTAGTGTTGACATTTTTGTAACTATGATTGTGAATTACACACACACACACACACACACACACACACACACACACACACACACACACACACACACACACACACACACACATGTATTATTATCATGTGTTCATTGTAGTTGATGTTTATTTGTGTGCAATGTGATGATTGTGAATCATATCTTTGTGTGTGATGGTTTGGTTATTGTCGTTATATCTGATATGTGATGGTTTGATAATAGATAAATAAAAAATATTAGAATTTTACATATTTTTTATTATTGCTAAATGGTTTTAAAAGGGGACCTTAACCTAGTACAACATATTATGTACATACAATATGTAGACACACACACACACACACACACACACACACACACACACACACACACACACACACACACACACACACACACACACACACACACACACACACACACACACACATGAATATGTATGTATGTATGTATGTAAATTCATAATAAAAATTAAGGTCATATTTTAAATTTGTAACTCATGCAAAAATTATTTCAATTTTTTACATACATAATTTATGGCTAAAATCATGACCAATGTCTAAATGACCATCAGATTTAATACTTGTAGAATTATATATTTCTTATATTGTTACATTTAGTAGCAAAAAATTGAATATGTATCCTTATTAAAAGCTTGTTGGGTTGACACGATCTAGAGAATGCATCTAAGAATAAGAATGGGAAGTGTTGGATAAGTCACATATGTTAGGCATTCTTTAGGAGAATGGTAAGTTTGAATACAAAAAAATGTTATTTATTTATTATTAAACTTGGAGTTTCCTCAACATACCCACCCTTACCGAGAATATAAACCATGCAAACATAATGATCAATTATAACTAAATTGCTATAAGAAGCACTCATGCCATTGAAATATTTGCATATTTGCAATTTAAATTTATAAAAATTTCACACACTACACATTTCACACTCTGTGTTTCACGACGAATATTTCTAGCACTCCATTCTCATATATCATATCCCATACTTTGTCTTCATAATGCTTTGAGGGATATCCATGCCTTTCTCTCAACATCCCATTTTCACATAGGTTATCACGATACTAAACAAAGTTGTGGAGTCTAGCTTTGCACCTAGATTATAAATCTCATTAGGAAAATCCTCTGCATAGCTTTGAATTTTTAGTTATATCAATGAAAAATATTTGTTCTTTATATTTTGGAACCAATATTAGAGTTACAAACCGAACCTCATGAATGAATGTCAACTCTAATATCTTTCACCTCAACATTTTCATTTAATATTGCTACCACATATCTTCTCGAGTTGCTACAATGCCCCCCAAACACCCTCAACCAAGTTATTTGCAATGTCTACCATCCATAATCATAACCCCTTCATTTTCCAAATGATTTTATTTCAAAATCTACTTCGGCTAGCACGGGACCTCATCAATCCGACACATTAGCCAATGTATCATTTTACACGTGTCACTCATCGACAAATGTCACTCGAATAACATGTGAAATTTGAATCCATAAAATGTAGGGTACGACACTAGATAAGGAGAATATTGATTTTGGTAATAGTGAATGAAAATGGTTAGCATTCACAACATTGTAACCAATGCTCTCATTGGAAAACTTGCACATCTTTTCTATATTTAAAATTGAATGCACTACACACATGAAAAATGGTTTATCTAAATGTATATGCAAGAAAGAACGAATAGACAAGACTACATGTTGTAAATTTATTGCTCCACATTGCCAAAATAAATCAACTAGATACATATATCCAACTTGCTTTTTTCATACACTTTTTATGTCTCTTGCATTCTTCCCCATTCCTTGGTCTTCATTTGACCCCATGGTAGGAGCATATAGAAACCAACACTATTGAATGGATTGTATAGGTCCATTGCAACAAGAAATTTTATTTTCAAAGAAACATTACATTTGCATTCCATCTGGCATACCTTGCAACTCATGTGCAATTACTAGCGACAAATTGAATATGTATACACCCATAGTGTCTAAAGAATGTAAGTTCCAATAATTCAGTCAAACTTTTTTTAGGCAATGGAAAAGTTTCAACATTACCTTTCAAAAATACAAAACAATGTCATATATATATATATATATATATATATATATATATATATATATATATATATATATATATATATATATATATATATATATATATTTTGTTTTTTTTATTTAACTATTTAAATATTATTTATATAATTTGCATCTAAATTCATATAAAAATTAAGGTCATATTTTAAATCTGCAACTCATATGCAATATCTATTTCAATATTTTTGTATATATTTTATGGTTAAAAACATGAAAAATATGTAAACAACCATCAAATTTTAAACTTAACTCTTATTTTATTGCGTCTAATACATTTTTTAGATGTAGAAAAACAAATAGTTGACACTTGGACTAATAAATGACAACTTTCAGATGATGTGCTACCTACTGATTTAAAAATGATAAGATGGTTTACTCAAATTCAACAATTGCAGTTTGACTAAGAAAATGACCCAAGGTGTGTGATTTAGTACTATTAAATCTTTTAAGGTGGAGAAAAACATAGAGATAGCAGTTGCCTGATTTACTAGTATAAAATGGCAGAAGTCAAATGAGCTGCTGGGTCGTTTGAGAATGATAAGATGGTCTACTCATATTACAGTATTATATCTTATTTAGCAAAAAAATTGAAAAAATTGCTGGGTTGGCACGGAATGGACACTGTACCAATCGGTGGCGAGTCTGGAAAGCTCCATCTGAGAATTTAAATTCACTCGGCCAGAGAATGGTAAGTTGGAAAACGTGTTGGACAAGTCGAATTCTGTCTTTGGGAGAATGTTAGGTTTGAATATGTATCGCAATGTCTATAAATATCCTCCCTATCTAACATTATTTGTAAAAGACCCCAAAATATAATATTCAATTTTAGGGAAAACTACACAGTAGTGATTTTTCAAGAGAGAGACCATTTATTTTTCAAAACAATTGTAAGCACTGAGAATATGGCACTCGCTAAATTAGCCATTGGCAATTCCAAGAAGGCCGAGTATTATTTATCAGCGTACAATGATAAGATTAATGGGGATGGGGATGGAAAAACGAAGAATGAAACCCAACTTTGTGATATATGGCGAGAAATCCATGGCGCCAAGCATTGGAACGGTTTGCTTGATCCCATTAACCTACTTCTAAAAGCAGAGATACTGAGATATGGTGATTTTGCACAGCAATGTTACGATTCCTTTGACAACGATCAGTCTTCCAAATATTATGGGAATTGTAAACGCAGCAAAAGCTCACTCTCCCACAGATTGGAATTGGTTAAATGTGGGCGTGGGTACCAAGTTACCAAATATATATACGCCAACACCCGTGTTTTGGATTCTTTCTTTGGAGAGGAAACAAACGACTCTGGCGCTTGGATAGGATTTATTGCTGTTTGCATTGACCCAGATGAGATAAAGAGATTGGGAAGGCGGGACATAGTTGTTGCGTGGAGAGGCACTGAAACTCCCCATGAATGGATGCAGAACCTGAGAGACATATTAGTCCCTGCCACCACATCCCACGCTACCACATGCTCCAACATCCAAACCCTTTCAAAACCAGATGCCAGGGTAGAGAAGGGATTTCTTTCATGTTATACTTCCACCGACGAGGACTCTGTCAGATGCAGATTCAGTGCAAGAGAAATCGTTGTGGGCGAGATAACAAGGTTGTTGAATGAATACAAAGACGAACAACAAAATCTGAGCATAACGTTCACTGGACACAGCTTGGGAGCCGCGCTGGCAACCCTGAGTGCCTATGATGTCAAACAAATCATGGTGAATTCACAAGATTGTATGAGCTCAATCCCTGTGACAGTGTTTGCCTTCGCCTCTCCCCGTGTGGGAAACCTGTCATTTTCTCAACATATGGAAGAGATTGGCGTCAATGTTTTGCGTTTGGTAAACAGCAGGGACTTGGTTCCCAAGGTTCCTGGAGTATTTGTGAACGAGAAGCTGGGATGGCTCACTAAAATTCTTCATTGGCTTCCCTGGGCATACGTTCATGTGGGTGTAGAGATCGCATTCGACAGCAGTGTTTCCCCTTTGCTGAAGAAAACACATAATCCTGCTTTCTTCCACAACTTGGAAGTTTATTTACACCTAGTCGATGGCTTTCAAGGCAACAAGAAGCTGCCTTTCAAATCGTCCGGAAGAGACGCAGCTCTCGTTAATAAAAGCTCAGACTTGTTAATTGAAACTCTTCAAATCCCTTCTTACTGGTGGGAGAGGAGAAATAAAGAAGTGGTGAAACGCGTGGATGGGATATTGGTATACTCTCCAACGACTCCCACCCCAATTCCTCTTCCTCTTCTTCTTAGCCCGCATTAATCTCTTCATTTCATTGTAATCAAACACTTAATAATATGCACTCTTCTTCATTCATGAGGTTAGTCTCTAAACTTGTTTTATTTACTTTTTCTTTTCTTAGAATGTCACGGTCACCCTTATTTGGCAAAAGGAAAATTGATAGACGGTTTGATCATTTATCTATTAATAGAATATTATATTTTTAATATTTCAGTAGTAACAACATCCATAGGTTCTTGTGGAAGATCGATAGGAAGATAATCCTTGTTTTAAAATAACATATGGGTGGTTTCTACCGAATACCTATAATAGCACCAAAGGAGGTCTCAATTGGTTGATTTTTAGTGAGGTCCCCAATTTCCGTAACCGGTGCAGTCACTACCCTACTTTCCTTTTCACCATGGTATTCATGTCTTTCTTGGTTAGAGGTTCATCTTCCTATTCCGTTTATTTTGAAACAAAATCCAAAGAGATCTCCTCGTGTCACCCTCTACATGTAGTTGATGGAGAAGACTGCCATTCCACCATGAATTACTTTGTCATGTCCTTTACATTTCGAAGTCTGGTATTAAATTCTAAGTGGCCTAGAACAAAACATCTTTGAGATATGAGTGATAATCTCTAATAATCAATAATCGTGTTCTATTTTAATTTGTGCGTGGAGAGCAAAACGTGAGTTACGGATATGACCGTTATTATGATTTGTTGCCGGAGAACAAAGACTTTAAATAGATGAATTACGATACGGATGCTGGAGTGAACATGCACTTGGTCAGTTAAAAACAATCATATAAAAAATGATATATTGAAGAAAGATGAATCTTCGTAACATTGATGTCCACAAATGACCAAAGTAAGTCCATGGAAAGCGGAGGTTGTATAATTAGTTGGGAGTGAATTAAAAGGTCATATAATTACCTACAAAACTAATATGTGATTTAAGATTTATGGTAAATCACTTAGAAAATTGAGAGGCGGTTTAGGATATTGAGAAAACAACCTAAGAAATTAAGAATTTATTTAATATTTTTAGAAAATCAATCTGAAAATTGAGAGGTGATTTAAGAATTTGAGAAAATCCCGTAGGAAACTAAGAGGTGGCTTAGAAAATTTTCTTAAGAAACCGAGAATGTGTTTTAATATAAATTTGTTGGGAGATATCCAAAGAAACTTATCCCTAATATCACTGATAAAGGTTGTCTTATTTCTTCGGTGTACCATAGATATACAATAAGGGTATGTGGGGTGTCTTAGGAAATATTGTTTTCCAAACACCAGTAAGAAAAATTCAATAATAAGGATCGCTATAATTTGTTAGAAATGCAGCTCCTAAAGTGATTCTTTGATATAACTTACGGCACATGATCCCTAATTATGAGCTAGAGGAGTATTACATAATTTTTGGGTATTATAGGCTCAAATACCACCTCACATTACTCAATGTGATTCACTTGAGCTTCACAAAAATGAGAGTATGTTCCTTGAATTTATACAACCCATCGCCGCATCATTTCTAAGCTAATAAACCCTTATTTTGATGAAATACAAGTGAATGTCTAAGAGACAAATATTTTGTTTTATTATGAATATCACCTTGTGGTGAAGGGAAGAGCATACATAGAATGATTGAAAGAGAAAAAAAAAAACCTAAAAAAGTAATACAATTTTTTGACAAATTTAATTAAGAAAAGTTGTGCATTTATTTCATAGTAGTTACCTAAGAAATTGGAACGCATTTTTTTTGTTGATAATAGCATGACTTCAACATGGTCACCAAAATATATGCGATAAAATGATTCGTTGCAAGATTTAGATGATTAAATGTTGTGCGTTTCCATCTGCATTTAGTTAGCAAGCTTTTCTAAGGCCATTAAATTTTTAATGGGTTTATTTCAAACGCTTTGTACAACGCTTTGGCTAAACAAATTAATCAAAACAATTATACTTCGAATGGAACCAACAATTACCATGGGTGTAGTTTTACATGCTTTGGGTTTCAGACCATTGATGACACTTTTTTTTTTTTTTGTAATTATTGAATTATTTTTAGTACTGATAGTAATTAACATTTGACACTCTATTTCGGGTGTTGTTTCAAATGTCATGCTCCATTGTACCAAATCGATGGCGTGGGATCATATTAATAAAATGGCATTTCATGAACACCCTAATTCAAAGATGTCGTTTCCAAAGATTTTGTGGTATTTGAGAAAACATTCCGATAATTGTACTATATATATTCTAATTGACAATTTATGTTCATTGTAAATCTTATTGGTTCGACGTGTTGGGTGCATTAACACTTAACAAATAAGAGACCTGAGATTGTTATAATAATAAAAATAATAATAATAATTTCATTTTATGGTTGTTGTAATGCCGACATTTAACACACACAATTACAACATTCAAATACCGAATAATTATTTTTGACCGACATTGCATAGTACATGACACTACAAGAGATCACTTAGGAATTTGACCAACACATGCTATGTTTGCACACAACATTAACCCACATAGATAACATGAAAACATGTGACGCACATCAAGAACAACCCTTACTTTATTTTTTTACAAGGCATAACATAACAATTTAACTACAAAGTATACACTTACGAGATAAGGTCCCACAACATGATATTTTAGGGTTACACATTTAATAAAATAATATTTCTCTTTTGACTTAAGTTTTAGGAAGGCTCATAATGTGAGAATCGTACAGTAATTTTCTCTTTTACTAGATATCCTTTATATTGATTAACATTTAACTTATGGTATATCTCATTAAATAAGGTTCATCTACCTTATTTCCATTACTTGTTTAATTCACTCATTTGTTAATAGGGTAATTAGTTTCACATAAGGCTAATTAAATACACACACACACAACTACTAGGTCTTATCCCTTGAGTCACTCCTAAGGGCATGCATCTTGAACTTATATCATACCTTCGTTAAACAATGGAACAAGGGTAAGTCCAAAGGATTTAAAGTTAACTCTTAACTTTTTTAAGGATTTAGGTCAAGTTTCTTTCATTCATTTATAAATTTATAATTGAGTTAGTACATAATAAGTATTATTAGAAATTAGGTTCTTTATCCAAAGCGAGAGGGTTTATTCACATTACAATGAAGATCGTGTTTAACTTAACTTTGTGGAATAACATCTCACAATAACACTTCCCAAAGGAAAACATCATTTATAGTTTTATTATAGTTATGTTCTGATAGTTAGTTACCGATTTGAAGGAACATAACATGGCAACATACTTCCTTACTTTATTTCTAGGTTAGGTTTCTTGTGTATTGTTTTCTTCCAACTCAAGAGGGTTTTCCCTGACTAAGTTCATATTCCTTCTTGTTCTAAATTGTATAAAAAAAATTTAATGGGAATTTGAATCCTCAATGAGTCCACTTGTCCCTATCTTAGGGGATTTATCTCTAAGAAATGATCACATAGTTTCACATCATACATCTAATACATAATAGGAAAATTGAGAGAGAAATATTGAGCATTTCATTGCTTTAAGAGGGGGTTAAGGTTCACATTAGAGTTCTACCTTAAGAAAATCACATTCTCCTGACTACACACAAGATTTCCAAACATAGGAGGGGAACCACATACTCTAGATAATGTTTGACCACATCATTCCTATTCGTCAGGGTTCACGACGATGCCACTAAGCATAAAGGTTCTAATGAAAAACTCAAACTAGGGATCTCATTTACTTAAGCTAGGAGGTGTCATCGAGTGTGAATAGTTAAGATCATCCTAATTTTTAATTTAATTTTTCTATGTTACAAGAATCACATAGGAAGAGTAGTTATAAATGAATTTTATAGTAGAGTTGAGTGGTTCGTTAGATTTTTTTATTACATTTTCAAAGTAAGAAACACAACACTGATATTTTAATCATCAATTACACACTGTAATTTCACTATAAGCTATTAAGTTCAATTTCATTTAACACAATATCCAATTTATTACAATACTAAACTTGGAATCAAATAACACCCATATTTAAATGAAATTTTCCCTTAAACACTAACATCTTAAAAAAGCTACAAAACTTCACTAATACACCCTTCAATACTCCACAAAATGTGAACAATCCTCTACCATTTCACTTAACATATATATCCAACCCCCTTTTTACCATATGTAAATTTGGATCAAAAGAACACCTATAGTTAAATGCACAATTCCCAAAGCACCCCTAAAACTAGCATCTCATACATATTACCAAATTTTAGTAACAAGTCTATATTGTAACATAGAAATGCATGCATATATACATTTTTGTTAACATACATAAATTACAATAATACACAATGAGTTACAACCATGTCATTTCACCATCCTACTTGCATCCTGCAAAACCATGTGAGCATGAAATCAATGATAAATCGCTGGCATGGCATCCACCTAAATCTAGCATAATTAACATTTTTAGTTTCCCATTTACATAATAATAATAATTTGCATTCAAAAGAAGGTGGTTAGAGACGTGTTTTGATTTCATTTTATTTCACTTCTTTTCTTAACCAAGGAGAGAGAAAGAGATAAGGAGATAGAGAAACACTATTTTTCCAAAAGTTTAATTTCACACAACATGTCAAATGATAGAGTTTAAATAAATTATTTACAAGTGTTACTACATTTCCACGATGGTTTGCTAACTTGACTAGGGTCCTACAAATTAGTTTTACAATTTCCTACTAGTTAAAAAAACGTTTAATTTAGGCTCGAGGCTAAGAAGGTGCGTTAAAAAAACTATCTTCCGAAAAATACATTCACAATAGGAAAATTCCTTTATGTCCACCTATATACCAAGAAGTCACAGGCTGAGGAATTGAAACCGACGGATGGTTTACGATTGGTGTCCAGTTTTCCAAGGCCATCGGTCATAATTGACCTAGTTATAAATGATCAAAAGTTAGCTCAAGGGCTCAGAAAACCCCATCCAAAACTAACATTCGATGGAAGAACGTGCAACGAGAAACTTCCTAAAAGTTCCCCTATATATTGAGAATTCACCAGAGTTGACGGATTGCGAACGAACTAAATATTTTAAAACAATGACAGGTTTTCTGGAGCCACCGGTCATAATTGCTCAAGTTTGACCTAGTCAAACTGTGATTGGATCATCATGGCTATGTTTGAATTTATAGCTTTTAATAAATAAATGAATGCTACTTTAGTGGTTGGTCTAACAGTTATTGGAATCTGTCCGATGTCCGTTGGAATCAAAGTTGAAATATATCATTTGCTCATTAGGAGCCCTTTTGATTGTTGTCATTTGTTCCAATAAAGACAAATTGTTTTCCCTCTCCCTGAATTTTTTGCAAAGGGATGAACAAAGTTGGTTCCAATTGTAATAGACCCTGCTATTAGGCTCCTAATCCATTTTAAGGCCTTACCTTTGAAAGATGAAGCCAACAACTTGACTGAAATATCCATTTCATTTATTTCATGGATTGCACATGCATTGGTAGTACCACTGGATGTGGTCAATAGGATTAGTATGATTTTATCCTGTGAAATAGGGGATATTCTTTAGCGCTACAACTGAAACTTGATTATGAGCATTTAGGGCAAGTGGACTACTACCCGTGAAATTGACAAAGGGATTTGGTGGTAGGTGTGCCATTATGATTGGCCTAAGAACCCTGGTTAATGTGAGAAAAGGTCTACCATGTGGAGGTGTAGACAAAGTCCTGTTAGGTGGAGATGGTGATATTTGTGGTCCTCTTCCTCTCCTTCCTCTACCTGGTGATAATTGCAGGTAGACAAACAACCCCTCTTCTCGAGTATCAGACTTGGTTCGAATTCTTCTCATGTACTTGGGAAACCTTTGCTACTACATTTCTGAATTCTATCCCTTCGAGTCGCTAGATGTGTTGGGAACATGCCTCAAAAGTCTATATTTTGCCAAGCTACACACCAAACTCGATAAAATTGAAAATAGATTTTAAAACTTTGACGGACGTAGAGGATACAATCTTCAGCTTGGTTTTGGGTCTTGTTGTGCGATTGTAATCCCGAAAGGTACAGTGTGAAACTCAGTCATGCAAGGCAACTTACAAAACCCAAATTGCCATGTGTTGGAACTTGGGACATGCTCAACACCTGGGAAAACCTGAAATACACTATTTTTAGGAATAGGACCATGCAATGCATCCCCCAAAACCTGAAATGAAGGATTTCAGGACTAGGGACCTGTTTGACAACCTCCAAAACCTGAAATGAAAAGAGTTGGGTTTTCTTTGATGTTCTCTGACCTTGAAATCTGAAACACTAAAAACTATGAAATTTTTAAAGTCAAAATATCAAAAATCTAAGGATACCCTTTTGAAGATTATCCCCGATCTATCAACTGGTGAAATTTGGACTTGTTTTGAGAAAGTTAGGCCTTTGAAAATTGATTTGGAGTTCAGCTGGAAGGTGAAAAATATGAAATTATAAAATTTGCAATTTTAAGTCCAAATTTCTTGAAAATTCCTTCAAATCTTGTGGAATGACCTCTTGGTCCCACCATGCATGCTAAAACTATTGATGGAAAATCACAAGCACTCCACAGAATGTCTCAGAACTTGATGGGTTGAAAATCTCATTGTGATTGCATAACATGGATCTTTTCCTAAGTGTGGGACCTTGCAAATCGAGAAATCTCACCAGATGAAGGCCGGTTACTATTCCTCTGTTCAGATGCACACATAAAATACGGAGGGTCTACTCCAAAATCTACTCTAACTTGTCAAGGAGACAAGGTTGAGAAAATGCAATAAAATAAACCTAATCTAACCAAGGTGATGCACCAAAGGAATGATGAACAACTATTTTGCCATTAAACACAAACCAAAAAAATGCAATACAATAAACATGCACAGGTAACCAAGAATACTATGGGATATCATTTGAATGCAATGAATACAAGAGAGGGATGAAATCATCCATAGACTCGGTTTTTATTGCTCCAAATATTGATACAATCCATTACAATGGCCAAGAGGTGCAAACTTGCATTACAGTTTGAATGGGAGGTCTAAACTCCACAAATCCACTTGTAGACAAAAGAAGAATGGAGGGTAAAACAAATAATGTCCAACCTTTATAAAGAATACCATCCTTACAATTTATAGGAAGAAAAAGAGAGGGAGAAGAGAGGAATTCAAAATCTACCCCAACCATTTCCAGATTGCATTTAATTCATCTCATTATGGTGGTAGGTGAGAACCCTACCAAAACCAAAAAATAAGGAACTGTATTTTAAATTTTTGAAGAATTTTTTCTCACCTAAATAAAGATAGAGGACCCTGTAAGCTTTCCAAAAAGTCTTCTCTTGCATGAATCCGAGCTCGTTGTGAAAATTTATGGCCATTTGAATATTTCCCACATCGTGGTTTGCTTCTGTCAAGTTTGAGGTTCTCCTTTGCATTTGCATCAGGTTTGGAGGGTGCCTCAACATGTGTTTGATGCTTATGTTTTCCTGAAACCTACTTCCGCTAGTATTGCCAAGATTTCCTTTGTTTCGGGTTCGGAAGTTGGACTTGCATATGCATTGGGTTTTGAAGTTGGCTCGACATGTTTTTTCCCCATGCTTTCCCGACTTGTTCCCCCGAGTTTAAAACTCGATTTGACTAGGTAGTGTTTCATATTTTTGGAACTCCGAAGCATCGGGAAATGTCTTGCAATTTGCGTGCTTCATGTCTCGTGTCTCTCGAAACCCAAAATCCTTTATGTTGGGTTTTCGTGCCTGCACAACATATTTCTTTTTGTTAGGTTTTCAACCATGCAATGCTCCCCAAAACCTGAAATGAAGGATTTGGACCGGGACTGTTTGGCAACTTCCAAAACCCAAAATGAAGGATTCAATTCTAGACATATTTTGCATTCATGAAAACTGAAATGACCTTGGTGGGAGTAGAGGCATGCAATGCATCCTCCTCCGAAACCCGAAATGAAGGATTTCAATTTTCTTTTATTTTCATATTCTTCTATTGTCTATATTTATCCGGGGTAGATATATATAACATAACTTGTTTCACTAAAATTCCTTTTATTTCCACATACATTACAACTTAATAAAAAAATCAACACAACTTCTCTCTTACAAGCAATACAATAACTCTTCAACTTGAAGTGGGAATTTTACAAGAAGGTAACTACAATAGAGGGATATTTAATCTTCTACAAGTAATCTAAGTATTAAATCTTCAAAATGGCTCCATCTTTCTTCTCTTGATCAAAACAACCAAAAATGGCAGAGAGACAACACTCTCCACTCAACCAAAACTCCAATGAGAAGAAGAATCAATTCTTCTCATTGGCCCCAAGCCCCATCCACAAGGCAATAAGGGATGGATCTAACACATGTAAATGCTACAATGCTTCCACATTTAATTTCAAGCAACAAATACACAAGAAAGATAACCACACAACAATACTCATGTTTAAACACAATAACCTCCCAAAACAATGGATCCAAAATAATCCAAGTAGAGATAAAAACATGGGGGTACCCTTTTTCCTCCCAAGGGTTTGGATGCCCACCTCTAAAATCCTCCATAACACAATCAATCCCAAAATCTATTATGCCTCCCACAACAACAAATCTATGTCTCTTATGTCTCCCTCACTCTTATGCCTCCCTCTCTCTTATGGCTCCCACAATACACAAAATAACAAAATAGAACAAGGTGGGGCATCCAAAACCCACTCCCTCCTAAACACACAAAGAAGCTCTTATGCCTCCCAACATATTTCATCCCCATTTCCAAATCTCAACACAACCTAAGGTCAATTTACTACCCAACACTTCAAGCAAGAACAAAAATCCATACAACACATAACATACAAGAAAACAAGAAGAAAATAAGAGTGAAAGATCCTACCTTACCATAGTAAAGCTTCACTTTTAAAGAAAGCCCCAAAATATTTCAATCTCAAGCAACTTTAAGATCCCTTATACTCCAACAAGCAAGCACTCCAAAAAATCCAAGAACCAAAACCAAACAAGTAAGCCCTTTTACTTCCCAAAAAATTGAATAAATAGAAAAGATCGGGAGGAGATGATATGGCTCCATGTAGGTTTCCAAGCCATTTCTTCTCCACTCACATCACCCAATTCAAACCCATACTCCAAGGAAAATAAATGGGTGGTTGAGAGGTATGAAAATTCTCTTATACACACCACTCCAACCCATACCCTTTAGGACAAATAAACAAACATATGAAAGAAAGTGCAATTAAAAATCACCTTTTGCCTTTCGAAAAACATAATGGGGTATAGTTTTTACCCCTAACCCACAGGTAGGGTTGGTATAATAAATTAAGAGGTGTGGGAAAAGTTTAACTTGTCCCACAAGCCTCCAAAATTGGACCTTAAGGCCAAATCCGAATTTCTAAGAAGAGGTAGAGTGTACAACACTCAAGATCACATACACTTCACTTACAACACATAAACCAAAGAACCATCTAATATAATAAATGAATTATTTTTTTCCCATCCATAATTAGTTTAGTAACATGATTAATTTACTAATCTATACACAAATTAATTAATGATAAAAGGGAATTACATCACCATAAAATCACATACTCTAAAATTAAATACAGGAAAATAAAATAACAACACACACAAACCCCTTGGTCACAATTTGAGGCAATCCCTCCCATGGGGACCCCCTAATAACAAATCACACACACACACACAACATAACACAAGTTGCCATGGTGACCATTGTTGAATCCATCCAACATTCCGATGTGGTTGGTCTCATATCCCCCTTTGATTGTTGCGATATAATCACCTCCAAAAACACACATTACCTCCTTCAGCCTCATGGCTGCATCAAAAAATTCAAGATAAAATATATGCATATAAGTCAACAATCATCCGTACATAAATTAAATCATCATCAAGGAAAATAATGTTACCATTTTAAAATTTAACAACATCTCATTTATATATTTCATCAATACCGATAAGATCACAAGATTAGCTCTCTACTAAATCCTACTCAATATGACGAAAATATCAAATGTCGAAATATATAAATATGTCAACAACAAATCATCATCAATGTAAAAAGTCTCTCTAAGAAATCCACATGATCATACTATGAATCGACATTCATCAATAGTCCAAGTATCTCTATCATTTAATCATCATGCTAAGCCAAAACGTTATAATAATATCCATGTATATAACCAAAAGTAATCGAAATAAAAATGTAATAAGTGTCAAAGGGAAGTGGGTGCTACAAATAGGTTGTGTTCTAAAAGAACCTAGCAAAAATTTTCATATGATTACAAGTTCGTTAATGGAAATTTAGAGTGTCTAATAAAATTTTAAGATCAATAACCATATGGAAGTTTATTATAAGGAAAGTAGAGGTAAATTTGTGAGTGAAATTGAGTAATCTTGATAAATCCTTATAATTTCCAAGTAAAGAATTGGTAATGGGGTTAATCCTAAAATTAAAGGAAGGGGATGTCATCGAAAACTAGAGTGACTTATTTAAGGAATGAGAAAATTTAGTCAACGTCATATACAATGATTGAGTTATCATTAGAGTATATTGGGATAGGATGAAATCTCTTCATCTAGGTATTAATACCCCTCTTTTGATCGCTTCAGGGTAGGGTTCATGCCAAAATCCTTTATCCTTCATAAAAAAGTATTAACTATTTATATAACCATTAATAATTTTCACTTCTTAACATATTAGAGTTATCCTTATGCACATTTTTATCCACAAAAATAATTTTATATATAATTTGTGAATTATTGATATTAAATGTGTAACTTATTTTAATTACAATGTACACTTTCTACAATTTCATCAAAGTCACATTTAAATTGGTTTAATATTCATACACATAAAATTTTATTAGATGTATCTTATTTTAATATAACTAATCATGTTGGTTGTTTCTTTGTTAAATTTCTATTCTTTAGCGTATTTTACGTGACAAACCACAATAAGGTGTACGAAATATAGAAGCTCAATAATATTTTTGTGTTAATCATGTGTTCAACTTATCAAAATTTATGGATATTGTGGAATGATAGAACATAAATTATACCAAGGTGAAATGGAAATTCCAATAGGTACAAAATAATTAATTGTTTTGTATGCAGAGGAGGATCTAAAAGCGAAGTGTTTAATGGAAATGTACCATTTAGTGTAGTGTTGTGAATATATAGATATTGGCATAGAATCGATTAACACGATGATATCCCTCTCTACCATAAGTTCGAGCTTTTGGTGTGATGGCAAGTCGTGCATCTCTGATACCAGGCAGTTAAGCGCGTAAACCCCAGAGTAGTTCTAGGATGGGTGACCTCCTAGGAAATTCCCGCATCACTTCCTCCTAATGTTGTTGGGCTTGATTGGGTGTATACCTAGCTCCATCGTGCGGGAGGGTATTGGCGTAGCAATTGATTAACACGATGAGATCCCTCTCCACCATTAGTTCAAGATTTTGGTGTGACAACAATTCGTGTAGCTCGATACCATGTACGATTTCCCGTCGGACAAAAGCTTGAACTAATGGTGGAGAGGATCTCATCGTGTTAATTAGCTGCTACGCCAACACATGGTATCGAGCTACATTACTTGCCGTCACACCAAAATTTTGAGCTTTTGGTGTGACGGCAAGTCATGAATCTCTAATACCAAATGATTTTCTGTCACACCAAAAGCTCGAACTGATGGTGGAGAGGGATCTCATCGTGTTAATCAGCTGCTACACCAACACATGGTATTAGAGCTACATGACTTGCCATCACACCAAAAGCTTGAACTGATGGTGGAGAGGGATCTCATCATGTTAATCACCAAGCTACGCCAACAATAGAAAGTATTACAATGTAACATTATTTTGAGGAGGGAAGATCAATTATCGAACTAGGAGAAAGAAGTAATTATTGAAACACATGAAAAAGATAATTTTTTTCTCCTTAAAGGTAGAAGGAGGAAGCTGCAAAAACTTGGATATGTAAAGATTTCAAGAAGAAACCAAGTGATGCAAAGATAAGAGGTGATTTCTCTTATTCTTTACTCAAGTGGATACATAACCCTCAAGACATCTTGGACCACATTTTAATTGAAGAAGTGAGTGATATACATAGGTGGTTGTTAATTTAGAATCTTGAGACATATGTGAATGTAAGACCCTTATTGTTGCATACTATTAAACATATGTGCATGTAATACCCATGACATTCTTTATCTCCAATGTCAATAGTTTCACCTATATCATAAAAGAATTTCTATTAGATGAAACCACTATAACAGTCAAAGGTTTTAAGTTTATAATTTCATTATCACCTAAAATATTGAGACAAGATGAAATACTACTAGCATGAAGCCATTATAATTTCTTGTAGGTTCAGTTATTTTTATTTTGGAAGTGAGCTTCTTGGAAGGATGAAGGTAGACATGGGGGAGATATTCCTTCCATGAACCCAGAGACCGATAGGTAGAGGATACATGAGATGGAATTATTATCAATGTAAGATACCATAGGAGATAGGGTCAGTGCCTAGAATTATTTTCTTATATGATAATTTAAGAGTGGTAGGAAGGAGGTGGAAAAGAAGCTATCTCTTCATTACAACTCATTAACGACCATGAAAAAACTATGTATGGTATTTATCACCTTGAAGATACCTCACCACTAGGTGCACCAATGAAGGAGTAGGGAAGGTCTTCATTTAATAAAATTTGAATGATTTTACTAGAATTTGGAAGAAATGATTTCCATAAATGAGATGCAATGAAGTATAACTACTATGAAATTTAGTTTATTCTAATTATGAAAGGAAATGAGAAAGATAAGACACTTACCCTACTTTCACTTGTCTTGAAGTGTGCTTACGCTAAAGAATGTGATGAAAAAACTATTGACCATTACAATGATCCTCATAAAAATACGGAGGAGGAAATGCTTGGAAACGAATGCCCGGGAAACAACAACGGTACTGTGGGTGGTTAATACCTCTATGGGGCACTTTGGAGTTTACGAAAAAGGTTAGAACTTGGTTCCAATCATGTCATTAGGGTATACCACTTTTATTTCTTTGGTGGCGTGTATGTCACACTTAGATCGTCGAGGTAACTATAAACCTACACACAAGCATCCTCATCCAAAACCCTAAAAAGACATCAAATATTAAAAATAAAAAATAAAAATGAGGGATCGAATATTCCTCTCATTGTCAACTAGTGAAGTTATGAATGAGTGTTGCAAGTACATCTCAAAACCATTGTAGTTCTATGTGCTTGTGTGTGTAATATTACTCCTAGGTCACCCTCATGCCAATGACGCCAAGATTGCAAGCGATCTAGATAAAATGCAAATGTGTGGATGGAATAGAATGAACTACCCTTCCTATGCAATGTGTATATAGAATAATGATCCTAAGATGCAGTCCCTTTGATATGTAAATAGACATCCCTTGATAGAAATCATTCACCCTTATAATGGTATGTATGTTGTGTTTATATAGGGATATCTTGCTTGAATTTTGACACTAATTACCTAACGTGTTTACTATTACCTTAGGATATGAGTGGGAAAACCGAAAAGACACACCTCAAGTATGAAAAATAAGATCAAACATAAAGAGGACATAAATTCCCACGATGGATATGAGTGCCTCGTCACTAGTGTCTAGTCTTGGGTGCTAATATCTTGAGACAAATGAAGACAAATGACTAGAGATTGACAGACATGGATCCATGTGAGATCTAACCATAATTAGGTTTATGAGTGACAAGTGTGAAATTTAAAAGAAATAAAAACCAACAAGACAAGTGGATGGGCTAGGAATAGGTCACCAATGAATAGTTTTCTTACACAAGATCTATATATAAAACAACATGCTAAGTGGTATAGTAAATATTATTAAGTGTGTGATTTTGTTTTTACATTTTCCTAAATTTATGCTATTTGAATAAAATTCAAGTAGTGTAGAGGAAGTAAGGAACATACCTGAAAGAAGTCCGGAGAAGCCCATGTTGCATAAGTACATGTAGAATAAGAACATATAATGTGGAAAACCATGGATCGACATGTGAATCCATTAAGTGTAATGAGAGACGTGAGACTGTTATGAGGAGCACTGAGTGAGATTGATGATTTTGATATTGAGTGATTAGAGATTTCAATTTTTTCAATGATGGAGATGTGTTGGGGTAAGGAGTGATCAATTCCCAACCCGATTTTGTGTGTGTGAAAAACTGAGGATTTGGGAATCTTTCCGCTAGAGGAAGAGTGTAGGGAGATAGGTCTAGTTTTATTATCTCGAATTTAACTATATCCTCAAAAGGTCCAGCCACTACGAGATGGAAAAAACCATATTTTTTTCATTTGGATCCATTTTGATTTATTTCCATCAAATGTGTATAACCTATATAAGAGCAGTATAGGAAAGGAAATGATGTCTCATTTTCCCCACTCCATAAAATAAATGATAACCAGATCGTGCCAAGCCAAGAACATAGATGCTAATCAAACATCACGATCAATAAGATGAAAGCAATTTGCCAGAATAAATTTACATAAATATTTGCAAACAAATGAGAAACAATATCATATATTAGTATGGAACTCAATGAAATACAATGAGAATGGGCCTTGCTTATATAGTCAAGGAATACCAATTTAAGAACCAGATCAATGTCGTAGATCAAGCCATAAATCATGGAAAGAACTAGTCATCAAAGAACTAGTCAAGTCCATAGATTTATGAGAGAACTAGACATCAAGGATCTAGTCAATACCATAGATCAAGGAAATAAATATACCTAACAACTAGATAATATCTCATAATATCTAAATAAATAAAAAGAAATATCCACACACATAAGTGGGTGAGGATAAATACAATAAAGGAAAATGATGTACCTAGGTGAACATGAACTAAGGTAAATACCCACTCTAACACTCCAAGGGTATTGCAATGATTTATATGAGATGGCTTCCATGTTAGGTCATCTAAAAGTAGTAGAAAATTTAGAATAACTTCTCATGTTAGGTCATATGGGAAAGTCGTGATATAAATCCCAAGTTAGGTCATATGGGAGGATACATACGTTGTGTTGTGTTGATTATTTGATGTGATTTCGAATAGTAAAATATTTGTGTTAATGATACTTGAATGTGTGTGATTGATTTGATCAATTACTCATGGAGATATTTTACGCTTGTTTCCCCATATTATGTCATAAGGGGAATCACTAGAAACTGGTGTGAAATGTCAAGTAATGTATGAGAAATTGTTTGATAATGAGAGAGTTAGGAATTTAAGATTATCACATAATGGTGTGAAGGGCATTATAGAATACCTTGATTGTATGCACCCTGTTTCAACAAAAGGGGAAGTGATAGTGAGAATGAATATTGAGCCAAAAGTAAGTGTGTAATGATGTAATAGTGAATGTATGAAAGGTATAACAAAAGTGTGTGTATATCAAGTTGAAATGATATCAAGGATGAGTATATTATTTTTTGAATGTGTATAATACAATAGTAGGTGGAATTATGAAGACAACGATGCAAATGAGACAGAATTGGAGTAGGAATGCTCTATATATGATTGAAACCATGCAATGTTGGTTATCTCGGAGGATAGGTGTAAATAATCATGATAGCGTGGTAGGTAATTGAAAGTTAAAATAAATAGTAATATGAAAATTTGAATAGGCATCTCATTTGATTATTGAATGAGTGTGATTTGAATATTTGGGTGTATGAAGATGCCTTAATTAAGAGCACCACGATTGAGTCATTTTGAGATGGTGGAGCTAGTTGTGGTGTCAAGTACATAGCTAGACCAGCAAGCATGATTTTTTCATAAATTGTGTGGAAATTAGCTATTTTTAGCAAATTTTGGAAAAAATTGATTTTTTATTTTCTAGGCGTTTGAAATGGGGAATAGTGGAGAATGCACCAATGACCTTTGAGACTCCACTACGCAGAATTGAGCACCGGTGACCTTCTCCTAAGCACCCATGTCCAACTCTTGGGTGTTGACAACCCAAAAGGGTAGTTCTTAGCCCAAAGTTCCAAAAATGTTAAAATTAAAGTGTTTTGATGTTATAGGTAGGTGTATTTGCATATATATAAGGTGTTAAAGTTTTTGTTGTCTTTTATTGGTGTGTAGATGGATATTCATTCATGAGAGTTCCATGGTGGTTTCCATTTGAGCACATTGTTAGGATTGTTTTTTCGGATGATGAGTGGGATGTATTGGATTGTGTTGGCCAATAACACATAGCAAGGATGGGGGATGTGCCCCATAATATGTAGATGGTCACCACATTGTGCAAGAGATGGTTTTAGATACTTGCACATTTTGGTTTCCTACAAGCGAGGTGACCATGAGTTTTTGGGGTTAGCACATCGATTGTATAGAAAATATATCATATCTAAACATACATGCAAATAAAAGTGAATATTCTACCAGAAGAAATATACAAAACAAGAGACATAAATCAACACCAAATTTAACGTGGTTCACCTAGTGTGGGCTACATCCACCAAGAAACAATAAAATCTATTATCCAAATCTTTGATAAGATATACAATGAAGATTTACAATCTTCCACACCTCTCAGATGTTCAGTACTTTTTTCCTTCAAGCTTTTTCTCTACCACCAAGAATTCTCTTTCACCAACCTTTTTCAAGTTCTTTCTAATTCTTGTTGATCATACTCATCTAAACCCTAGCTTTTTTGCTTATATAGTCATTTGAGACTTATGGAACTTAGCCATGCAATTAAAATCAATAAATCTATTTTAATGCTAAATATAGATATAATTCTGAGAGTTAATTAAAATTTCATCGCACAAGTAATCGATGCATGTTCTGCGTAACCACCTGTCGGTTCCTTACTTGCTTGATCAATGCTGGTCATACTCCGACAAATTTCAGTTTAGCCTGACCGATGCCGGTTACTATATTTTATAGCAAGTTCAAATTACATGCTAAAATGAAATAATTAAGCTTCAAAACTCAACAATCTCCCACTTGGAGTTTAATTACTGCACCATACCTATACAACATCATTCTTGTATCCTTCCTTGGCTTTGTTTCTTCCTCTTCAATTTTGAAACTTGAAGACCAACAAAAGTGGAGTGTAGCTCCAACTTCTCCTTTGCTAATGGCTTTGTTAGCATGTCCGCATGGTTCTTTCTCATACGAATCTTTTCCAAGTTCAAATTTCCATCCTCCAATACCTTCCGTATGAAGTGATACCTCAACTGAATGTGATTCTTTCTCGAATGAAACACTGAGTTCTTTGCCAAATGAATTGCACTCGATTATAACTAAACAGTTTACAATCACTGTTTACCTTTCCCAACTTTTCTATGAACCTATTCATCCATATCATCTCCTTGCTAACCTCTATAGCTGCAATATACTCTACCTCTATAGTAGACAAAGCCACAACCTTCTACAATCTCAAAATCTAGCTAATTGCCATTCCACCTACTATGAAAATATATCCAGTAGTGCTCCTCCTCCCATCTAGATCTCCAGCCATATCCAAATCAACATATCCATGTAATGAAATATCGGAACCTATAAAGCCTAACTACATGCTAGATGTCCCTTTTAAATACCTGTGTATCCATTGGACTACTTTCCAATGCTCTTTACCTAGATTAGCCATATATCTACTCATAACTCCCACATCCCGTGCAACGTTTGGTCCGGTAAAACCATAGCATACGTAAGAATTCTAACTGTTGAACCATATGGCACTTGTGTCATGTATTTGACCTCTTCAAGTGATGAAGGACACCGATCTTTGCTCAATTTGAAGTGTCTAGCCATATGTGTGCTAACCGGTTTTTATTCTGCATGTTGAACCTTTCTAACACCTTGTAGATATAATCCTCTTGAGACAAATACAATTTCTTGTTTTTCCTATCTCTATGTATTTTCATGCCAAGGATTCTTTTTGCAGCTCCTAAATTGTTCATTGCAAATGTGTGAGCCAACTTTATCTTAAGCTCACCAATGTCTTTCATACTAGATCCCTGCAATAATCATATCATTCACATACAAAGAACAAAATTGTTAGGAATTAATAGAATCTAATGCGGAATAATTATTCGAATCACAATAATAAGAAGTATGAATAGAAATTGCAGAAATGAAATATGTAAAATACAAAGACAATATTTAACATGGTTCACCCAATGTGGGCTACATCCACCAAGAACACTTGCTTATATTTTATTACAAGCCAACAGGTCTTCATAATTACAATAACCAGATCTTGTTTGGAGCTACGCTCAATAAACCCTCTTGAATTCACACTTGAATTCACACACTATTCACCTTCACAAAAAGACTCATATCAATCCTATTGTATGTCCATCGATATATAACTACATCAATAGGTAGCCAAGAGCCAGTTTTATAAAACAATGGGTACCGAAAAGCCATGGGACCACCGTAAAAATATTTGAGTGTAACACACTCAAGGTGTACCAAATTCTAACATGAAAATAGGCTCCACAAAAAAACAATAATGTAGCTCTCATTTTCAAGCTTCTTGAAATAAACACAATGGTTAGATTCACATCTCAAGTAACCATGCTCATGCATAAAACTATCAAACCTCATGTACCATTGCCTTTGAACTTGCTTGGACCCATATAAGCTCCTTTTCAACCTGCACACTAATTTCTCCTTACGCTTGACTTCCTACCCAAGTGGATGCTGCATAAAAAAATATCTTCATCCAAATCACCATGAAGGAAAACATTCTTCACATCTAGTTTCTCTAAATGCAAATCTTCTATTGCAACTAAACTCAATACAATATGAATATAAGTCATCTTAACAACAAGAGAAAATATTTCACAAAATTCAATACCTACTTTATGTGTAAATCCTTTTACTACAAATCTTGTCTTGTACCTTTTTTATCCACCCTCTTCTTCCTTAATCCTTTAAACCCACTTGTTTTACAATGTTCTCTTACTCCTGCTGGCAACTTAACTAAATCCCAAGTTTGCTTATGTTCCAAGTATTCCATCTCCTCATCCATACCATGCTCTCCTTTCGAATGTGAGTCTTATCCTGTATTACTTCTTGAAATATTTTGGTTCACCACTATCAATCAACAATAAGTAAAATAGAGAAGGCGTAAATTTTTCGGAAGTTTACTTACCCTTTGTGACCTTCTCACGAGATTGGGGTACCAGAGACTTAATTTGGGCCTCCTAGACATTTGTGTCAACTTCTAACAATGGCCGACACGGTCACCCCTAATCGATTCGGTTCTACTAACCGATACCGATTTTGATCATTTGTAGCGTCGGCGGTTCATCTAACCGACCACGGTTCTCATGTGTATTTCTGTAGGTGTTTTTTTAAAACTTGAGAGTTCTTTTTCATTAATCAAATTCTCAATTTTCTCATCCTTGGGTACCAAAATTTGATCCTGTACATTATCTTTTCATTCCATTCAACATCACAACTCCTAACAATTTTAGAAGTCTCTAAATATGAAGAACGAAAACCGAAATCACCGGATCCATAACCAATGAAAGTGCATGTCTTAGATTTTGTATCCAACTTTTTCTATTTTCCCTATCAACATGCACAAAAGATTGTGAACCAAAAATTTTAAGAAAAGAAAGATCTACCTATTTTCCAGTCCAAGCTTCCTCTCGTATTCCTTCATCTAGTGAACTTGAAGGGCCATAGTTAATCAAATAAACTACTATATCAATTTCTTCTACCCAAAAATACAACGGCAATCTAGAATGTATCCTCATACTTCTTGCACGTTCCATGATTGTCTGTTCATTCTTTCTCGTAAAACAATTCTCTTGTGGTATTCTTAGAACTATTCTTTCTCTACATATTCCATTCATCGAATAATAATCATTGAAAGCCTTGCTACAATATTCACCACCATTGTCACGGATCTAAGGAACTTTAACTTAGAATTTAATTCATTCTCAACAAGGGCTTTTTATCTTTTAAAAGTATCAAAACATCAGATTTACATTTAATACAATAAACCCATACCTTTCTTATTGCATCATCATTGAAATTAACATAATACTAGTATCCTCCATGAGAAGCTACCTGAGCTGGTCCCCACACATTTGAGTGTGCAAGCTCCAATTTCTGCTCCTTCTTAGTTGCCCCAACTTTGAGAAATATCACTCTCTTTTACTTTCCAAAGATTTAATACTCACAGAAATAAAGATCTAAATCTTTCAAATATGATAACTTACCCTTAGCCTTTAAGATCTGTATTCCTTTTTGACTCATATGATCCAACCAATTATGCCACATGCATGCATCTGAATCTGAAGTAGATAATGTAGAAAAGGAATCAGTAATACAGGTAGATAAATATAATTTTCCTACCTTCTTAACTCTTGCCACAATGAAAACAACCTTGGTGACTTTCCAAGAGTCTCCTATAAAAGTAACCATGCAAACCAGATTCACCTAGTTTCCCTGTAGAAATAAGATTCCGGGTAGAGAAGGGATTTATTTCATGTTATACTTCCACCGACGAGGACTCGTGATGCGATTCGGTTCAAGAGAAATCGTTGTGGGCAAGATAACAAGGTTGTTGAATGAATACAAAGACGAACAACACAATCTGAGTATAACATTCACCGGACATAGCTTGGGAGCCACGCTGAAACCCTAAGTTCCTATGATGTCAAACAAATCATGGTGAAATCACAAGATTGTATGAGCTCAATCCCTGTGACAGCTTTTACCTTCGCCTCTCCCGTGTGGGAAACTGTCATTTTCTCAACATATGGAAGAGATTTGCATCAATGTTTTGCGTTTGGTAAACAACATGGACTTGGTTCCCAAGGTTCCTGGAGTATTTGTGAATGAGAAGCTGGGATGGCTCACTAAAATTCTTCATTGGCTTCCCCGGCATACATTCATGTGGGTGTAGAGATCGCATTCGGCGGTAGTGTTTCCCCTTTCTTTGAAGAAAACACATAATCCTGCTTTCTTCCACAACTTGGAAGTTTATTTACACCTAGTCGATGGCTTTCAAGGCAATAAGAAGCTTCCTTTCAAATCGTCTAAAAGAGACCCAACTCTTGTTAATAAAATTTCAAACTTGTTGATTGAAACTCGTCAAATCCCTTCTTATTGGTGGGAGAGGAGGAATAAAGAAGTGTTGAAATGTGTGGATGGGATATTGGTATACTCTCCAATGAATCCCACCCCAATTCCTCTTCCTCTTATTCTTATCCCACACTAATCTCTTCATTTCATTGTAATCAAACACTTATTAATATGCATTTCTTCTTAATTCCCGAGGTTATTCTCTAAACTTGTTTTATTTACTTTTTCTTTTCTTGGAATGTGAAAAGGAAAATTGATAGAAAATTTGATCATTTATCTATTAATAAAATATAATATTTTTTAATATTTCAGAGTAACAACATCCATAGGTTCTTATGGAAGACCTATATGAAGATAATCATTTTTTTAAAATAACATATGGGTGGTTTCCGCCTAAATACCTATAATAGCACCAAAGGAGGTCTCAATTGGTTGATTTTTAGTGAGGTCCCCAATTTCCGTAATCGGTATAGGCCACTACCCTACTTTCCTTTTCACCATGGTATTCATGTCTTCCTTGGTTAGAGGTTCATCCTCCCATTCCATTTATTTTGAAACAAAATCCAAATAGATCTTTGTGTCACCCTCTATATGTAGTTGATGGAGAAGACTCCATTCCACCATGAAATACTATCATGTCCTTTACATTTCGGGGTTTGGGTATTCAATTCTAAGTGACCTAGATCAAAACATCTCTCGACATTTGAGCGATAATCTCTAATAATCAATAATCACGCTCGGTTTAGCAAAACGTGAGTTAAGGATATGACCGTTATTATGATTTGTTGCGGAGAACAAAGACTTGAAAGAGGTGAACTCCGGTATGGAGGCTGGAGTGAACATGCACTTGGTCGATTAAAAACAATCATATAAAAAAATGATACACTGAAGAAAGATGAATCCTCAGAACATTGATGTCCAGAAATGACCAAAGTAAGTCCATGGGACCAAAAAATACAAGAAGTTACAATAGAAAGCGAAGGTTGTATAATTATCTACAAAACTAATATGTGATTTAATATTTATGGTAAACCACTTAGAAAATTCAGAGGCGGTTTAGGATACTCGAGAAAATAACCTAAGAAATTAGGAATTGATTTATATTTTTTGGAAAACCAATCTAAAAATTGAGAGGTGATATAAGAATTTGAGAAAATACCGTAAGAAACTAAGAGGTGGCTTAGAAAATTTTCATAAGAAACTGAGAATGTATTTTAATATAAATTTGTTGGGAGATATCCAAAGAAACTCATCCCTAATATCACTGATAAAGGGTGTCTTATTTCTTCGGTATACCATAGATATACCATAAGGGTATGTGGGGATGTATTAGGGAATATTGTTTTCCAAACACTAGTAACAAAAATTCAACAAGAAGGATCACTTTAATTAGTTAGAAATGCAGCTCATAAAGTGATTCTTTGATATAACTTACAACACATGAGCCCTAATTGTGTGCTAGAGGAGTATTACATAATTTTTGGGTATTATAGGCTCAAATACCACCTCACATTACTCAATGTGATTCACTTGAGCTTCACAAAAATGAGAGTATGTTCCTTGAATTTATACAACCCATCACCGCATCATTTCTAAGCTAATAAACCCTTATTGATGAAATACAAGTGAATGTCTAAGAGACAAATATTCTTTTTATTATGAATATCACCTTGTGGAAAAAATAAGAGCATACATGGAATGATTGAGAGAGAAAAAAACATTAAAAAGTAATACAATTTTTCAATCAATTATTGTGAGAAAAATTGTTCATTTAATTCATATAAGTTACCTAAGAAATTGGAACACATTTTTTGTTAATAATATCATGTGACCTCAACATGGTCACCAAAATATATGCAATAAAATGAGTTGTTGCAATATTTAGAAGATTAAATGTTGTTCTGTCCATCCACACTTAGTCAAATTGTTAACGGGTTCATTTCAAACACTTTATACAATATTAATACATCAACTCCTTGTACAACATTTTAGATAAACAAATTAATTAAAACAATTATGCTTTGAATGGAACCAACAATTACCATGGGTGTAGTTTTACATGTTTTGGGTTTCGACCATCGATGACACTTTTTTTTGTATTTATTGAATAATTTTTAGTATGGATAGAAATTAACATTTGACAAGATTTTTGGGTGTTGATTTAAATGTCATGCCCCATTGTACCAAATCAGACGGTGTGGGATAATTTTTATAAAATGGCGTGTCATGAACCCCATAATTCGGTGTCATTGCCAAATATTTTGTGGTATTTGAGAAAGAATTCTAACAATTGTATTGTATATATTCTAATTGACAATTTAAGTTCATTGTAAATCTTATTGGTTCGGCATGTTGGGTGGATTAATGTTGTTATCTCTCGAAAGTGCACCTTGTAGAGATGGTGGTAGATTTTCTAAGCTTGAACAAATGATCCTTCTCTTTCATAAATACAATGGAAATACCTTAGGTCTGTGGGTATACCTATTTTGAGGTGAGTCTTTGGTATCAAGGCTGGTTCCTTGTTGGTGTAGACTAAACTGCTTTGTGAGAGTTTTTAGGGTAAATGATGACTATAATAATAATTAAAACTAAGGTGATACACCAAATTTGTATGAGGGATTTGAATGAGTGTATGCACAACTAATCTGTGAAGGATTCTTGATGCACGAACCAATAGTTTTCTATAGAGTATCTAAGGGAAAAACACTTGATTGTACTGAGGGAGAATCACAACAATACTAATGAGTTAACATGCACATTAAATTTAAGTAGAAAGGATTGTAACTTGTAGCAGGGTAAGGCGGTTGATTAGGAATTTGCATTCACAAGATTAATATAACATACACAAGATTGCAAAGTAACTTGGAAAGGAAGAAAACACTTCACACTCAGAGGGCAAAACTGGAAAAATTTACTTTAGCACTCATATATCCAAAAAGTCCTCTAGTAATTTTTATTTTGTGCTTTGCCAAGGCACACAATATATAGCAATTTTTTTCACCCCTTCCTAAAAATAGCTTAAGGCTTGTACTCATTCATTCATCCTAATTTTATCCTTTATTTAATAATAAATAAAATGATAAAATAATACAAACTAGTACAAGAGGCATTAATAGCCTTTGATTACATCTCGGTCAATTGAAGTTGATGTCTATTTTTAAGAAAGAGAAGGGCGAATAATTTGATAATAATAAAATTGCTTGCTAGGCAAGTCTTCTTCCATTGAGCATGTAAATTCGCTTCTTCTCTCTATTCTATCATGTTGTGAAGGCATGCAAAAATATAACTCCCTGTATGTGAGAAAAATATTCCAAATATTTGCAATAATACTCATCCACATATTAATTTGGCTGGGACCACCCTTTCCTCTGATGCTGACACTCATTCCGTTTGCTAGTGATCACATGGATGAAAGTTGAATTTTAACCCAACCTCCTTGAAGTGGGGACCACCTCTCGCACTCCACCATGGTTTGGCCAGTGTGGACTTAGCATAATACTCAAGGGGTCGACCATTTGATATGGCACATGCCACTATATCCACCACCTTTTGATTAATTATACACATGTATATGTGTGTCGATATTTTTGCATAGTTGGTAGCATATAATTGGAAACTCACCTTTTAGGTGATCATTGGGCACAATGTGGTCGACATTTGGTTATTTGATATATTGCATGGTATGTACTTTAGTGATCCATATTTTGGTGATCGTTAGTAATATGATGTTGATCGCCATGATTATTATTTGGAGGACAGGTGGGATGTCCCTTCTTCGATGGTGACTCAACCCTTAGCAAACTAGGTCGGTGATAATCGACTTATGTTGAGTTAGCTTTGATTTTGGTGAATCATCTTAAGCCCTTGATCTCTCGTACTCTCATGTGCTCGATGTCATTCATCCCGAACTCATGGTTAGGGTTTTAGACCCGACATTAATTGTGGTCGGTGGTGTATTGCCCAAGTGGTTTGCTTTGGATGCGGAGCTTGATCTCTAGTCTTTGATCCGTGCACTTGAAGAAATTGAGTCATCAATTCTTGACCCTTGGTTAGGGTTAGGTTAGGTTGAGCTCAAGTGAGTGAGTTAAAACAACTTGAAGCCCATCATTTGACCATTTCGCATTCTAGTTGTGAGGGAAAAGCCTTGGAAATTTTTTTAGACCTCCATTGTTGAAATTTTCGAGCTCTGCTACTTCACTCTACCCTAAGACTAGTATTATGAATCTTTCTTACCTTTGCATTTTTAGTGTTTATTCTCTGTTGTTTGTACTTCCACCATTGATGAGGCTTCAAAGCTTAGATTTTGGTATATAGGAGGTCTCTGTATTTTTATTAGCTGCCATGGTAATTTAGCTTTATGGGCTTGCGTGTATTTGTTTGCTCAAGATGCTGATTATGGCCGCCATATTTTCTTGCCTAGAGTTTGATGCGAGTTTCTTAGAACTATTTGTATAGTGAGCTTTAGAATTCTCTGCTTTCTATTCGATCTTGACATATAAACGATGAAGGGACTATGTATAAATTCGGCCATTTATTACATTGGGTATCTTGCTTTCTGGGAGGTCATTTTCATGCCATTTCCAATTCGAAACTGCTTGGCTTGAAGGTGGGTTTTCTATGTTCGTAATGGAACATTTTTGAATGGTTTGGCCATAGTCATGATTTTTTGAGCCTGAACACGTTGTAGCCATTATAACAAGGTCAGTGGATTTTGAATCCTGGTTTGAGCCATATTTATCTTCAATGGGTATTTATATTTTCCATACATTATGGTGTCATTTGATCTGTGCATTCATATGTCTCTGATTCAAGTTTGTTCTCGTGTATTATTTGTTCTTCAAAACCTTCACACACCTCTAGAGGACTTGCTTCTAGCCACGATGTTTCACCATTGAATAAGGATTTGATCCCAAACTTGTGGGTGAGTCAAAGTTTCACCGGACATTATATTTGATTTAAACCCTTTTGCTCTGTCTTGAAAGAAAAGAGAGTTGCCATTGATGAACGATCCGAAAGCTCAATTCCTTCTACAAAGAGATTTACAAAACCACGAACATGGTCATTTTATCTCTTGAACCACTAATATCTTATCATTTGAGGGGAGTGTCTTCAATTTCCACCCTGTTTGATGGATTTACTTCGTATATTCATCATCATTTCTTCAGATCTATACATTTTATAATGTGGGTACTTGTAGATCTGTGTTTTTATCAGATGTTTAACTACAAATGTGGTCTTGATTTGTGAGTTCGAAACATAGTCATTATGGAATTATCCCTTACATGATGTCTCTTAAATGTGGATCTGTAACTTTACTCTACTCTTCAACTTGAAATAATGTACTCTACAATGAATTTCTTCTTTGCAATTAGTGTATCATGCTTGAAAAAGTATTTGATGTGCTTATTAGAACTGATCCTTTGAGCTGAGTTGTATTCTTTAAGAAATCAATCATTTTCCATTTCATTATTTCTGAAAAAATTCTGTCCTAGATAGATATAGACCTTTGTGAGAATGAAACTTCTGACACTCCCGTAGATTTTTCTTTGTGATTTGCAAACATTTGTTCACGTTCTGGTGAATATATTTTGTAACTGTAATTACACTTGTATTGTTTGATATCTACAGTAATTTTAAGCAATTCTTGATCTATTTTGATATCACTATTTTACACAAGCCTTGATTAAGATACTTTACCTTGTTACTTTCATTACATTTCTTTTCTTTTCGAGTTTGATATAGATCTTTGGAAAAATTGTAAATGTTGATTTTATAGGGCAAATCCATACCATATTTTTTCCAATCTTCTCTTTTAAAATATTTTCAAACTAGACATGTTGCTTGTTTGCAACTATCCCCTCTATTCTCGAGAACTTGAGCTCATGAAGACCTCGTAGCTTAATCGCGCCTTTGCTTGTATAGCTACTATATGATGATCTTTCATGCACATTATATCTTCGTAGTTTACTTCAAACTATCATCATAAGATAGATTTTGTTTACCTTTATTGGCTTCTACTTATTTTGTAGATGAGTACAACCTTGCTTGAGTGAATGTATTTCATTGATATTTTAGTAATTTTGTGCTCTCATATCTACTTTATTTTGAAAATCAGTAACTTAGAAAAGCTGAAATTGTAAGATAATCTTTGGAATTTCAATTCACTTCAGCTCTTTAAGTTATAAAGAATGCTCAAAGTACTTCCATCCGATTAATGAAAATACAGTTAATTTCTTTTCCGCATTATATATTGTATTTCCTTTCATTACAACTTTGATATATATGCTAAAAAAATATGAAATGTTGATTTTACATGGTGAAGCCTCATCAAAATTTTTCCGAATTTTCTCTATCATCCTATTTCAGCCTTAATCCTTTTGATTTTATCCTTAGCTTGTTGAAATCTGATTCTCGCTTCTTCTTTGCAAATTGAAAAATTTACTTCTATCTTCCATTCTCTCTTCTAAGCTCTAACCTCTTCCATTTGCAAAATGTTTGCTGAAATTTTAATTGCACCTTTGTTTCTTCCTAGCATGTACTTATTACTTATTTATTTCTCTCTTTGGCTGTAACCTGTACCTGCACACTTAGGAAAATAGTTAGGAATATTTAGGATTTTTGGCCTCTCTTATGTCCATGTTTTCTTCTTCTCTTTTCACTTTCTTCTTTCTGAGTGATTAAAGCATGCATGCAGTTTTCCCTTCAAGTAGAATACATCTCCTGCTTAGGAGAAGATTCATATGCATGAAGTAGGATAGTGTAGGAATATGGTTTGATCCCTGAGCTCATAACTGATGGTTGATTTGTTTTTGCTTTTCAGGTTCCATGATTTGACGATGAAGGAGCCGGATAGGAGATGCTCTGCACAAAGAAGAATATATAAGGCAATGATGGGTTCACCCTCATACTCCTCTCGCTTTCTATTTAATGCATGTGTATCTTTATTTTTAGTAGTTGTACTTTACTTTTCAGTTACATCCCATGGCTTGTATGGGAAACATTTGACTCTCCTTGTGAATAAACCATTGAATTCTGTAAATGAGTTGTATATCTCTTTCTGCATTTCTACTTTCTGTATGGATGTATGATGAACTAAACAACTCAATAACATAATTGAATGTCTTAATCATAAAGGAAAGAACATTGAGTAGAACTTGTAACATTTAGTAATGAACTCTGATTTTCTGAGATCTGCACTTATGTTTGTTGTTCCAAAACTTTACATTTCACCTACTCTACAATTGGATATTCTCATCAAGACAACACAACTGTCCTTCGGGGCTTGTGTTCTTTTGTTGAGGATGGTCATGAAATTATAGACTATGTGATTTGTTACATTTTGTAATAGCACACATAGCTACAGATTTCATGTAATATTTTAAATAAATTAGCAACAATGACATAATTTGATGTGATCTCCCTAGCTTAGGTATACTTCACCTATTTTATCCATCATAACAAAGTTTCGAGTTGCCCATTTTTGCACAAGTGCAAAAATTGTCAACATTTCTGGTGATCCTATGGGGAAAGATGTCTGCTAGCTTAGATACTAGTGCCTTGCTCTTATCCATTGGGCATGGAGTCTGAAGCGTATAACCAAAATATTCCTTCTCGAAAGGTCCAACCCTTCTAAAACAAAATAAAGTTGGGAAAGGATCTGGTAAAGTAGATCACATGCATGAATGCACTTATTGAATTGAAAAACAATGCAATGTGCAAAAACTTCACTTATTGAAAGTAAATCCTACTCTAAAAATCACTGTAAGATTTTCAATAACAGTGTTTGAGAAACATACCATTCACAAGAATGGGAGGTTCCTCTCCACTCAGCTTCAAAAGATGAAAAACATTGTGTTCCTTGTAATCTGAAATCATGTAAGGGCCACTCCAGAGTGTATCAAACTTTGAGTGTCTTCCTGGCTTTGCACGATCAGCATCCTACTTTAACACAATATCCCCTTCATCAAGACTCAAATTTAGCTTTCTTGTCAAAAGTATTCTTGATTTGTTTTTGATTCTTTTCCATATTTAAATGAGCTTGATCTCTCAACTCTTACAGCTCCATTAACTCGTATAACGAACTGCAATGGTTCATTCTCAAGTAACTCTATTTGATCCAACAAATCTAATGTTGGTAACTCAACCAAATAGGCATTCTTACTTCTTTTCCATATACAAACTTGTATGGTGAATTGCCAACTGATCTTTTAGGAGTCACTATATCACCAAAAGTGTGAAATTCAACATTAGATGTCATGCTCTTTGATTATCCTTGAGTGTTCTTCTCGATGATTCTTAACAGATTCTTCAGCTAAGTTATTACCTTGTGGTAATAATTAGATGAAAAAATTAGATATAATCCATGCTTGATCCATCATTACCTTTGACCGAGGAATGCCAAGGCATTATCTCGATACGATCATTCTTTGGAACACCAAATTTGTAAACTATGCCTTCATAAAATGATAGTATTTAAACTCCGTTAGCATCTTTCAAAGCTATTGCTTTAGTCCATCATGTAAAATAATTTGTAGTAGTTAGGATCCACTTATGTCCTTGTGATGAAGGTGGGTTTATCATTCTAATAAAATCAAGACCCCACTACATAAAAGGTTGATCAGATGAAATAGGATGCAAAGGCAATGAAGCAAGATGTTCTTTTCCAACAAAGAAAGCACATTTCTTACACTTTCTAATCCATTCAAAACAGTCTTTGAATATGCTAGGCCAATAGTAACCTGCTTTCATAATTTTTAAAGATGTAGTACATGATGAGAAATGACCTCCTGTAGGTCCTTCATGAAATTCTGATAATATTTTCTTAATTTTATCATAATCAACACATCGTAGAAAGATCTCATTTATATCCCTTTTGAACCATACACCATCAATGAAAAGATAAGGAATAGCTTGTAATCTGAAATATCTTCATTTATTCTTGTCCATACCTTCTAGATAGGTGCCATCCTGTAAGTAGCTAACCAAATCAGTCATCCACCTTGATTCTTGGATCTCTTTGGCAAATTCGGGTTGCTAATTTCTGGTTAGAACAAGATATTTGGTTGCTGATACGTAACTTCAAAGCATGCTTTGTTATAAATATTTCAATTCGTAGCTTACTATTTTTCCATATCAGCAATTAGATGTTCACATAAACCTTTACCTCGAACTGTCTTAGCAACCTAGATATCAACATCATACTTCATAACCTTCGTTATCCAGCTTGCTCTTTTCTCATTCAATTCTTTATTTAAAAGGAAAGCTTTCACACTTGGATGAGAAACAAGAACGTGAATTTTATTGTTTGAAAGCACGTACTTAAAATTCTTTAGTCCTTTGACTACTGAAAGTACCTATTTTTCAAGAAATGTGTAACTTTTTTCGTAATCATGCAAACTCTGTCCAAAGAAAGCAATTAGCTACTCAATATTTTCATCATTAACTCCGGTCAAGATAGTTGAGATTGTTTGAAACTTCTGCAAGTGCATACATTGTAAAATCTTTATTGGAATTTGGGTTTGCGAGTAGGAGCTGAGAGATAGCTGATTTTATTGCTTCAAAACCTTCCCTTCCTTCACTGGTCTAAGATAAAGTTTTCTCTTTCTTTAACATAGTTGTAAACGGTTTAACTAATGCTACAAAATCTCTAACAAATCTTCTAACAAAGTTGATTTTTCCAAGAAAAATTTGCAATGCCTTCGTATGATGAGGCAGTGATAGCTGTGATATAGCTTCGATTATAAAAGGATCAATTGCTAAAACCTGCTTCAAAACCATATGACCAAGTAATTTACCTTTATGTACTAAAAAGATAGACTTCAGAGGATTAAGAGATATTCCAAACTACTTACATAACTGAAAGGTCTGCCTTAAATGCATTAGACGTTCTTCTAGGTCTTTTAAAAATACAGTCACATCATCTAAATAGACAAGGATCCATTTATTTAACAAGTTCCAAAATCCATGTCCATTGCACTTTGAAACGTTGCACCGGTGTTTGAAAGACCGAAAGGCATTCTTTTGTAAGCATAGGTACCCCACTTAGTGGTAAAAGTCATTTTGTATCTATCTTCTTCTCAGACTAAAATCGACTATAGCCACTATAACCATCTAGAAGAGATAGTCTATACGAACCTAAGACCATTCTTAAAATATGATTCATATTTGGAAGTAGGTAATGGTATTTCAATGAAGATTTATTAAGATCTCTGAAATCTACACATAGTCTCGATTTCACCGTTCTTCTTCCTAATAGGAACAAGATTGGCCACCCAACTTGAATGCTTATCTGGAAAAATAATACCTGATTCGATCAACATGGATAATTCTTTCCTCATCAAAGGTTCTATTTTTGGATTTACTGAGCCTCTATTTCTGTCTTACAGGCTTAGCATTTGGATGTAACTCGATTGTATGCTTTGCTAGACTGGGATCAAATCCTTTTAGGTCTTGGTATTTCCAAGCAAAGACATCCTTAAACTCTTTGCAAAGATTAATAAATGATTATTTTTCAGCTGAGGAACATACCTTTCCAAGAAATAACTTTTTCCCTTCATCAATTGAAATCTCTTCATAGTTATCAACATGTGTTGACATCTTAGTTTTGTCTTTTCTTAACTGATCATCAGTACTGAAGATGTCTTCCAATGTAACTAGACCTCAAGGCAATTTATTTGTCTTTAACTGAACAATCTGATCACCATATAAATGTTGTAATTTATCCTGATTAACTACAGAGAACTCAGTTTCGTGCTGTAAAAACCTACCAATTTAAATCATTATCAGGTATTGAGGGCCTAACAATTAGCTTAATATGAGGCTAAATTTTATTGTTTTCAATCTGTACCAAAGCACTTCAAAACTAGCACCAAATTTTGCAAGTCTATCTGCATGCTTTTTTTTTAGCTCCGGGAATAGGTGATTATTAATAGCTTTTAAATATTCCATTAAGTCTGAAACTCTATGTCCTGTAAGACTTCATCGGTGGATTCTTACAAACATTTAAGTTTTTACTTGATTGATAACCAAATTAGAATCACCAAATATTTGTAATGTCTTGATACCTCTCTTTACGCCCAAAGTAATCCATAAATTAATGCTTCGTATCCGGGTACATTACAAGTGCATGTAAATTGGAGACTCAAAGTGAGAAATACCTTTCGTTTTTCGAGGAAGTGAGAATCAAACCTGATCCCTATAATTTTTTGTTCTTAGCTCCATCAAAATGAAGTTTCTAAATCCCTTCTGTTGAATCATCTATTTTGGACAATAATGGAAGTGGTGTATTTTCTTCATGTATATAATACACACCAAAAAGATGTTCTTCAACCTCCTTAAAAGGATCATGAGCGTGTTCTTCAACTGTATTTTCATCCATAAATAAGTTAGAAACACCGTCTAATGCTAAAACATGAGCTACCTCATCAAAATCAGATTGATCCAGGGCTGAATAATTAGCCACTACATTTGAAGAGTGAGGCTTAATGTGAAATCTAGCCAATGGATCTGAATTGATAGTAACCTTAGTTCCATAATGTGTGGTGAAAAATAAGAAGGACCAATCTAAAGAGAGATAACCTCCTATTTTTGCTATGAAATCTCTAGATAAGCATAAAGCAAAGTATATAGGAAAGTCTACAATAGTAACATCTTACAGAATAGAAACATTTGGACAAGCATGTAACATTACCTCCAAATTTTTAATTATACCAACCGTGTTAGTTGCAGTTCCATCAAGCTATAAGGCACTCCTTTTTGTAGGCTCATATTGCAAACCTAATTTTTCTGCAATCACTTACGGCATAAGCGTGCTACTTTCACCATTGTCCACCATGCAATTATGAACTAAATGTTCTCCAACAATCAGCGATAAATAGAATGGTGGTGGTTTTTAATGTCATGAGCATTCGAACTTTTTGTACCATCCACTTAACTTCTTTAATATGGTCTTGTTCAAACATTCCAAGGACCATGTCTACCTTTTGAACTTCCTTCTTGTTGTATTTGAAGAAATCAGTAGCTTAGCTAGTTCATGAGAAAGTAAATCTTGTTGTCCAAGAATACTTAGGGCGTCCCACATCGAGATGTTTACATTATGTTTTTTCATTACATCAACAATGTTAAAAGAAACAACTGCTTGGAGACAGAATCAACTATCTTGGAGTAGACCTCAACGAAAATTGATTAAGCCTTGGTGCCTTAGATATCTAAGGTATAAACAATCTTCTTGGATTAGGCTGTAGTTGTTTTTAATAGCCTTTATCAACTAGAACACTTTTTTTTTTTAAGGGACAACAAGGTTGTTAGTTGACTTTGGAGCTGCTATCTTGTCAGTGACGGTAGGCAAGATAGGCCTATTTTGTTGCTTTTGATTTTCAGCAGCCCTCCCTTGAGCCCTAGTAGTGACTGCAATGAAATCCTCCTCATTAAAACTGACTAAATTCTATTCAGGTGCTTTCTGAACATGATTTTATTACTACCCACCTTCCATTTGAGGCATAAACAATGTTTTAGATTGAGGTTGTGCAACAAGATTTAGATTCAGAAAAGTATTTGGGCAAGTTGCAACTAAATGAGGTTGATTACAAGGTTGACACCACTCCTCTATAGCCATATTAACTAGAACTAAAGTGTTAGAAGAACTAGGAGCCTTTGGGTCAAACCCTTTGCTAGTAAGGCTTCCTATAATTCTGATTCTGTTGATAGGGCTACCTGTTTTGTTGATTCTGTTGGTAGGGCTGATAAGGAGCCTGGTAGGGTTTGCTAGGTAATGCAAATTTTTTCTCAATTGAAGTCAGCTTATTCCCCATGGTCTGTAAAGTTTTGAATACATGATCTGATGGAGCTACAATAGTGGGCTCTATGATTGTAATAGGCTGAGGAATAGGTGCTAAATCTGCCGAAAATGGATTTGATGGCCTTGGTGCTAACTTTCCAGCTTGAATAAGGCTATTTTCAGCTCGGATAGCAATATCATAAGCTACTGGAGTGTCTCTCCACCCATTGACTGAATCATAGTTGAGATATCACTATTTAATGCTCTAAAGTAATAAAGGAAAGCATGATCAACTTGAGGCTTTACACTTGCTGGAATTCTCTCCCAAGTTACGCAAAACGGATCACGAAACCAAACATAAATTCATTGGGAGCTCTTTTAATAGTCGATAATTGTTCAATGAGAGACAAATGATCTAAGTTATCTTGGAGCTGTTTCAGCAAATTTTCCCTAAAAATCCCAAGTTCTATGCTTCCAATTTCTAAGTTTACGTAGCATTGCAAGGCTTTCCCTTTAAAAGATGTAGCTAAGAGTCTTAGGGCTACGTCTTCATGAGTGATATTATGGACTGCAACATCTTTGATATGTTTAACTGGTGTAACCTAATTTTCACTTGTAAATGATGGAAAACTTTTCATGGCAGCATTGGGAATATCATGATAAACTGGAATTACTAATGGGCTGCCATTAGCAAAGGGCACAAAATTCCTGGGTGGTTGTTGGGCCATTAGAAAAGCTGAGATATTGATAGAAAAAATTATATGCGGTGAAGGGATATTGGGAGGAGGGTTACCAAAACCAGGTCTATTATAAGAAAAAGTATTACCAACTCTTCTCCTTCTAGTAGAATTCAAAGGTAAAGAAACAAAATCAGAAGGAATCCCTCTTACCGATGATCTTGTAGTCACTTTAGGCATGGAACATGCTACAATACTGGTATGAGATCAGCTTTATAGAGTCGCCAAAAGATGATGAAATCTTTAGAATAAATTAGCTGCAATTTGCTCCCAAAAGTGACTTTTAATTTGTTATAGATTTAAAACTGGAATGTAGATCTGATTCGGTTTCCCCTTTGGGAGTTCCAAAAACAATTATCTCTTGAATGTGCACCCTATAGTGAGATAGAAACATGTTTTCTAAGATAGAAACATGTTTTCTAAGATTTCACAAGTGATCCCTCTCTTTCGTATATACAATGGAAATACCTTAGGTCTATGGGTATACCTATTTTGAGGTGAGTCTTCGATATCAAGGCTGGTTCCTTGTTGGTGTATACTAAACTACTTTTTGAGAGTTTTTAGGGTAAAGGATGACTGTAATAATGATTAAAACTAAAGTGATACACCAAATTTGTATGAGGTATTTTTGAGTGTATGCACAATTGATCTCGTGAAGGATTCTTTATGCACAAACTAATAGTTTTCTATAGAGTATCTAAGGAAAAACACTTGATTGTGCTTGAGGAGAATCGAGAATACAGTACTAATGAGTTAACATGCACATTAAATTTAAGCAGAAAGGATTGAAAATTGCAGCAGGGTAAGGTGGTTGATTAGAGAATTTGCATTCACAAGATTAATATAACATACACAAGACTACAAAATAACTTGGAAAGGTAGAAAACACTTCACACTCAAAGGGCAAAACTGGCAAAATTTTCTTCAGTACTCATATATCCAAAAATTCCTCTAGTAATTTTTTTTTTCTTTTCAAGGCACACAATATATAGCAAAATAAATTTCACCCCCTTTCTAAAAATAGCCTAAGGCTTGTACTCGCCCATGCATCCTAATTTTATCCTTTATTTAATAATAAATAAAAGGATAAAATAATACAAACTAGTACAAGAGGCATTAATAGCCTTTGATTACATCTCAATCAACTAAAGTTGACTGATCTATTTTTAAGAAAGAGAAGGGTGAATAATTTGCTAATAATAAAATTTCTTGCTAGGCAAGTCTTCTTCCTTTGAGCATGCAAATTCATCTTCTTCTCTATTTTGTCCTGTTGTGAAGGCATGCAAAAATATAACTCCCTGTATGTGAGAAAAATATTCCAAATATTTGCAATAATACTCATCCACATATTAATCTGGTTGGGACCACCCTTTCCTTTGATGTTGACACTCATTCCGTTTGCTAGTGATCACATGGATGAAAGTTGAATTTTAACCCAACCTCCTTGAAGTGGGGACCACCTCTGCACTCCACCATGGTTTGGCCACTATGTGGACTTAGCATAATACTCAAGGGGTCGACCATTTGATATGGCACATGCCACTATATCCACCACCTTTTGATTAATTATACACATGTATATATGTGTCGAGTCTTTTTGCATAGTTGGTAGCATATAATTTGAAATTCACCTTTTAGGTGATCATTGGGCACAATGTGGTCAGCATTTGGTTTATTTGATATATTGCATGGTATGTACTTTAGAGATCCACCTTTTGGTGATCATTAGCAATATGATGTTGATCGGCCATGATTATTATTTGGAGGACATGTGGGTTGTCCCCTTCTCATGGTGACTCAACCCTTAGCAAACTCGGTCGGTGGTAATCGACCTTGTGTTGAGTTAGCTTTGATTTTGGTGAATCATCTCGAGCCCTTGATCTCTATACCTTTGTGCTCAATGTCATTGATCTCGAACTCACGCTTAGGGTTTCAAAGCGGCATTAATTGTGGTCGGTGGCGTATTACCCAAGTGGTTTGCTTTGGATGCAGAGTTTTATCTCTAGCCTTTGATCTGTGCACTTGAAGAAATTGAGCCGTCAATTCTTGACCCTTGGTTAGGATTAGGTTAGGTTGAGCTCAAGTGGGCGAGTTAAAACAACTTGAAGCCCCTCATTTGATTATTTCACATTTTGGTTTTGAGGGTGAAGCCCTGTAAATTTTTGTGTAGACCACCATTGTTGAAATTTTTGAGCTCTGCTACTTTGGCTCTGCCCTCAGACTAGTATTATGAATCTTTCTTGCCTTTGCATTTTTAGTGTTTATTCTCTGTTGTTTGTACTTCTACCATTGATGAGGCTTGAAGCTTGGATTTTTGTGTAGAGGAGGTCTTTGTATTTTTATTAGCCACTATGTTCATTTAGCTTTATGGCTTGATGTGTATTTGTTTTCTCGGTATAGTCATGGCCACCATATTTTCTTGCCTAGAGTTCGATGCGGTTTCTTGGAATGGTCTATATAGTGAGCTTTTGAATTCTCTGTTTCATTCGATCTCACCATAGAAATGATGAAGGGACTATGTATAAATTTGGCCATTTATTACATTGGGTATTTTACATTATGGGAGGTTGTTTTCACACCATTTCCAGTTCAAACTGCTTGGCTTGAAGGTGGGTTTTCTCTATTCGTATTGGAACGTTTTTGAACGGTTCGGCCATGGTCGTGATTTTTGAGCCTGAACTCATTATAGCCATTATAACAAGGTAAGTGGATTTTGAATCCTGGTTTGAGCCATATTTATCTTCAATGGGTATTTTGATTTTCCACACACTATGGTGCCATTTGATCTGGGCATGCGTATGTCTCTGATTCAAAGTTTGATCTCGTGTATTGTTTGTTCTTCTGAAACCTTCACACAGCTCTGGAGGACTTGGTTCTGGCCATGATGTGTCACCATTGAAGAAGGATTTGATCTCAAACTTGTGGATGAGTCTGAGTTTCACTGGCCACTATATTTGAGGTAAACCCTTTTTCTCTGTCTTGAAAGAAAAGAGAGTTGCCATTGATGACCGATCTGGAAGCTCGATTCCTTCTACAAAGAGATTTACGAAACCCTGAACATGGTCATTTTAGCTCTTGAACCACTAATATCTTTTCATTTGAGGGGTATGTCTTTACTTTATGCCTGTTCATTCGATGGATTTACTCTGTATATTCATCATCATTTCTTCATATCTGTACATTTTATAATGTGGGTACTCGTAGATCTGTGTTTTTATCAGATGTTTAACTGCAAATGTGGTCTTGATTTGTGAGTTCGAAACATAGTCATTATGGAATTCTCCCTTGCATGTTGTCTCTTAAATGTGGATTTGTAACTTTTGTACTCTTCAACGTGAAATAATGTACTCTACAATGATGATTTCTACTTTGTAATTAGTGTATCATGCCCGAATAAGTATTTGATGTGCTTATTAGAGCTGATCCTTTGAGCTGAGTTGTATTCTTTAAGAAATCAATCATCCTCCATTTCATTATTTATGAAAAACTTCTGTCCTAGATAGATATAGACACTGTGTGAGAATGAAACTTTTGACACTCCCGTAGATTTTTCTTTGTGAGTTACAAACATTTGTTCATGTTCTAGTGAATATATTTTGTAATTGTAATTACACTTGTACTCTTTGATATCTACAAAGTAATTTTAAGAAATTCTTGATTTTTTTATATCACTATTTGGCACAAGCCTTGATTTAGATACTTTACCCTATTACTTTCATTGCACTTCTTTGATTTTCAGTTTGATATAGATCTTTGGAAAAATTGTAAATGTTGATTTAATAGAGCGAAGCCCTACCAATTTTTTTCAAGAATCTTCTCTCTTTCAAAATATTTTCAAGCTAAACATGTTCCTTGTTTGCATGTATCCCCTCTATTATGAGAATTTGAGCTCATGAATACCTATAGCTTAATCTGGTCTTTACTTTTATAGCTACTATATGACAATCTTTCATGCACATTGTGTCTTTTGTAGCTTACTTCAAACCGTCATCATGAGATAGATTTTGTTTACCTGTAGTGGCTTCTACTTATGTTGTAGATGAGTACAACCTTGCTTGAGTGAATGTATTTCATTGATATTGTAGTAATTCTATGCTCTCATATTTGTTTTATTTTTAAAAATGTAACTGAGAAAGCTGAAATTATAAGATAATCTTTGGAATTTCAATTCACTTCAGCTATTTAAGTTATAAATAATGCTCAAAGGACTTCCATCGATAAATATAAATAGAGTCCATTTCTTTTCTACATTATATACTTGTATTTCCTTTCATTACAACTTTGATATATATGCTGAAAAAATCTGAAATGTTGATTTTACATGGCGAAGCCCTGTCAAAATTTTTCCAGAATTTTCTCTCTCATCCTATTTCAGTTGTAATCCTTTTGATTTTAGCCTTAGCTTGTTGAAATCTGATTCTTCTTCTTCTTTGCAAATTGAAAAATGTACTTCTATCTTCCATTCTCTCTTCTGAGCTCTAACCTCTTCCATTTGCAAAATGTTTGTTGAACTTTGAGTTACACCTTTGTTTCTTCCTAGCATGTACTTATGACTTATTTATTTCTCTCTTTGGCTGCAATCTGTACATGCACACTTAGGAAAATAGTTAGGAAATATTTAGGATTTTTGGCCTCTCTTATGTCCATGTTTTCTTCTTCTCTTTTCACTTTCTTCTTTCTGAGTGATTAAAGCATGCATGTAGTTTTCCCTTCAAGTAGAATACATCTCTTGCTTAGGATAAGATTCATATGCACGAAGTAGGATAGTGTAGGAATATGGTGTGATCCCTGAGCTTGTAACTGATGGTTGATTTGCTTTTACTTTTCAGGTGCCATGATTTGAGGATGAAGGAGCCAGCTAGGAGATGCTCTGCACAGAGAAGAATATACAAGGCAATGATGGGTTCACCCTCATACTCCTCTGCTTTCTCTTTAATGCATGTGTATCTTTATTTTTCAGTAGCTGTATTTTACTTTTCAGTTACATCCCATGGCTTGTATGGGAAACATTTTACTCTCCTTGTGAATAAAAAATTGAATTCTGTAAATGAGTTGTATATCTCTTTCTACATTTCTACTTTCTGTATGGATGTATGATGAACTAAACAACTCAATAACATAATTGAATGTCTTAATCATAAAGGAAAGAACATTGAGTAGAACTTTTAACATTTAGTAATGAACTCTGATTTTCTCGAGATCTAAACTTATGTATGTTGTTCCAAAACTTTACACTTCACCTACTTTGCAATTGGATATTCTCATCAAGACAACACAACTATCGTTCGGGGCTTGCATGTTTTTTACTGAGGATGGTCATGAAATTTTAGACTATGTGATCTATTACATTTTGTATGTGAAAGACACATAGCTGTAAATTTCATGAAACCTTTAAATAATTTAGCAACAACGACATAATCTGTAAAAATAACATAATCGATGTGATCTCCCTAGCTTAAGTATACTTCTCCTATTCTATCCATCGTAACAAAGTTTTGAGTTTCCCATTTTTGCACAAGTGCAAAAATTGTCAACAAATACTCAAAAAATAAGAAACACGAGATAGTTATAATAATAACAACAATAATTACATTTTATGGTTGTTGTAAAGCTCACATTTTACACAAATAATTACAACATTCAAATAGATGAATAATTATTTTGTTTTATTAACATTGTAGTACACATGACCCTATAAGAGATCACTTAGGACTTCGTGCAACACATATTATGTTTACACAACAATAACCCACATAGATAACATGAAAACATGTGACGCACATCAAGAACAACCCTTTCTTTTTTTACAAGGCACAACATAAAAATTCAACTACAGTATACACTTACAGATAAGGTCCCACGACACGATATTTTAGGGTTACACATTTAATAAAATCATCTTTCTCTCTTTCACTTAAGTTTTAGGAAGGTTCATAATGTGAGAATCATAAAATACTTTTTCCGTTTTATATATTCTTTATATTGCTTAACATTTAACTTAAGGTATATCTCGTTATATAAGGTTCATCTACCTTATTTCCATTACTTATTTAATTCACTCATTTTTCAAATGGGTAATTAGTTTCACATAAGGCTAATTACATACACACACACAACTACTATGTCTTATCCCCAGGATTCACTCCTAAGGAATGCATCTAGATCTTATATCATACATTCGTTACACAATGGAACAAGTTTAAGTCCAACGGATGTGAAGTTAATTTTTTTGTTTAAGGATTGAGGTAAATTTGTTTCATTCATTTATAAATTGATAATTGAGTTAGTACACAATAAGTTTTATAAGAAATTAGGTTATTTATCCATAGCGAGAGGGTTTATTAACATTACAATGAAGATCATGTTTCACTTAACCCATGGAATAACATATCACAATATCTATTCCCAAGGACAAACATCAATTATAGTTTTATTATACTTATATTCGATAGTTAGTTACCAATTCAAAGAAACTTAACATGGAAACATACTTCCTTATTTTATTTCTAGGATGGGTTTCTTGAGTATTGTTTTCTGCCAACTCAAGAGGGTTTTCCCTGACTAAGTTCATATGCCTTCTTGTTTGAAATTGTATAAAATATTTGTTAATGGGGAATTTGAATCCTCAATGAAACCAATTGTCCCTGTGTTAGGGGATTTATATCTAGGAAATGATCACATAGTTTCACATTTGTCCCAACTCGGCGGTGTCTTGCCTTCTCTTCCATACAATGCTTGAATTGGAGCCATGCCAATTGAACTCTGAAATTTTTTATTGTAGGAAAACTCCACCAAATAAAAGTACTCCTTCCACATCGATTGATGGTCCATGACGTACATCCTAAGCATGTCCTCCAAGATCTGATTCATCCTCTCTATCCATCCATCTGTCTCCGGGTGATAAGTTGTAATGAACTTTATGTTCATCCACGAGAACATGCTTCAAGGTAGTACAGAAGTGAGAAGTTTATAAAGGATCGCGGTCACAAATGATCCTCTTCGGAATCCCATGCGGTCTAACAATATCATGAAGGTATACTCGTGCCACTGCACTAGTTGTGTAGATGGTCTTCACCGAAGAAAAGTGAGCCACTTTCATCAATTTATCCATTGTGACCATGATGGAGTCATGGTTGTATCTCGATGTCGGTAACCCAAATATTAAATCCATGGAAATTGTGTCCCATTTCCACTCTGGTATGGTGTGAGGGAAGAGAAGGTGAGCTCAGTGTTGATGCTCAGCCTTCACATTCGACACTCTAACTAGTTTCACACAAACCGAGCTACGTCTCTCCATAGTCCACTCCAATGCTACAAATGTCTCAAGGTGGCATGCATCTTCTTCACCCAGGATGCACTGAATAAGGTGCACAATGAACCTTTACCAAAATATCCTATCTCAAGCCTCCATCTCTAGGAACATAAATATGACCTCTCGTATCCGAGAAGATCATCTCGCCACTAATGAAAATCCATCAAATTTCTGCTCAAGGTGCCTCGAGACTCAATCTCTGATTTTGATGCAAGGTAGAAGCTATCATGAAGGAGTTGATGCAAAATCTTGCTCCTCAAATTCGTACTCCACCGAAGTAGCCATAACCAAATGTCTCTATCTACTCGGGGTTTTTACAACCAAATTCTCATTCCCCTTCACATGCTCTATCTTAATTTCATACTCACAAATTAACTCTATCCAACGCCACTAATGAGAAATGAGATTGGGATGCATGAAGAGGTGGTGAAGACTCTAGTGATCAGTCATGAGCATAAATCTCTGGCCAAAAGGAAATGTCTCAACCGAACCAAGGCATGAACAACTACTACAAGCTAAAAGTAATGATTTGGATAATTGATCTTGTAACTCCCACTAGAAACAATTCACTTGAAACCCAAGCACAACCTAGGATGAGCTAAAAAAATTATGGAATATATATTTTTTAAAAGAGTCTACAACCAGTTACAAGGTAACAGTTGTCACTAACAAGTTAAAAACAATTCTAATCCACTAGAATACATATTTCTCTTATTAAAAATTATTAGACATCACAAGGTCCCAAAATTTAGGGTTAGAACATCCAATTAGGTTGAGAGGGTAATTCCTCACCATACCCACTCTCTAACAGGCTTAAAGATTCAACTTGTTTTTTTCTCAAAATTAATGCATTCAAAAATTCCCAAAATCATTCTCATTGGATAGGAAATTTCCTCACCTTTCCAGTGATATAAAGAAATCCTCCTTACTCCTTATATTTCTCGATTTTTGGGATGGTGGGCCTTGGGATGAAAATTTTCCCCAAGAGCGGGTCTGCATGGGTCCAAGGAGAAAAATTTGCCCCAAAGGTGGGTTTGCGGGCCGTGGGGAGAAATATTTCCTGGAGGAATAGTTAGGTAAGTATGTTAGCGGGAGAGATTTTGGTAATTTCTGCGTGGGGCAAAATTCAACTTTGTGCCCGAGCTCCCATGAGTCTGCAAGGGACATGTGGCACCTCCTAAGCCACGTGGGGAAAGCGGGGCAGCGGGGATAAAAGAGTTTTAGCACCCTAAAGGAAAAAAGGGGTAACATTTACCTATGCCTCTGCCGATGCCTCGCAATGCCATGTGGTAAATCCCGATTGCTCTTAGTCGGCGGGTAGAAGCAAAAATTAGGAAAATTTTCCAATTTTTTTTTTCAAAGTATTAAGGGAAAATTCGGACCCATGGGCCCACCAAGGAAATTTTTCCCATTTTTTTAATGCCAAGTGAAGAAAAAATTCAGAAGGCCATAAATTTTTATAAAGAGATTGGTTTTGGGAAAACAAGGACTTTCTGAAATCTCCCGACGTCCCCTTTACTCAAAAATCATTAAATTTTGATTTTGATAAAATTTAAGGGGTAAATTTTGTGAAAATGTTCTACAAGATTTTACAGTGTAAACTGGTAAATTTTAACTTATAAAATTTTTGTTCAAATTTGTCATTCTTTCTCCTTCAACATGTCAAATAGACATGGAGGTTTCCATTAGGAAAGTGTTAGGATATATTGTAAGCATAAAATTGTTGGATTGATTTGCATTTCGAAATTACAAGTTTCTTTTTACAACGAAAAAATCCTGCAAATTTACCTTGGCTCGATTGGAAGGTTTCCAAGACATTTCCTTAAGTGTTTTTAGTTTGGGTTGGGATAATTTTGGCCTGATTAAGTTCAATTTATTATTTCATTTGCCTCTTATCTATTTACAGGGTTATTTGAACATTTGATAAAGGAATTTTACAAAGTATACAGTGAATTGAAAGAAGTGTACACATTTCTAGAACAAAGATTAACTATCTCTTTTGCCATGAAATAAAACATTGAATTCATTCCATGCTAGTATTAAATAGTTTTCTTTCCTTCAATCAAACATTAAAACAGAATGTAGTTTCTATTCTTTCCAAAATCATATATTTTAAACAGGGCAGAATAATACATTTTCTTCTCACGTGTTTCACTTTTCCACTTTCCAAACAGGGATTTCATAGTGCATGTTAAACACAGATTTCCAATGGAAATAATATCATATGAACAAGAAAAAACACTTCTATTAATTCAAATGAAACTCTTACAACTTTCTTTCCATTTGATTTCAAAATACATCATACAAAATACGTATCATTCTTTCACATTCTTTCCAAAAAATAGAAAATAGAGTATAACTCTTTTACATTTCAAATTTCAACTTTCATTGTCAATAAAAAGTATCTTTCCATTACAATTAATATAAATATCATCCACTTCAAAGTGGGAAAGGGCTACAATAAGATTTCATTTCACAAGGGCATTTCAAACTTCATTTTTCTCACTCGAACAGCAACATGCAGATTTTTGATTTTTCCAATTTGATCACAACAAGAGTAGGGGAAATGCAATGCTTTCCACCCAACCAAGACATCTAATGAAAAGGAGAAGCCATCCTTCTTCATTTGCCCCCGATCCCCAACCATAATGCAATAAAAGATGTGATCTAACTCATGGCAACAACAGGCTTTCACAAACACACAAGCAACACTTTCACAATAAAAACATAGTCTAGAATAGAATGTAGTTTACAACTACATTAAAGCATGACAACCAATACTAAGGCTTCCTCAAGTAATCCAAAGGAGCAAGAAACTATGGGGGATGCTTCTTATGCCTCCCAAAAGGGGAAATTGGTATCACCACCGAATTACAAATCACCGAAATAGTATATCAAAGCCCGACATTCCTTATGCCTGCCCCAAGTACCCCTTATTCCTCACATTTCCTTATGCCTACCCAACCTCTTATATCATCCCATAATGAGTAAATAAATGCAAGTTATTTCTTTGCAAGGTGGAACCCAAATCCCAACTCCCTCCACCCTTATACCTCCCTAAAACACAATTGTGCCTCCCACAAAATAAACCCCATAGTCTTCTCCTACACCTTTCCTAGGCCATCTACCCAACAACCCACAAACATGCCAAAACATTCATACATTAACATATACATTCATAAAAGAAGAGCATTTCAAGAGCCAAGCTCCTACCTCTCCATGATGGAGTTGTTCCAAGTTCCAAAACAACAAGCTTTATCCCAATGTAAGTAGTCCAAATCAGCCAAGCACAAGCATGAAAAATATTCCAAAAACTTCTTCAAAGCAAGCGCTCCCAAAACAACAAGAAATTCGCCCAAAAATTAAATCTCAAAAAAATGAAGCAACCCCAAAACAAGGCAAGGAATTCGAATTTAATAGAAGAGGGAAGGGAAGAGAATGAGGTGGGTCCATGTAGGATGTCACATCACACATCCTCAATTCCAACCCCCAAATTCAACTTCATTCTCCAATGCATAATAAATAGGTGGGTGAAAAATATGACAATTTACTTTCACACTCAAATCCAACCCACACCCCAAAGGACTGAAATTATATCCTATAAGAAAAGTGCAATTAAAACCTATAATTTACCTTTTCAAAAAGTATTATAATAGTCTAATCTCAACTCTCCAACTGTAGGTATGGTTGGTAATTAAATTTAAGAGGTATGGGACAAGTTTTACTTGTCCCACAAGCCTCCAAAATCAGCCTCCAAGGACAATTTCGAATTTCCAAGAAGGTGGAGTGTTTCACACTCAAAAGTTAACTTACACATCACTTACACATTTCTTACAACACTTTAATTTTAGGCCAAAACTCTAATAATTAATTTCTTATGTCCCAATTTGATTAATTGATTTTAACAACATGTTTACTCACATTAATTTACCAAAATTAATAAATAATGAAAGGGGTAAACACATCACTTAATAAAGACATACAAACATCAATAAAAAGGAACCAAATAAATAAATACACATAACCCTTGGTCACATTTAAAGGTGATCCCCCATGGGAATCCCTAACAATCAAACACACACACATGAACAATACAAGTTTTCATGGTGACATTGTTGAATTCATCTAGAATTCCAATGTGGTTGGTCTCCAATCGCCCGATGTTTATTGTGATATTTTAAACTTACACAATACAAATACCCCTTCGGCCTCATGGCCATATCAGAACATCCAAATGAATATTATATAATTTAAAAATAATTAATATATAGATGAATCACAATGATATCCATAAAATCAACAATATCACTTATAATTTCATCAACAAATATATAATCATCAATTTTAAATTAAATTTTCTCGGTCTACTCAATATATCCAAATATCACATGTCCTAACAACATCCATATATATATATATATATATATATGTCCACCAACATGTCAACATCTATATAAAATGTCCCTAACAATCATCATGCATCATATATGAATCAGAGTCAACAATAATCCATGATCGACATCTAAGACCATACTAAATCAAAACGATAATAATGTCCATAATATAGTCAGCAGTATCATGATCAATATCAAAAGTTTCGAACAGAAGTGGGCATTGCATCCCCCTCTGTTAGACTCGACTTCCTCATGGAATTCATTGGAAAGAGAGATAGGAACAAATGCAATAGAAAGAGGATCACTTCCAGTATGAGATTTCTTGCTTAAAAAAATTGTGGGTCTATAGAACCTAAGTTTGGTCCAATGCAATTCAACAAGAAGAAGGTAGATTGCGAGGGATGAGTTCTAAAATTTCTACATGCAAGGCTACAAAACTTAAATCTAGAGAGTAAATTTACACTATCAACCAAGATACCACATATAACAATATAACATGAATAGTTCAAAAGAGTCTTAAGAGTAGTCACCAAGTAGAGGAATAATAAGGATAATTCTATGAGTTTTAGAACGACCACATAGTTTCCCAAGGAATAAAACATACTACAATAATAAAATTTGATGTTTCTACTAAGTTTAAGCCATGATTTAAAGGTTCGTTGTCTAGAAAAGGCTAGTAAAAATCAATTATGACCAAATTTGCACGAGGAACAAGTCTACTCAAGGTTCCAAAATTTGAGGATCACACAGGATGAGGTTAATCAACAAGGACACCTAAATCAGCAAAACATTTAAAATCAAGGAACTATTCAAGGAAAACACTTCTATAACTCGAGAGGGTACAATTAACTTTTCATGGTAATACAAGCAAAGTCAAGACCACAAGTTTTCCTATAGTCTAATTTTTACACTTTTGTTTTAAGAATCAAACACACCATACCAACCAAATCTAAAGAAGTCAACTGTTTAGCAAAAGAAAATTATATATATATATATCCCCTAGCAACTAACATATCAATACAAGTACCATACATTATAGCACAATGGGATTTATTTATCTTATTTCCTACTCAATCTCGGAATAACCATAAAGAGAGCACAAGAAACACCAAGGACCACTCAAGGTTGCTAGGGAGAAGAAAAAGTAACATGGGGTCCAACTACAATCCAAGGGTGCATCATATCAAAAGTGAATAACATCATCTTGCACTTTCCATCCTAATGGAAAAGGGGAAACAATAACAAGGTGACCCAAGAAAATATGAAGAAAAGAATACTTCCCAAAGTTATTTTATATCCTTAACATATGTTGCCTTAAAATTACAATAACTTAGGTCTCCAAGGACAAGACAACACGCAAGGAGATTGCTTATTAAACAACAGATAAGTATTAATCCAAAATGACCACAACTCACACTCATCGAGCTACAAGACGATAAGGGTATGATGACCCAAAACTCCCACAAGAAAGGCACATACATATATGAATAAGAAAGTAATAAGAAACTAGAACACATTGCTACCCACCATGTGTTTCACAATTTCAGTAAGCGAAAGAACTATAGGTTCAACTAAACATTGTACTCAATACACATAAATCTTAATTATTTTATAACTCAAGTAATTAAGTAAAAAGTTGTATTTTTTTTTGCTAAGCACATCCTTTAAAAGTTTTCTTAATTAAACTTCCTCCTATTATGACATCACAACATTGTGTTATAAGGACCACTAAGGGGGCATGATGACTCGCCATTTTGTAAAGGAAGAAAAGAGAAAAAGTATTTATTTTACTCTAGGGAGGTAGATGGACAAATTTTTCCTTTTCTGTTCTTCTACATGTTTTTTTTTCTTCGATTAATCTACGAATGTTAAAGCAAGAACCATTTTCTCTTTCTATGTTCCTGTTTATTTGTTAAGCTTCAAGGCCAAATCTCCTCAATTATAGTTCTATGATGTTTGGGTGAGTCAACTTGTCAATTAAAAATTTAATGAGAAGGAAGGGTAAACATATCACACTATTACTTTTATGACAGAGAGAGGTAAATCAACACATCACATTTTTAATTCTAAGAAAAACAAGGGACATTCAACATAGAAAACACATTATTACTTTTGTAAGAACTAGGAAACAATCAACCAACATGGATCACAACAATATTTCGAGATTTTTTTCCCACTAATTACAAGTATCATAAAACATTCCTAGTGGGTTTCTACAAGTTCTCAAAATAAGTTACAAGGGAGGCCCATTAAGGAAGCATAATTACTTTTACTGATCTACTAGGGTTTAACAATGTTTGTTGTTTTGGTGAAAACATTTTACTCACCTGATAAGACAAGGAAATTTTTCAAATCTACACCCATATTACCATAGGATACCACCAACCAAGCAATCAAAATGAAAAGGAAATATTTTAACTATAAGAACACCACATACTCGCTAGAAAGCGTCAAATGTAAGTAGACAATCAGCTATCTATTCAACATGGCTTTATGACCAAGAGTTACAGTTTTGCAAGAAGAATCACATTATAAAATACCACCGAGATTAAATTATCAAGGTCTAATTACACTATCATCACCAATGTCATGGTCCAAAAGACTCAAAGCATCCATAAGTGTCTCCACATAATCCAAAATTAATAGGTCATAAAGTATTATTCATAGTAACTAAAAATGTTAAGGAAAGGGTAGACTTATTTATAGGTCAAGAGGGAAAATAGACACACTTAATTTATACACAATACTCGAATGGGATTAAATCTAACCATAATTACCAAGATTCATACAATCTTCAAGTCACTACTTAATATAATGAAATGAGGAACTCTTGATAAAACATAGCATGCCATCAAAGAGAAGCCACTACTAGACAAACACTTTTCCACTAACATCCACAAATCGACCAAAAGCAAAACGATCCCACCATAATTCATCAACCCAAAATTAAACACCTCTACTCTGACGAGGTTCAAGCTCTTACCGGATTGTAAGAGAATCACCACCACCGCTAACAGGTTGCCAACTAGAATGCACAACATAACAAACTCTCTTCCCAACAAGGTCGAGTAATGAAAAGGTCACTCTAAGATCCTAGATACACTCAAGGTTCCGTGCATCTAAAACCAAGGCATAAATTTAAGCACCTAAGAGGACATTCAAGACACCTAGGGTGTACCCCCATATGACAAAATGTATGAATACAAGTAGCATAGAACCAGCTCATCATCATGTAAGAAGAAATAGACATAACATTTAGCTAAGCATCCAACAACATAATGATCTCCGAGTCACCAATCAAAATAAAGTCCAAGAAATATCAGCAATAGAGGAAGGTGGCTAAGTAGCTGCATTCAAAAAGTCTGAAAATTCTTGCAAAAATTTAAATAACTAGAAGAGCCCCAGAGCTTCTCAATCCAATAATAAAAATAAGATTTTGGTCCTTGATAAAATGAAACAATTTTACGAATGTAAAATACAAAATGTTAACACCACATTCACTTCGCAGCCCTTCATGGCACGCCAATAGGGGTACTCTTCCTTGAGGTTAGTTCCAGGACACATGCACAGGATTGGGTCATAAACGACACCCAAACTTAATGTCCACTCTCCCATATAGGTAACAAAATGAAAAACTAACAACCAGACTATCTTTCCTAACTACTGAAGGAAGGAAGCTCTAAACAACTTCTAATTTACTCTTCCCAACCCTAGGACACAACCATTATTGTCTAACCATAAGATTCACACCATATACTTTATCATTCCAACAACTCCAATAAGAAAGGGTCTCAAAAAGGGATTAAAGCATCATGCAATAAAATCAAGTATTAGGACTTGTAAAACAACACATTTTCAAAGGGGAACCAATTTTCCAGTACACTAGAAGTTCACAAGAATCAATTTAATTTGACATTCTTAGTTACTCGAGTTCGGAGAAAAATGCCATTGAGGAAGTACAAAAATTCAAAAAATTAGTATTTTATTATTATTTTACTTTTGGTAGTTCAAATGAATAGAATAATGTAATATTTCTTCATACGCATTTCTTTTTCAATTTTCAAACAAGTTTGTTTTCTTAGATTCAAAAGTGTGCTAGGTTTACGAGTTCATGTCTCAAGTTTTCTAGTGTACCCAAGGGTTCAACCTTTGAACCCATGGCTCGATACCAAGTGTAACTCCCACTAAAAACAACCCACTTCGGACCCAAGCACAACCTAGGATTAGCTAGGAAAATTATGGAATAATTTTTTTTTTTAAAAGAGTCTACAACTAGGTTACAAGGCAACAATTGTCACTAACAAGTTCCAGAATAATTCTAATCCACTAGAATATAATTTTCTCTTATTAAAAATTATTAGAGGTCACAATATCCCAAAATTTAGGGTTAGAAGGTTCAATTAGGTTCAAAGGGTAATTCCTCATCATACCCACTCTCTAACAGGCTTAAAGATTCAACTTGATTTTTCTCAAAATTAACGCATTCAAAAATTCCCTAAATCATTCCCATTGGATAGGAAATTTCCTTACCTTTCCAGTGATATAAAGAAATTCTCCTAACTCCTTATATTTCTCGAGTTATGGGCCGGTGGGTCTTGGGTGAAAATTTTCCACAAGAGTGGGTCTGTGGGCCTAGGGGAGAAAATTTGCCCCGAGGGGGTGGAGTGTGGGCCGCGGGAGAAATCTTTCCCAAAGGAGTAGTCAAGTCGGCGGGGCGGTGGGAGACATTTTGGTAATTTCCCAAGTGGGGTGAAAAGTCAACTTTGCGCCGCGCTCTCCTTGAGTCCACAAGGGACACTGGCACCTCCTAAACCATGCGGGGAAAGCGGGGCGGTGGGGATAAAAGAGTTTTAGCACCCCGAAGGCAAAAAGGGGTAACATTTACTTGTGCCTCTGCTAATGCCTCATGATGCCATGTGGCAGCTCCTAATTGATTACGAGGCTAGTGGGGAAAAATTAGGAAATTTTTCCCAATAATTTTTCGAAGTGCTAAGGGAAAAATTTGGACCCACGGGCCCACCAAGGAAATGTTTCCCATTTTTATTTTTTTGACACCAAGTGAAGAAAAACTTCAGAAGGCCATAACTTTTGATAGAGAGCTCGGTTTTGGGCAAACGAGGACTTTATCGAAAGATCTCGATGTCCCCTTTACTAAAAATCATTAAATTTTAATTTTGATAAATTTTAAGGGGTAAATTTTGTGAAAATGTTCTATAGGATTTTACAGTGCAAACTGGTAAATTTTAACTTATAAATTTTTGTTCAAATTTGTCATTATTTCTCTTCAACATGTCAAATAGACATGGATTTTTCCATTGGGAAAGTGTTAGGATATATTGCAAGAATAAAATTTTTGGATTGATTTGCATTTCAAAATTACAAGTTTCCTTTTACAATAAAAAGCTTGCAGATTTGCCTTGGCTCGATTAGAAGGTTTTCAAGACAATTCCTTAAGTGTTTTTAGTTTGGTTTTCGATAATTTTGGCCTGATTAAGTCCAATTGGTTATTTCATTTTCCACTTATCTATTTGCAGGGTTATTTGAACATTTGGTAAAGGAATTTTACAAATTATACGTGAATTGAAAGAAGTGTACACATTTCTAGAAACGAGATTAACTATCTATTTTTCCATGAAATAAAACATTGAATTCATTCCATGCTGGTCTTAAATAGTTTTATTTCCTTCAATCAAACATTAAAACAAGAATGTAGTTTCTATTCTTTCCAAAATCATATATTTTAAATAGGGCGAATAATACATTTTCTTCTCACGTGTTTCACTTTTCCACTTTCCAAATAGGGATTTCATAGTGCATGTTAAACAAATATTTCCAATGGAAACAATATCATATGAACAAGACAAAACATTTCCATTAATTCAAATTAAACTCTTACAACTTCCTTTCCATTTGATTTCAAAATACAACATACAAAATATGTATCATTCTTTCACATTCTTTCCAAAAATAGAAAACAAAGTATAACTCTTTTACATTTCAAATTTCAACTTTCATTGTCAATACAAAGTATCTTTCCATTACAATTAATATATATATCATCCAATTCAAAGTGGGAAAGGGATACAATAAGATTTCATTTCACAAGGGACTGTCAAACTGTCTTTTCTCAGCTCCAGAACAACAACATGTAGATTTCTCATTCTTCCAATTTGATCACAACAAGAGTAGGGGAAAGGCAACGCTCTCCACCCAACCAAGACATCCAATGAAAAGGAGAATCGATCCTTTTTCTATTGGCCCCCGAGCCCTAACCATAATGCAATAAAATATTTGATCCAACTCATTACAACAACATGCTTCCACAAACACACAAGCAACACTTTAACAATAAAAACACAATCCAGAACATAATGTAGTTTACAACTACATTAAAGCATGATAACCAATACTAAGGCTTCCTACAGCAAGCCAAAGGAGAAAGAAACTATGGGGATTCTTCTTATGCCTCCCAAAAGGGGAAATGAGTATCACCACTTGAATTACAAACCTCCAAAATATAGTATATCAAATCTCTGACATTCCTTATGCCTCCCCAAAGTACCTCTTATTCCTCACATTTCCTTATTCCTCCCCAACCTCTTATGGCACCCCATAATGAGTATAGAAATGAAATCTATTTATTTGCAAGGTGGAACCCAAATCCCAATTTCCTCCACCCTTATACCTCCCTAAAACACACTTGTGCCTCCTATAAAATAAACCCCATAGTATTTTCCTACACTATTCCTAGGCCATCTACCCAACAGCCCACAAACATGCCAAAACATTCATACATTAACATATACATTCATAAAAGAAGAGCATTTCAAGAGCCAAGCTCCTACCTCTCCATGATGGAGTTGGTCCAAGTTCCAAAACAACAAGCTTTATCCCAATGCAATTAGTCCAAATCAGCCAAGCACAAGCATGCAACAATCTTCCAAAACTTCTTCAAAGCAAGAGCTCCCAAAACAACAAGGAATTCACCCAAAAATAAAATCTCCAAAAATGAAGCAACCCCAAAACAAGGAAAGGAATTCAAATTTAATAGAAGAGGGAAGGGAAGAGAATGAGGTGGGTCCATGTAGGATGTCACATCACACATCCTCAATTCCAACCCCAAAGTCAACTTCATTCTCCAATGCATAATAAATAGGTGGGTGAATAATATGATAGTTTACTTACACACTCAAATCCAACCCACACCCCAAAGGACTGAAATTAAATTATGTAATAAAAGTGCAATTAAAACCTATAATTTACCTTTTCAAAAAGCATTATAAAATTCTAACCTCAACTCTCCAACTGTAGGTATGGTTGGTAATTAAATTTAAGAGGTATGGGACAATTTTAACTTGTCCCACAAGCCTCCAAAATCAACCTCCAAGGACAATTTCAAATTTCCAAGAAGGTGGAGTGTTTCACAGTCAAAAGTTAACTTACACATCACTTACCCATTTCTTACAACACTTTAATTTTAGGCCAAAAGTCTAATAATTACTTTCTTATGTCCCAATTTGATTAATTAATTTTAACAATATGTTTACTCACATTAATTTACCACAATTAATAAATAGAAAGGGGTAAACACATCACTTAATAAACACATACAAACATCAATAAAAGGAACCAAATAAATAAATACACATAACCCTTGGTCACATTTAAAGGTGATCCCCCATGGGAATCCTCATAATAAATAAACACACACACATGAACAATACAAGTTGCCATGGTTACCTTATTGAATTCATCTAAAATTCCAATGTGGTTGGTCTCCAATCCCTCGATGTTTGTTGTGATATTTTAATCCTACACAATACAATACCCCTTCAGCCTCATGGCCAGATCAAAACATCCAAATGAATATAATATAATTTCAAAATCATCAATATATATATGAATCACAATGACATCCAGACAACCAATAATATCACTTACAATTTCATCAAAAATATATAATAATCAATTTTAAATTGATTTTCTTGGTCTACTCAATATTACCAAATATCACATGTCCTAACATGTCCATAAATATATATATATATATATATATATATATATATATATATATATATATATATATATATATATATATATATATATAACCATGTCCAATAGCATGTCAAAATCTATATAAAATAACTCTAACAATCATTATGCATCATATATGAATCGAGTCAATAATAATCCATGATATGACATCTAACACCATACTAAATCAAAATTTTAGTAATGTCCATAATATATTCAGCAAAGATCATGATAAATATCAAAAGTGTCAAAGGGAAGTGGACACTATATCCCCTCCCCTTAGACTCGATTTCCTCCTGAAGTCACCTTTGGAAAGAAAGATAAGAACAAATGCAATATAAAAAGGATCACTCCATTATGGGATTGCTTGCTTCAAACAAGTGTGGGTCTACAAAACCTAATTTTGGTCCAATGTAATTCAGCGAGAAGAAGGGAGATTGCAAGGGATGAGTTCTAAACTTTCTGCATGCAAGGCTATGAAAACTTAAATCTAGAGAGTAAATTTACACTATCAACCAAGATACCACACATAACAATATAACATGAATAGTTCAAAAGAGTCTTAAGAGTAGCCACCAAGTAGAGGAATAATGAGGAGAATTCCATGAGTTTGAGAACAAACACATAGTTTCCCAATGTATACAACATATTACAATAATAAAATTTGAGGTTTCTACTAAGTTTAAGCCATGATTTAAAGGTTCGTTGTCTAGACAAGGCTAGTAAAAATCAGCTATGACCAAATTCACACGAGGAACAAGTCTACTCAAGGTCCAAAAATTTGAGGATCACGTAAGATGAGGTTAATCAACAAAACATTTAAAATTAAGGAACTATTCAAGTAAAGCACTTCTATAACTCAAGAGGGTACAATTAACTTTTTATGGTAATACAAGTGAAGTCAAGGCCACAATTTTTCCTATAGTCTAATTTTTACACTTTTGTTTTAAGAATCGAACACACCATACCAACCAAATCTAAACAAGTCTAAATTTAGCAAAAGAATCAATATATTATATATATAATATATATATATATATATATATATATATATATATTATATATATCTCCCCTAAAGCAACTAACATATCAATACAAGTACCATACATTATAGTATATTGGGATTTATTTATCTTATTTTCTACTCAATCTCGGTATAACCATAAAGAGGTAACTAGGGAGAAGAACAAGTAACACGGGGTCCAACTACAATCCAAGGGTGCATCATATCAAAATTGAATAACATCATCTTACACTTTCCATCCTAATGGAAAAGGGGCAACAATAACAAGGTGACCCAAGAAAATATGAAGAAAAGAAAATTTCCCAAAGTTATTTTATATCCTTAACATATGTTGCCTTAAAATTATAATGACTTAGGACTCCAAGGACAAGACAACACGCAAGGAGGTTTCTTCTTAAATAACAAATAAGTCTCAATCCAAAAAGGACCACAACTCACACTTGTCGAGCTACGCGACGATAATGGTATGATGACCCAAAATCCCACATGAAAGGCACATACATCTATGAATAAGAAAGTACTAAGAAACTAGAACACATTGCTATCCACTAGGTGTTTCAAAATTTCAGGTAGGTGTGACAAACTACGAGTTAAACTAAACATTGCACTCAACCTATAATTTTCCTTTTCGAATTTCCAAGGACAATTTCTAATTTCCAAGGACAATTTCGAATTTCCAATAAGGTGGAGTGTTTCACATTCAAAAGTTAACTTACACATCACTTACATATTTCGACAACACTTTAATTTTAGGCCAACACCTCTAATAATTACTTTCTTATGTCCCAATTTGATTAATTAATTTTAACAACATGTTTACTCACATTAATTTAGCACAATTAATAAATAATGAAAGGGGTAAACACATCACTTAATAAACACATACAAACATCAATAAAAAGGAACCAAATAAATAAATACACATAACCCTTGGTCACATTTAAAGGTGATCCCCTCCATGGGAATCCCTAAAAATCAAACACACACACATGAACAATACAAGTTGCCATGGTGACCTTGTTGAATTCATCTAGAATTCCAATGTGGTTGGTCTCCAATCCCCGATGTTTGTTGTGATATTTTTAACCTACACAATACAAATACCCCTTCAGCCTCATGGCCATATCAGAACATCTAAATGAATATAATATAATTTTAAAATCATCGATATATATATATATATATATATATATATATATATATATATATATCACAAGGACATCCAGATAATCAACAATATCATTTATAATTTCATCAAAGAACTATAAAATCATCAATTTTAAATTCAATTTTCTCTCTCTACTCAATATATCTAAATATCACATGTCCTAAAAACATCCATAAATATATATAACCATGTCCAACAACATGTCAACATCTATATAAAATGTCTCTAACAATCGTCATGTGTCATATATGAATTAAAGTCAACAATAATCCATGATCTAACATCTAACACCATACTATATCAAAACTATTATAATGTAAATAATATACTCGGGAGTATCATGATCAATATCAAAATTGTCGAAGGGAAGTGGGCACTACGATCTCATAATCCTTGAGTTTGAGAGACTCAAAATAAATCACTCGGCCCTCCTGCATCAACACACCTCCTAGTCCTGCCAAAGAAGCATCTGTGCAAACTAAGAAATCACACGAGGGTATGGAACTGCAAGAATAGGTGCGGTCATGAGGCATTCCTTTATTGTTACGAAGGCCTGCTCACATATATCTCGACCATAAGAAATTCTTCCCTTTCTATTGAAGGGAAGTGATGGGGATGCACAACCCGAGAAAATTCTTGATCAAATATCCTATTGTACTTAAGCCAAACCCATGAAACTGGGCACCTCAGTCACACTAATGGGTGCTAGCCAATCCATAATGGATCTAATATTAGACGGATCAAATTCAATACATCCCCCAAAAATTAAGTGACCCAAATATTACACCTCGGACTGAAAGAATGCATACTTCTCTAGGTTCCTGTAAAGCTCCTACTCACAAAGAAACTGTAGAACCGGAAGAAGGTACTCCTCGTGCTCCCCACACATACATAATTAAATAAGAATGTTTTCAAGAAACATGATCAAGAAGTGATCCAAAAATTACTTGAACACCCCGTTCATCAAACTCATGAACACTACGGGTCCATTCGAATCAAACAAAAAGGCACAACTGTGAACTCATAGTACCCATATCTCATGTGGAAAGCTGACTTGTGGATATCTACCTCTGAAATCCTTAGCTGATGGTATCCAAACTTAAGATAAATCTTAGAAAATACTATGGCCCCTTCATGTGATTATACAAATCATCAATACGAGGAAGGGGATAACGATTCTTGATTGTTACTTTGTTCAGTTGTTTGTAGTCAACACACAACTGCAGGATCTGTCCTTCTTAACAAAAATCATTAGTGCACCCCAAGGGGATACACTAGGATGGATTAGGCCTTTCTCAAAAGCCACACCAATTGTAACTTGAGCTCATAAAGCTCAAGTGTGGTCATCCTATAAGGAGTGCATGAGATAGGTTCTGCTCTTGGAACCAAGTCAATGTGGAAGTCTATCTCACGTGGGGAGGCATCCTTGGTAGCTCACTAGGAAACACATCAAAAACTCCTGCAAAATGGGGTGGTTATCAATTAAAGGTGCACTAGCCCCATCCTCTGACCTATAACTAACAGTAATAGCATACAACTGACACCCATGTCATGCACACCACTTAAGCTGCATAGCAGAAATAGTGCGGATAGAAATGGGTCTCCTAACTCTCTTGGTATGAGTGACTCAACTCCCAAATCATCTTTACATAATATAATATTATGGTAACAATAAAATTTGTCCCTATGTGCGGATAACCAATCTGCATTCCCAAGATGAATCCATACAAACCTAATAGAAGGATATGAAGATCTAAGGTAGTGGTGAAGGGTCCCAAATCCACCACGCACTCCTTAACTAAGGAGTCTATAAATATTTTGGCTCCAAAAGCCATCTCGAAATCCAAACTAAGGGCCTACATAATTGTCACCATCCTACAACACTCTCTTAATGATGGTGCAATAAATGAATCGAGATGAACAAGAATCAAATATAATAGAGGTCGGAATACCACCAATGCTACTGCGATCTGTTATCTCTCGAAAGTGCACCTTGTAGAGATGGTTGAAATTTTTCTAAGCTTGCACAAATGATCTCTCTCTTTCATAGATCAATGGAAACACCTCGAGTGCATGGGTATACCTAATTCGAGGTGAGTCTCTGGTATCAAGGTCGGTTCCTTGTTGGTGTATCCTAAACTACTTTATGGGAGTTTGAGAGTAAAAGATGAATGTAAAAATGATTAAAACTAAGGTGATACACAAAATTTGTGTGAGGGATTTGACTAAGTATATGCACAACTGATCATGAAGGATTCTTGATGCACGAACCAATAGTATTTTTGTAGAATATATAAGGGCAAAACACTTGATTGTACTTAAGGATCACAACAAGATTAAAAGTTAACATGCACATTAAAAATTAAGTAGAAACAACTGAAATTTGCAGCAGGGTAAGGTGGTTGATTAGGTAATTTGCATTCACAAGATTAACATAACATACACAAGACTGTAAAATAACTTGGAAAGGCGAAAAGACTTCTTACTCGGAGGAAAAACTAGCAAAATTTTCTTTAGTATTTATATATCCAAAAGTCCTCCAGTCATAATGTTTGTGCTTTGCAAAGGCACACAATATATAGTAAAATAAATTTCACCCCCTTCCTAAAAATATCCTAAGGCTTGTACTTGCCCATGCATCCTAATTATATCATTTATTTGAATAAAATAATACAAACTAGAGCATGCGATTAAAAATAGGCATTAATATCCTTGTTTACAATGCAATAAACTGAAGTTGATTGTATTCTATTTTTAATAAAGTGGGGAATAATTTTGCTAAAAATAAAATTGCTTGCTAGGAAAGTATCCTTCCATGGCATGCACTTGTCTCTTCTCTATTCTCGTCTTCTTGTGAAGCATGCAAAAAATCAATTCTCTTCCCGTGAGCAAAATAATTACATCAATTGCAATACTTTGTAAAATAATTCATCCAAGTATCAATCGACTTGGACCACGTTTTTCTCGATGCGACACTCAATATGTTTTCTAGTGATCACATGGATAACACTTACAACTCCACTTTAACTCCTTGGTGTGGGGACCACCTTCATATTACGGTTTGGCCACCTTGTGGACTTAGCATATTAACCTAGTTCTTGATATGAGATGAGGGGACCACCTTTGCATTATACTTGGTTTTTATAATATTCGGCCACATGCTATAGTATATACTTTCTGTCCCATAGTTTTCAGCCTTGGCATTATTTAAAGGAAAAGGTTGGAAATACCTTTTATTTGATCATTTATATAATGATTTGGTTGGCTTTTGTTTATTTTGAATTGATTATAGTTTAGACTTTGAAATTCATGGCAATGATTATTTGTTTGGTGATGTGGGCTGGCCCCTTCCCCATGGTGACTCACCCCTCCATACATTTTTTCGGTGGCAATTTGACCTGTGTTGAGTTAGCTTTGATATTGATGATGAAAAATGGGTCGTTGATCTCTGTACCTGTGTATTTGATGTCGTTAATCTCTTATCCGTGATTAGGGTTTCTGTATGCATTGAATGTTGGTTGGTGGAAATTTAACCCCACCCTAATTAGGGTTTTATGAAATCTCGCCACGTATATGAATTGTTTAACCTTGGTTGGGTTTGGTCCTTGATGAAGACCATCGATCTCTGTCCCTGATGGACTTGCACCATTGATCCTGACCCTTGGTTAGGGTTACGGTCTACATTGAATATTGCTTTGGCATGGTGATGACCATGATGGTTTGCTTGGAACTTTGGGATTGATCTTTGAGCATTGATTGATTGTCCTTTTGTTTTATGACCGTTGATCTTTAACTGTGGTTGAGTTCTAACCAAACCGATGCTTGGGTTTTGGCGGTAAAGAGAAGCTCAACCCTAATGATCATTTCATTTGGATTTTCAGTACGTGGGTGAAGCCCTGGCAAAATTTTGTTTGACATCATTGTTGATCACTTCGAGCTCGGCTCTATCTGGCTTATGGTCTTTAAAATCTCAGTGTGATATCTCACTATCTGTCTTGCATCGATGAGCTCATCTTTGCTTTGATGAAAAAGGTTTCATGCCTTGTGGGATTCTTTGAGACTTCTTGGTCCCGAGCTTTCAAGGTGAAGAATTGTATTCATGGCCGCGTCTTTCTTATGAACTTCAAGCTCAGTTTTGAGGTTTTTCTTGTTTTTGTATCTTCACGCATCTTATATATTCATTCTTTTTCTCTATTAGAACTTTCTGAGTGAATTTGGATGATGCTCGTCATTTTTTAGGGTAACCCTCGAGCTTGGTTCCCGAATGTGAATGTGTTTTCTGAGTTTTGGAACTCAGTGAGGTTTGTGGACACCATTTCTGTCCCTTTTGAGCTTTGTTAATTTGGCTTTATGAAAGAATGGCCACCATGTCAACCTCTACTGAGCTCGGTTCTATGTAACTAGCATCACTATTTGATGAGGATGGTAAGCTTCTTGATTTCCTAAGTTTTCACTATTAATTGGTCTTTATCATTTCGACTTCCAAAACTGATACTCATTTTTCTTTGCATTTTTGGGATTTTACGGTTCCTTTGGGGATTTCATGTTGAAAACTCATTATAGGCTCTTCTACTTGACTCCCGAGTTCAAAACTTCTCATGGGCATATGGATTTCTTGTCTCATCATTTAATTGCTTGAAATTTTCGACTGTTTGATTATAAATGGTGAGTTCTTTGTCTGTTACTCTGATTTCTTGATACCCATTAATGGGTTTTGTGATTAAAACTAGAAATCTGTACTCTTCCCTGATTTTGAATCATTTTGCACTTAGATTCATTCTATTCTTGGTTGATGTCAAAAAATTGGAACAAAACTTGACCATGAGTTCGAAACCTACATGTTCTTCTATCTCTATTTCTGGGTTGCTCGTGCTTTTGGGTTTTCTTTGAAATTCTATCCATTATTAGGAATACCACTTTGTTATTGACTGAGAGTTGCTTCTTGTAATTGTTGAGTTTTGTTCACTTCAAAGTAGATGGGATTGTATTTTTTAAAACTCATAAGTCTTCCTTATTTTGTGAAGCAACCTTTTGATCTTCTCTATTTTAGACCTTGATTATGAGAAAACTGGTAGGGTCGGCCTTGTTATTTTGATCCATGGTTCTAATTCCTCATGATGTTTACTTGAATCCTTGATACTTATAGCTTTGAAACGTTAAATACAATTCCCATTTCTGTTGGAACACTGTGGTCTAGTATTTGTTGTTACATCTAGCTTGTAAAAGGAAATTGCATTTATTTTAATACTCTGGTGACTGTGATGAGCTTCATAATTTTTCCTTGGCCTCTGAAGCTCTAATATTGTCACTGTTATATTTCACATATGTTATCATGTCTTCCATAAATTAGTTTTCTTCTTCTGTAACGCATTTTGAACACTGCCTTTCTGTATTAGTTTCTTTTTCCTTAAGACAAATGTCATCCCCTTTGCAGTTGTTGAGAATATTATGGAAATATTAGCTATGCTCTCTGTATTTAACTGAAAATACCTTCTTTATCATTGGCGGGTTTGTAGAATTCTGAGACCTTGATAAATGCTTCCATTGATCTCTGAGTAATAAGTTTTGTAACTCATTCCTGTAGAGTTAGTATTGACTTCAAAATCTGATATTGTGTTTGATGAATTATGAGTTTGTCATTCTCTGTAAGTTTCTATTGATTATTTGACTGAGTGAAAATATCAAATCCCTTTGAACACTAGATCCTGGATTCACTGTTTATCTTTGTAGAGATCTTCATCCTTTACTATGTTTTGAAGATAGTTATATCTTAAATCTGGGTTATTATCTCTTTCTGAAGCCCTTTACAACTATAGATTTTACCTGAATCACTTCTCACTTCTAATGTCATCATGAGATAGCTCCTTTGTTTATCTGTAATGGCTTTTGATCATGTCATAGATGAGTAATACTTACTTGAATGAATATACTTCAATGATATTATAGTATCTCTGTGTTCTCATATTTTCTTTATTTTGAAAACTGTAACTTAAAATAGCTGAAATTTGTAAGATTATCTTGGAAGTTAAATTCTCTTCAGTTGTTTGAGTTATAAGGACTTATTTTCTACATTATATACTATATTTCCTTTCATTACAACTCTGATATGTTTATTGAAAAATATGAAATGTTGATTTCATAAAGGCGAAGCCACAGCAATTTTTTTTTAGAAATCTTTTCTTTAATGCATTTTTAAGAAATAGTAGTTATATGTTCTGATCTAGAATATTTAAAATAACACTTTTGATGCTGAACTAATATAGCAATTGAGAACTGAAAACATGATAGTTGTTTCTCTTGATCATGTAATGCTTTTCTGTTTTCTGTATCACTTATTTGATTTACATAGTTCTTTTAAAGCATGTAGTAATTGAAACAACATGATGAAAAGTTGTAAATGTCCATTTTACATGGCGAAGCCCTGTCAAAATTTTCCCAGAATCTTCTCTCTCATCCTGTTTCAATGTAATCCCTTTTACTTTTAGCTTCAGCTTCTTGAAATCTGATTCTCCATCTTCTTTGCAAACTGAAAAATGTACTTCTATCTTCCATTCTCTCTTTTGAGCTCTAACCTCTTCCATTTGTAGAATGTTTGCTAAACTTTGAGTTGCACTCTTCCTTCTTCTTAGCATGTACTTATGACTTATTTATTTCTCTCTTTGGTTGCAACCTATACCTGCACACTTAGGAAAACAGTTAGGAAATATTTAGGCTTTTTGGCCTCTCTTATGTCCATGTTTTCTTCTTTCTTTTACTTTCTTCTTTCTGAGTGAAAAAAGGATGCATGCAATTTGTTATTCAAGTAGAATACATCTCCTCCTTAGGGGAAGATTCATATGCATGAAGTAGGTTAGTGTAACATTCAGTAATGAACTCATATTTTTATGTGATCTGTACTTATGTTTGTTGTTCCAAAACTTTACACTTCACCTACTCTATAATTGGATGTCCTCATCAAGACAACATAACTATCCTTCGGGGCTTGTGTTATTTTGTTGAGGATGGTCATGAAATTGTAAACTATGTGATCTGTTACATTTTGTAACAACACACATAGTTACAGATTTCATGTAATCTTTTAAATAAATTAGCAGTAACGACATAATCTAATATAATATCCCATAGCTTAGGTATACTTCACCAATGCTACCCATTGTAACGAATTTTCGAGTTGCCCATTTTTGCACAAGTGTAAAAATTCTCAACATTTCGAGCAATCTTGTGGGGAAAGCTATCTGCTTGGTTCTATACTAGTGCCTTGCTCTTATCTATTGGGCATGGAGTCTCAAGAATATATATGAAATCTACCTTTTACGAAAGGTCCAACCCTTCCAAAACAAAACTAAAATTGGGAAAGGATCTGGTAAATCAGATCACATGCACAAATGCACTTATTGAATTGAAAAAATGATGTAATGTGCGAGAAAATGCACTTATTGAAGGGAAACATACCATTCATAGGAATGGGAAGTTCCTCTCCATTTAGCTTCAAAAGATGAAAAGCATTGTGTTCCTTGCAAGCTGAAATCATGTAAGGACCACTCCAGAGTGTATCAAACTTTGAGTGTCTTCTTGGCTTTGCACGATCAACATCCCACTTTAACAAAATATCTCCTTCATTGAAGACTCTGAATTTGGCTTTCTTGTCAAAAGTATTCTTGATTTGTTTCTGATTCTTTTCCATATTTAAATGATCTTGATCTCTCAGCTCTTGTAATTCCATTAACTCGTATTATGTGAAATTGTAATGGTTCATTCTCAAGCAACTCTATTTGATGTAGAAAATCTAATGCGGGTAACTCAACTGAAATAGGCATTCTTGCTTCTTTTCCATACACAAGATTGTATGGTGAATTGCCAACTGATCTTTTAGGAGTCACTCTGTCATTAAAGTGCGAATTCAACATCGGATGCCAAGCTATTTGATTATCCTTGAGTGTTCTTCGATGATTCTTAATAGATTATTATTAATACTTTTAGCTAATCCATTACCTTATGGGTAATAATTAAATGAAGAAATTAGATATATTCCATGTTTGACAACCTAATTTGTTATCTTTGCACCAAGGAATGCTAAAGCATTATCTGATATGATAGTTGTTGGAACACCAAATTTGCAAATTATTCCTTCATAAAATGATAGTATTGAAGCTTCTTTAGCATCTTTCAGGCTATTGCTTGATCCATCGTGCAAAATAATCTATACCAGTTAAGATCCACTTATGTCCTTGTGACGAAGGCGGGTTTATCATGCCAATAAAATCAAGACCCCACTGCATAAAAGGCTGATCAGATGAAATAGGATCTGCAAAGGAAACGAAGCAAGACGTTCTTTTCCAACAAAGAAAGCACATTTCTTACACTTTCTAATCCATTCAAAATAGTCTTTGAATATGCTAGGCCAATAGTAACCTTCTTTCATAATTTTTAAAGTTGTAGTATGTGCTAAGAAGTGACCTCCTGTAGGTCCTTCATGGAATTCTGATAATATTTTCTGAATTTTATCATAATCAACACATCGCAGCAAGATCCCATTTATATCCCTTTTGAACATCACACCACGAAAAGATAAGGAATAGCTTGCAATATAAAATATCTTTATTTATTCTTATCCCTACCTTATGGATAGGTGTGATGTTGTAAGTAGTTAGCCAAATCAGTCATCCACCTTGATTCTTGGATCTCTTGAGAAAGTTTAGGTTGCTTATTTTTGGTTGGACCATGATATTTGATTACGATACGTAATTTCAGCATGTTGTTCTAAATATTCGGGTTCATGACTTGCTATTTTTCCATATCGGTAATTAGATGTTCACATAAACCTTTACCTAAAACCATTTTAGCAACCTAGATATCAACATCATATTCCATAACCTTCGTTATCCATCCTTCTCTTTTCTTATTCAATTCTTTATTTAAAAGGAAAGCTTTCACACTGGATGAGAAACAAGAACGTGAATTTTATTGTTTGAAAGCATGTACTTAAAATTCTTTTGTCTTTTGAAAGAACATGAATTTTATTGAGATCTCTCGAAATCTACACATAGTCGATTTCATTGTTCTTCTTCCTAACATGAACAAGATTGGCTACCCAACTTGAATGTTTAACTGGAAATCTAACGCCCGATTCAATCAACTTGGATAACTCTTTCCTCATCGAGGTTCTATTTTTTAATTTACGAGGCCTTTGTTTTTGTCTTACAGGCTTAGCATTTGGATGTAACTCGATAGTATTCGTGCTAAACTGGGATCAAACCCTTTCAGGTCTTGGTATTTCCAAGCAAAGACATCCTTAAACTCTTTGCAAAGATTAATAAATGACTACTTTTTAGTTAAGGAACATACCTTTCCAAGAAGTAAATTTTTCCCTTCATCAATTGAAATCTCTTCATAGTTATCAACATGCGTTGACAACTTAGTTTTATCTTTTCTTAACTGATCATCAGTACTGAATATGTCTTCCAAAGTGACAAGACCTTGAGGTAATTTATTTTTCTTTAGTTGGACAATCTGATCACCGTATAAATGTTGTAACTTATCCTAATTTACTGCAGAAAATTTAGCTTCTTGCTGCAAAAACCTACAGATTTGATCATCACTTTCAAAAACTTGCCAATTTGATTCATTATCAGGTATAGAAGGCCTGACAATTAGCTTAATATGAGGCTGAAATTTGTTGTTTTCCATCTGTTCCAACACTTTGAAACTAGCACCAACTGCTGCAAGTCTATCTGCATGCTTGTTTTTAGCTCGGGAATAGACTGAATATTAATAGCTTTAAAATCTTCCATTAAGTCTAAAACTCTATGTCTGTAAGACTTCATTAGTGGATTCTTACAAACATTGAATTTTTTTACTTGATTGATAACCAACTCAGAATCACCAAAGATTTGTAATGTGCTGATACCTTTCTTTCTAGCACAAAGTAAGGCATGAATTAATGCTTTGTATTCAGCTACATTATAAGTGCATGTAAATTGGAGACTCAAAGCTGAGAAATACCTATCGTTTGTCGGGTAAGTGAGCATCAAACCTACTCCCTGTCCTTTCTTGTTCTTAGATCCATCAAAATGAAGCTTCCAAATCCCTCTGCTAAATTTTTTGTTTTAGATAGCAAGGGAAGTGGTGTATTTTCTTCATGCATACAATACACACCAAAAAGATGTTCTTCAACCTCCTTAAAAGGATCATGGGTATGTTCTTCAACTATCTTTTTGTCCATGAAAATGTTAGAAACACCATCTAATGCTGAAATCTGAGCTATATCATCAAAATCAGATTGCTCTAAAGCTGAGTAATTAGCTACTACATTTGGAGAATGAGGCTCAATATGGAATCTGGCCAATGGTTCTGAATTGATAGTAACCTTAGTTCCATAACGTGTAGTAAAAATAAGGACCAATCCGAAGAGAGATAACCTCCTATTTTCGCTGTGAAATCTCTAGATAAGCACAAGGCAAAGTATGGAGGTAGATCCACAACAATAACATCTTGTAGAATAGAAACATTTGGGCAAGCATGTAATGTTACCTCCAAATTTTTTATCATACCAACTGTATTAGTTACAATTCCATCAAGTTGTAAGACACTCCTTTTTGTAGGCTCATACTGCAAGCCTAATTTTTCTGCAATCACTTTTGGCATAACTGCTACTTGCTTGCACCACCATTGTCCACCATGTAATTATGAACTAAATGTTCTCCAATAATCAGTGATAAATAAAATGGTGGTGGTTTCTTAATGTCATGAGCATTCAGAACTTTCTGAACCATCCACTTAAATTCTTTAATACGGTCTTGCTCAAACGTTCCAAGGACCATGTCTATCTTTTGAACTTCCTTTTACTTTGTATTTGAAGAAATCTGCAGCTTAGCTAGTTCATGAGAAAGTAAATCTTGTTTTCTAAGAATACTTAGAGTGTCCCACATTGAGATGTTAACATTATGCTTTTTCATTACATCAACAATGTTAAAAGAAGCAACTGTCTTAGAGATAGAATCAACTTTGTCTTAGAATAGGCCTTAGCGAAAACTGATTCCTTGCTTGCCTTGGATATTTGAGGTATAAACAGTCTTCTTGGATCAGGTTGTAGCTGTCTTTGATGACTTTTATCAATTGGGACACTTGCTGATTTTTGAGGAACAACAGGGTTGCTAGTTGACTTTGGAGTTGTAGATGTTGTCTTGTCAGTGACAGTAGGCAGGATAGGCCTATTTTGTTTCTTTTGATTTTCAGCAGCCCTCCCTTGAGCCCTAGTAGTGTCTCGAATGAAATTCTCCTTATTAAAACTGATTAAATTCTATTCGTGTGCTTTCGGACATGAGTCTCTTGCTACCCACCCTCCATTTGAGGTATAAACAATGTTTCGAGTTGAGGTTGTGCAATAAGATTCAAATTCGAGAAAAGCATTTGGCCAAGCTAACTGAATGAGGTCGATTGCAAGGATGAAACCACTCCTCTGTAGCCATATTAAGGATTAGATGAACTAGGTTCCTTTTGGTCAAACTTCCTTTGCTGGTAAGGGTGTCTATAATTCTGATTCTGTGGATAGGGTTGCCTGTTTTATTGATTGTGTTTGTAGGGTTGATAAGGAGCCTGGTAGGGTCTGCTAGGTAATGCAATTTCATTCTCAATTGAAGTCAACTTATTTCTCATAGTATGTAAAGCTTTGAATACATCATCTGATGGAGGTACCAGAGTGGGCTCTATGAATGTTATAGGCTAAGGAATAGGCACTAAATCTATCGAAAAAGGCATTGATGGTCTTGGCGCCAATTTTCCATCTTGAATAAGACTATTTTCAGCTCAAATAGCAATATCATAAGCTGTTGGGAGTGTCTCTCCACCCATTGACTGAATCATAGTTGAGATATCACTGTTTAATGCTATAAGGTAATAAAGGAAAGCATGATCAACTTGAGGCTTAACACTTGCTAGAATTCTCTCCCAAGTTCTGGAAAAATAGATATTGAAACTTGACATAAATTCATTGGGGGCTCTTTTAATAGTGAAAAATTGTTAAATGAGAGACAAATGATCTGAATTGTCTTGGAACTGTTTCAGCAATTTTTCTTCTAAAATATCCCAAGTTCCTATGCTTCCAATTTCTAGGTTTCTATACCATTGCAAGGCTTGCCCTTTAAAATATGCAACTAAAAGTCTTAGAGCTATGTCTTCATGAGTGATATTATGGAATACACATAGGGCTGTAACATATTTGATATGTTCAAAAGGTGTAACCTGATTTTCACTCGTGAATGATGGAAAACTTTTCATGGCAGCATTGGGAATATCATGATAAACTGGAATTACTAATGGGCTGCCATTAGTAAAGGGCACAAAATTTTTGGGTGGTTGAAGGGCCATTGGAAAAATTGGGATATTGATAGAAAAATTGACACGTGGTGAAGGAATATTAGGAGGAGGGTTACCAAAACTAGGTCTATTATAAGGCAAAGTATTACCAACTCTTCTCCTTCTAGCAAAATTCAAAGGTAAAGAAACAAAATTATAAGCATTTCTTCATACTTGATGACCTTATAGTCACTTTAGGCATGGAACATGCTGCAATACTGGTCTGAAATCATCTTTACGAAGTCGCCAAAAGATCATAAAATCTTTAGAATAAATTAGCTGCAATTTTCTCTTGAAAGTGACTTTTAATTTGCTATAGATCTACTATAGGTTTGAAACTTGCATGCGGATCTGATTCATTGTCCCACTAGGCATGCCAAAAACTGTTATTTCTCAAAATTTCACCACAGTAGAGATGGCTGCAAGTTTTCTAAGCTTGTATAAATGATCTCTCTCTTTCGTAGATCTGATGGAGACACCTCAAGTTTGTGGGTATACCTATTTCGAGGCGAGTCTCTGGTATCAAGGCCGGTTCCTTATTGGTGTATCCTAAACTACTTTTTGGGAGTTTGAGACTAAAAGATGAGTATAAAAATGATTAAAACTAAGGTGATAAACCAAATTTGTGTGAGGGCTTTGATTGAGTATATGCACAACTAATCTCGAAGGATTCTTAATGCACGAACCAATAGTTTTTACGTAGAATATCTAAAGGAAAAACACTTGATTGTACTGAGGGAGGATCACAACATTACTAATAAGTTAACATGCACATTAAAAATTAAGCAGAAAGGACTGAAATTTACAGTAGGGTAAGGTGGTTGATCAGGGAATTTACATTCACAAGATTAATATAACATACACAAGACTATAAAATAACTTGGAAAGGAAGAAAACAATTCACACTCAGAGGGCAAAACTAGCAAAATTTTCTTCAATACTCATATATCCAAAAGTCCTCTAGTCAGAATGCTTGTGCTTTGCAAAGGCACACAATATATAGCAAAATAAATTTCACCCCCTTCCTAAAAATAGCCTAAGGCTTGTACTCGCCCATGCATCCTAATTCTATCCTTTATTTAATAATAAATAAAGGAATAAAATAATACAAACTAGAGCATGCAGTTAAAAATAGGCATTAATAGCCTTGTTTACAATGTAGTCAAACTGAAGTTGACTGTTCTATTTTTAATAAGGTTGGGTGAATAATTTTGCTAAAAATAAAATTGCTTGCTAGGTAAGTATCTCTCCATGGCATGCAACTTGTCTCTTCTCTATTCTGTCTTCTTGTGAAGCATGCAAAAAATCAATTCTCTACCTGTGAGCAAAATAATTACATTAATTGCAATACTTTGTAAAATAATTCATCCAAGTATCAATCTGACTTGGACCACCTTTGTCTCTGATGTTGACACTCATTCTATTTTCTAGTGATCACATGGATAACACTTGCAACTCCACTTCAACTCCTTGGTGTGGGGACCACCTTCATATTACCAGGTTTGGCCACCTTGTGGACTTGGCATATTATTATGTTCTTGATATGAGATGAGGGGACCACCTTTGCATTATACTTGGTTTGTATAATATTTGGCCACATGCCATAGTATATAATTTCTGTCCCATAGTTGTCGACCTTGGCATTATTTGAAGGAAAAGGTTGGAAATACCTTTTATTTGATAATTTATATAATGATTTGGTCAGCTTTTTATTATTATTTTGAATTGATTATAGTTTAGAATTTTAAAGTCATGGCAATTATTATTTTTTTGGTGACGTGGGCTAGCCCCTTCCCCACGGGGACTCAACCCTCCATACATTTTTTCGGTGGAAATTTGACCTATGTTGAGTTAGATTTGATATTGATGATGAAAAATGGGCCGTTGATCTTTGTACTTGTGTATTCGATGTCATTGATCTCTTACCCATGATTAGGGTTTACGTATGCATTTAATGTTGGTCGGTGGAAATTTAACCCCACCATAAGTAGGGTTTTATGAAATCTCGCCACGTATATGAATTGTTTAACCTTGTTGTGTTTGGTTTGTGATGAATACTATTGATCTCTGTCCTGATAGAATTACACCGTTGATCCTGACCCTCGGTTAGGGTTATGGACTGCATTGAATGTTGCTGGCGTGGTGATGACCATGACGGTTTGCTTTGAACTTTGGGATTGATCTTCGAGCATTCATTGGCTGTCCTTTTGTTTTGTGACCATTGATATTTAACTGTGGTTGAGTTCTAACCAAACCGATGCTTAGGTTCGGGCGGTAAAGAGAAGCTCAACCCTAATGATCATTTCATTTGGATTTTTAGTACGTAGGCGAAGCCCTGGAAATTTTTTATTTGATGCCATTTTTGATCACTTCGAGCTTAGCTCAGTCTACCTTATGGTATTTGAAATCTCAGTGTGATATCGCACTATCTATCTTGCATCGATGAGCTTGGCTTTCTGATGAAAAAGATTTCCTACCTTCTGCGGGATTCTTTGAGACTTCTTGGTCCCGAGCTTTCAAGGTGAAGCATTGTGGTCATGGCCACATCTTTCTTATGAACTTGAGCTCAGTTTTTAAGGTTTGTCTAGTTTTTGTATCTTCACGCATCTTATATGTTCAGTTGTTTTCTCTATTAGAACTTTATGAGTGAAATTGGATGATGCTCATCATTTTTTAGGGTAACCCTCGAGCTTGGTTCTTGCCTATGAATGTGTTTTCTAAGTTTTTGGAACTCAGTGAGGTTTGTGGACACCATTTCTGTCCCTTTCGAGCTCTATTAATTTGGCTTTATGAAAGAATGGCCACCATGTCGACCTCTACTGAGCTTGGTTCTATGTAACTGGCATCACTATTTGACGAGGATGGTAAGCTTCTTGATTTCTGAGTTTTCACTGTTAATTGGTCTTTATCATTTCGACTTCCAAAACTGATACTCATTTTTCTTTGCATTTTTGGGATTTCACGGTTCCTTTGGGGATTTCAAGTTGAAAACTCATTCTGGGCTCTTCTGCTTGACTCCCGAGTTCGAAACTTCTCATGGGCATATGGATTTCTTGTCTCATCATTCAGTTGCTTGAAAGTTTCGATTGTTCGATTATAAATGGTGATTTCTTTGTCTGTTACTCTGATTTCTTGATACCCATTAATGGGTTTTGTGATTAAAACCAGAAATTATACTCTTCCCTGATTTCAAATTGTTTTGCACTTAGATTCATTCTATTCTTGGTTGATGTCAAAAATTGGAACAAAACTTGACCATGAGTTCGAAACCTACATGTTCTTCTATTTCTATTTCTGGGTTTCTCGTGCTTTTGGGTTTTCTTTGAAATTATGTCCATTATTAGGAATACCACTTTATTCTTGACTGAGAGTTACTTCTTGTAATTGTTGAGTTTTGTTCACTTCAAAGCAGATGGGATTTTATTTTTTAAAACTCATAAGTCTTCCTTATTCTGTGAAGCAACCTTTTGATCTTCTCTGTTTTAGACCTTGATTATGAGAAAACTGGTAGGCTCGGCCTTGTCATTTTGAGCTATGGTTTTGATTCCTCATGATGTTTACTTGAATCCTTGATACTTATAGCTTTGAAATGTTAAATACAATTCCCATTTACGATGGAACACTATGGTCAGTACTTCTTTGTTACATCTAGCTTGTAAAAGGAAATTGCATTTATTTGAATACTCTGGTGACTATGATGAGCTTCATAATTTTTCCTTGGCCTTTGAAGCTCTAATATTGTCACTGTTATATTTCACATATGTTCCTGTGTTGGCCATAAAGTAGTTTTCTTCTTCTGTAACGCATTTTGAACACTGCCTTTCTATATTAGTTTCTTTTTCCTTAAGAAAAATGTCGTCCCCTTTGCAAGTTGTTGAGAATATTGTGGAAATATTAGCTATGCTCTCCGTATTTAACCAAAAATCCCTTCTTTATCATTGGTGGGTTTGTAAAATTTTGAGACCTTGATAAACGCTTCCATTGATCTCTGAGTAATAAGTTTTGTAACTCATTCCTGTAGAGTTAGTATTGACTTCAAAATATGATATTGTGTTTGATGAATTATGAGTTTGTCATTCTTTGTAAGTTTCTATTGACTATTTGACTGAGTGAAAAATATCAAATCCATTTGAACACTAGAACCTGGATTCACTGTTTATCTTTTTAGAGATCTTCATCCTTTACTCTATTCTGAAGATAGTTATATCTTAAATCAGGTTATTATCTCTTTCTAAAGCCCTTTACAACTGTAGATTTTACCTGAATCACTTCTCACTTCTAATGTGATCATGAGATAGCTCCTTTGTTTATCTGTAATGACTTCTGATCATGTCGTACATGTGTACTACTTACTTGAATGAATATACTTCAATGACATTATAATATCTATGTATTCTAATATTTGCTTTATTTTGAAAACTACAACTTAAAATATCTGAAATTTGTAAGATTAGCTTAGAATTTCACTTCTCTTCAACTATTTGGGTTATAAGGAATTCTTTTCTACATTATATATTGTATTTCATTTCATTACGACTCTGATATGTATGCTGAAAAATCTAAAATGTTGATTTTATAAGGCAAAGCCCTGGTAATTTTTTTCAAAATCTTTTCTTTAATGCATTTTTAGAAATAGTAGTTATATGTTCTAATCCAAAATATAGAAAATAACACTTTTCATGCTGAACTGATATAGCAATTGAGAACTGAAAACATGATAGTTGTTTCTCTTGATCATGTAATGCTTTTCTACTTTTTGTATCACTTATTTGATTTGCATAGTTCTTTTAAAGCATGTAGTAATTGAAACAACATGATGAAAAGTTGTAAATGTCCATTTTACATGGCGAAGCCCTATAAAAATTTTCCTAGAATCTTCTCTCTCATCCTATTTCAGTGTAATCCCTTTTACTTTTAGCTTCAGCTTCTTGAAATCTGATTCTCCCTCTTCTTTGCAAACTGAAAAATGTACTTCTATCTTCCATTCTCTCTTCTGAGCTCTAACCTCTTCCATTTGTAGAATGTTTTTTGAACTTTGAGTTACACTCTTCCTTCTTCTTAGCATGTACTTATGACTTATTTATTTCTCTCTTTGGCTGTAACATGTACCTGCACACTTAGGAAAACAGTTAGGAAATATTTAGGCTTTTTGGCCTCTCTTATGTCCATGTTTTCTTCTTTCTTTTACTTTCTTCTTTTTGAGTGAAAAAAACATGCATGCAGTTTGTCCTTCAAGTAGAATACATCTCCTTCTTAGGGTAAGATTCATATACACGAAATAGGATAGTGTAGGAATATGGATTAACCCTGAGCTCTTTATTGATGATTTCTTTATTTTTACTTTTCAGGTACCATGCCTTGAGGATGACAGGAGTTGACAAGGAGATGCTCTGCATAATGAAGAATATACAAGGAAATGATGGGTTCACTCATACTCCTTTGCTTTATCTTTCATGTATGTGTATCTTTCTTTTCAGTAGTTGTACTTTACTTTTCAGTTACATCCCATGACTTGTGTGGGAAACATTTGAATCTCCTTGTGAATAAAGCATTGAATTATGTAAATGAGTTGTCTATCTCTTTCTACATTTCTAATTTATGTATGGATTATATAATGAACTAAACAACTCAGTAACATAATTGAATGTCTTAATCATGAAGGAAAGAACATTGAATAGAACTTGTAACATTCAGTAATGAACTCTGATTTTTATGTGATCTACACTTATGTTTGTTGTTCCAAAACTTTACATTTCACCTACTCTCTGAATTGGATGTCCTCATCAAGACAACATAACTGTCCCTCCGGGATTGTGTTCTTTTGGTTAGGATGGTCATGAAATTGTAGACTATGTGATCTGTTATGTTTTTTAACAGCACACATAGTTACAGATTTCATGTAATCTTTTAAATAAATCAACGATAATGACATAATCTAATATAATCTCCCATATCTTAGGTATACTTCACTAATGCTACCCATTGTAGCGAATTTTTGAGTTGCCCATTTTTACACAAGTACAAAAATTATCAACACAGTCTTAATCACCGTTCCTTAGTGCTCAACCTAGTCATTCTCAAATGCTACATAGATCTAATGGCTATGTCCTAAGTTTATGCCAACTGTAGGCTCTAAAATTAGTGTCTTACCCTTGTTACTAGGGTTATGTGGGAAATATCTCCAATGATGTTCAATAAAACCACATCCATAACCATTTCCTACTCCTCTCTAATGAGATATGGCTCTAGCAGTACTCGAGTGGTGGTGTCATGGATCTTGATTATCCAAACTATGGACTATTGTGGTTGTTGTTAACAAGCTCTTACTAATTTAGCCCTTGGTGCACCCTGTGTCCTAATGGGACCCTTAGGGGGAGGCCCCATACTCTGTCTCCTCTAAGTGTTGAATCTATATGGTGGTATAAATGGTGATCGAGTCTGCTGTTGTTGTTCTGAGGTGGCTACTTGTCTTGAATAAAAGTTGTGCGAAACCATGTCTTCCATAAAAATGACGAGATGCCCCCTCGACCTACTATCCTGCATCTATTGGATTTGGCTCCGCACTCTATCTCTAGCCTGCTGAGTCTTCCCCCTTGTCTCCTTTTCTCTTTAGGTCTCGTGGGTAATGAATGCGTATTGTACCTCCCAAATCCAAATTCGGGACCTTGATGAACGTATGAATTATGACCTGCTCATCATGTATGTGGTCGATATACTGAAGTAAGTACACAAATCAACTCTAATATTATTCTACTATCATGGATACGACATAGGTTAGAGAACTCAATTATCCTCTACCTAATAAACCTCCTAGATAAGTATCTTCTCCTGAAACTCTCCTCTAAGAGCTCCCTAGGTAACTGTCTCTGAGTCTACGTGGAGCTTCTACTCCTCATTCCTTCACCAAACATCTTCTCCATCAATCAAAAGATGAATCGCAACATGAGACTTCCTATTGCTAGTACAAGGGTAGAGCTTGAAGTACCCGCTAAAGCTCACTAACCAAGCCTCTTCCTGAAAACCACTTGTATCTCTAGAATAATGAGACAGGTGTAGCTTTAAGATCTCCTTGATGTGATCTATAGTTGATTACTATCGATCCCTAGGTCTCTCTGCATGCTCCTTGCTTGGTCTAGGGCTCTGAGATCTATCTCTGTGTCCTAAAACTCTATCTCTATGTCCCCTAGGAGGTGAATCCACTCTAGATGACTCCACATAGGATTTCTCTTCCCTATGTGCATCATCACTGTGTCATTGAGAAGCACAAGCCTTTACCGATGGCTTACTATCTTGTCTGGTAGGTCATCCTCCTAAAGATCCTCCACGTATAGCATCAATTACATCATGTAGCATCTGTAATATACGAGGAAAAATAGCTACTATGACCTGATGTAGAGGTGAAAAGTCTAGATCTACATGTAAGAACCCCTCATCATTTACGTGCCTCATGTACGGACCAAGGCGAGAGTTAGTTCATCATTATAGGTTTTGTTTCAGTTTTTTAAGTTTTCTATATTATACAAATATGATACAATGTTGTTTCTAGGGTTAGAGTTGTGCTAGGTTTAATGTTCATGTTTTGTGATTTTCAAGTGTGCTTGATCTCTCGATTCTTGTAATTCCATCTATTATACATAAAAAATATGCAATGGTTCATTCTCAAGTAGTTCCATCTAATGTAGAAAATTTAAGGTAGGTAACTCAACTGAAATAGACATTCTTGCTTCTCTTATGTAAACAATCTTATATGATGAATTGCCAACTAATATTTTAGGAGCCACTCTATCATCCCAAAGTGCTGAATTCAAAATTAGATGCCAAGCTCTCTAATTATCATAGATTTTCCTTCCGATGATACTTAGAATATTCTTGTTAGTACTTTCAGCTAACCCATTACCTTGTGGGTAATAATTAGATGACATACTTAAATAAATTTTATGTTTGATAGCCCAATCTGTTACCTTTGCAACAAGAAATGCTAAGGCATAATTTGAAATGATAGTTTCTGGAATACCAAATTTACAAACTATACCTTCATAAAAGGATAGTATCGAAGTTTCGTTAGCATCTTTCAAATATTTTGCTTCACTCCAGCATGTAATGTAATATGTGGCTATCAAAATCCACTCATGTCCTTGTGATGAAGGTGGGTCTATCATGCTAATAAAATCAAGACCCCATTGCGTGAAAGGTTTATCCACTGAAATAGGTTGTATGGGAAGTGAAGTTAAACATTCTTTTCCAACAAAGAAAGCACATTTCTTACATTTTCTGATCCATTCAAAGCAATCTTTGAATATGTTGGGCCAATAGTAACTAAATTTCATAATTTTTAAGGATGTAGTACGTGCTAAAAAGTGACCTCTTACAGGTCCTTCATGGAATTTGGATAATAATTGTTGAATTCTATCATAATCAACACATCGTAGCAAGATTTCATTTATATCTCTTTTGAGTAACACACCATCAATAAAAACATAAGGTACAACTTGTAACCTGAAATACCTTTGTTTGTTCTTGTCCATACCTTCCGGATAAGTTTCATGCTATAAATAGTTAACTAAATCAGTCATCCATCTTGATTAATGATTTTCTTGAATAAGCTCAACTTGCTGATTTTTTGGTTGCACCATAGTATCATTTTGCTGATACATAACTTCAGCTGCTGATTTTTCATATCAGAAATTAGATTCTCACACAAACCTTTACCTCAAAATGTCTTCACAACATGGATATCAACATTGTATTTCATAACCTTCATTATCCATCATGTTCTCTTCTCATTTAATTCTTTATTTAACATGAAACATTTTACAATTGGCTAAGAATCAAGAACATGTATCTTATTGTTTGAAAGCATGTACTTAAAATTATTTAGTCCTCTGACTACTGAAAGTACTTTTTTTTCAAGAAAAGTGTACCTTGTTTTGTAATCATGCAAAATTTTCCAAAGAAAGCAATTGGCTACTCAATATTTTCATCATTAACCTAAGTTAAAATGGCTGAGATTATTTCAGCTCCTACAAGTGCATACATTGTAAAATATTTATCAAAATTTAGATTTACAAGAGTAGGAGCTTGAGAAATGGTTGTTTTAATTGCTTCAAACCCTTCTCTCCCTTCACTAGTCCAAGAGAAAGTCTTCTCTTTCTTTAACATAGTTGTCAATGGTTTAACCAATGCTACAAAATCTGGAACAAATCTTCTAACAAAGTTGATTTTTCCTAGAAATATTTGTAATGCCTTTTTATGATGAGGAAATGATAGCTATGATATGGCTTCAATTCTAAAAGGGTCAATTTCTAAACCTTGTTTAGAAACAATATGACCTAGCAATTTATCTTGATGTACCAAAAGATAATTTTTTTGGGATTCAATGATATTCTAAACTGTGTGCATAACTGAAAAGTCTGCCTTAAATTTATTAGATGTTCATCTAATTTTTTTGAAAATACAATAACATCATCCAAATAAACCAGTATGAATTTATTTAATAAGCTATAAAAAGCCATGTCCATTTCATGTTGAAACGTTGCACTAACATTTGAAAGGCCAAAAGGCATTCTTTTGTAAGCATAAGTACCCCACTTGGTTGTAAAAGTTGTTTTCTACCTATCTTCTTCTCAAACTAGAATTTGATTGTATCCATTATAACCGTCCAAAAGAGATAGTCTATTAGAACTAGAAACTATTCTCAAGATCTGATCCATGTTAGGTAGTGGATAATGATCTTTCAATGAAGCCTTGTTAAGATCTCTAAAATCCACACATAATTTGATTTCTCCATTCATTTTACAAAAAGGTGTTGGGGTTAGCACACTTTGGTTATACAAATAATATATCAAATCTAAGCATACATGCAAATAAAAGTGGATATTCTACTAGAATAAATATACAAAACAAGAGACATAAATCAACACTAGATTTAACATTGTTCACCTAGTGTGGGCTACATCCACCAAGAAACAAGCCAATCTATTATCCAAAGCTTTGACAAGATATACAATGAAGATTTACAATCTTCCACACCTCTCAGATGTATAGTACTTTCTTTCCCTCAAGCTTTTTACTTCATCACCAAGAACTCTGTTTCTCACCAACTTTTTCAAGTTCTTTTAAATTATTGTTAATCATCTTCTTTCTTACTTCTAAACCCTAGATTTTATACTTATATAGTAATTTATAGACTTAGGGCACTTAGCCATGTAGTTGCAATCAATAGAAATAATTTAATGCTAAAAATAGATCTAATTCACGAGAGTTAATAAAAACATCCTCGCACGAGTAACCGATGTTGGTTATCCCTAACCACTTCTGGTTCCTTCCTTTCACGACCAATGCTTTGGTCATACACGACCATTGCGAGTCTGGGTGACCGATGCGATCCCCCTTAACCGATGTCACTTACTTTATTTTCCAAAAAAATCCATTGCATGCTAAATCGATACATGTCCATCCTCTAATACATGTCGTATGAAGTGATACCTCAACTAAATGTGTTTCGTTCTCGAATGTAATGCTAAGTTTTTGCCAAGTGAATTACACTCTAACTTCCTTTGAGCAGGTTTAATCACTTTCCTCCTTTCCCAACTCTTCCATGAACCTAATCATCCATATCATCTCCTTGCTAGCCTCTGTAGTTGTAACATAGTTTTCCTCTATAGTAGAAAAAGCCACAACCTTATGTAATCTTGAAATCCAACTAACTTCCATTCCACCTACTATGACAATATATCTAGTAGTGCTTCTCTTACCATACGGATATCCAGCCATATATCGAATCAAAATAGCCGTGTAGTGAAATATTTGAACTTCCATAGCATAACTACATGGTAGATGTCCCTTTCAAATACCTGAGTATCCATTGGACTACTTTCCAATGCTCTTTACTTGGATTAGCCATATATCTGCTCACAACTCCCACTACTTGTGCAATGTCTGGTCTTGTACAAACCATAGCATACATGAGACTTCCAACTGCTGAAGCATATGGAACTTGTGTCATGTATTTTACCTCCTCATGTGATGAAGGAAATTGATCTTTACTCAATTTTAAGTGTCCATCCATAGGTATGCTAACAGATTTTGCATTCTGCATGTTGAACCTTTCTAACACCTTGTAGATATAATCCTCCTGAGACAAATAAAATTTCTTGTTTTTCCTGTCTCTATGTATTTACATGCCAAGAATTCCTTTTGCAGCTCCTAAATCCTTTATAGAAAATGTGTGAGCTAGCTTTCTCTTAAGCTCACCAATGTCATGTATACTAGATCCTGCACTAAACATATCATCCACATACGATAAAAAAATAATATAGCTCCCATTTTCAAGTTTCTTGACATAAATACAATGGTCGATTCACATCTCAAGTAACCATGCCCATGCATAAAACTATCAAACCTCATGTACCATTTCCTTGGAGCTTGTTTGAGCCCATATAGACTCTTTTTCAACCTATACACTAGTTTCTCCTTACCCTTTTCTTCATTCCGAAATGACTACTGCATATAAATATCTTTATCCAAATCACCATGAAAGAAAGTCATCTTCACATCTAGTTTCTCTAAATGCAAATATTCTAATACAACTAAACTCAATACAATACGAATGGAAGTCATCTTAACAATAGGAGAAAATATTTCACTAAAGTCAATACACTGTTTTCCATGCAAATCCCTTTACTACTAGCATTTCCTTATACCTTTTTGGTCCACCCTCTTCTTCCTTAATCTTGTAAACCCACTTGTTCTATAATTTTCTTTTACCTGCTAGCAACTTAACCAAATCCTAAGCTTAGTTATGTTCCAAGGAGTCCATCTCCTCATCCAGGCCATGCTCACAATAAATGTGAGTCTTATCCTGCATTGCTTCTTCAAATATCTTAGGTTCACTACTATCAGTCAATAACAAATAAAATAGAGAAGGTGTAAATATTTATAGAAGTTTACTTACCCTTTGTGACCTTATCACGGGAGTTTGGGGTACCGGAGGATCAATCTGGACCTCCTGGAAATTCCTATCCAAGTCTGACAGTGACCAATGCCATTCATCTCTAAATGATGTCAGTTATGCTAACTAAGTCCATTTTGGATCCTCTATAACTGATACCATTTCATCTCACCGGTGTCGGTCAAGGGTCAACCAACACTGGTTAATGTGTAACCCTGTCGGTAATTCTTTAAAATTTGAGAGTTCATTTTCATTCAAAAAATTTGAAACCAGTTCATCCTTGGGTACAAAAATTTGATCATCAGACATTATCTTTTCATTCCATTCAACATCACGACTTCTAATAATTTTGGAATTCTCTAAATCCCAAAAATGGAAACCGAAATCGCTAGATCCATAAGTAATGAAAGTGCATCGCTTGGATTTTGCATCCAATTTTTTCCTATTTTCTTTATCAACATGCACAAAAGCTTCGAACCAAAAAAATTTAAGAAAAGAAAGATATACCTCTTTTTTGGTCCAATATTCCTCTAGTATTCCTCTATCTAGTGAACTTGAAGGCCCACGATTAATCAAATAAACTGTTGTATCAACTGTTTCTACCCAAAACTGCAAGGGTAATCCAGAATGTATCCTCATACTTCTAGCACATTCCATGATTGTCTTGTTCATTCTTTCTGCAACACCATTCTCTTGTGGTGTTCTTGGAACCATTCTTTCTCTACGTATCCCATTCATTGAACAATAATCATTGAAATCCTTGCTACAATATTCACCACCATTGTCATATCTAAGGAAATTTAACTTAGAATTTGATTCATTATCAACAAGGGATTTCTATCTTTTAAAAGTCTCAAAAACATCATATTTACGTTTAATACAATAAACCCATACCTTTCTTGTAGCATCATCAATGAAAGTAACATAATATTGGGATCCTCCATGAGAAGCTACCTGAGTTGGTCCCCACACATCTGAGTGTACAAGCTCAAGTTTTTGCTCTTTCTTATTTGCCACAAATTTTAGAAATCTCAGTCTCTTTTACTTTCCAAAGATACAATGCTCATAGAAATAAAGATCTAAATATTTCAAATCTGATAACTTACCCTTAGCCTTTAAGATCTACATTCCTTTTTTACTCATATGACCCAACCGGTTATGCCACATGCATGCATCTGAATCTGAAGTAGATAATACAGAAAAGGAATTAGTAATACATGTAGATAAATATAACGTTCCTACCTTCTTACCTCTTACCACAACAAAATAACCCTTGGTGACTTTCCAAGAGTCTCATGTAAAAGTAACCATGCAACCAGATTCACCTAGTTACCCTGCAGAAATAAGATTCCTCTTGAGACTTGGCACATGCCTCACATCTTTCAATACCTATGTATTTCTATTTTTCAAGTTTAGATGAACTTCCCCTTTACAAGTAATACTGCAAGGTTCATCATCACCCAAATAAACATGCCCAAAATTTCCCTAGACATAATTTCTAAAATAATCCTTATTAGGGGTTGCATGGAAAGAAGCTCTTGAATCTAAAACCCATGATTCAATTTTACTATCTAAAGAAAGAATAAGAGCATCTTGCATTACCTCTGATGTAACAAGATTTTCTTCTTTACCTTTATCTGGTTGTTGGTTCTCTTTATCCTTTGACCAACAATATTTCTTTGCATGTCCTTTCTTTCCACATTTCTAACAAGTAATTCCCTTACTTTTGTATTTAGATCTGTTATCCATTGACCTTGATTTCCCATTGCTCTTACTCTTAGATCTCTCCTCATCTCGCCCCTGCTTTCTACATTCAAAGCACATCTAGATGATTATTCCTCTATAATCTTCCTGCGCAAATTTCTTTATTTAAGATTATACTAACAACATCATCAAACTTTAAAATATTATTAGAAGATGTTGTATTACTAACAACCATTACCAAGTTGTCCCAACTATTAGGCAAAGAACATAAGAATTAAAGTTCTTTTACTTCATCATCAAATGGTATAGCAACTGATTTTAAATAATTTACAATATATTGGAAATCATTCAAATGACTAGAAGTAGATTAACCTTCATACATCTTAGAACTAAATAGTTTCTTCATCAAATAAACTTTATTTGAAGCACTAGGTTTTTCATATAAATTAGCAAGAGATTTCATTGACACTATTATAGAAGCCGTTTCTATAATATTGGAAGCCACGGATGCTGCAAAGCTCAATCTTATAGATCCCAAAGCCTTTCAGTCAAGAATCTTCCATTCTTCATCAGTCATCTAAGTAGGTCTAGACTTATCATCCAATGGTAAGTACAAATCTCTTTGATACAAATAATCCTCAATATGCATCTCCCATAATTGATAATTTCATCTCATTAAATTTCCCTACCTTGTATTTATTATCTTACGCAATGTTGTAGCTCCCACTCAATCAGAAAACCCTCTTTGAGTAAATCTGTCAACACACAAAACCCTCAAACAAACCTCTGATACCACTTTTTGGGGTTAGCACACCGGTTGTACGAGACAACATATCGATCCAAGCATACATGAAAATAAAAGTAGAAATTCTACCGGAAGAAATATACAAAACAAGAGACATAAATCAACACCGTTTAACGTGGTTCACCTAGTGTGGGCTACATCCACTAAGAAATAAGACAATCTATTATCCAAATATTTGATAAGATATACAATGAAGATTTACAATCTTCGACACCTCTCATATGTACAAGTACTTTATTTCCCTCAAAAATTTTGTTTCATCACCAATAATTCTCTCACCAAAATTTTCAAGTTCTTTCTAATTCTTGTTAATCATCTTCTTTCTTACTTATAAACCCTATATTTTATACTTATATAGTCATTTATAGACTTCGGGCACTTAGCCATGTAATTAATATCAATAGAAATACTTTAATGCTAAAAATAGATCTAATTCCCAGGAGTTAATTAAAACATCCACGCACAGTAATCGTTTCCAATTATCCCTAATCACTTTTGGTTCGTTCTGTCCTAACCAATGTTGGTCATACCCAATCGCTACCAATCCTAGGTCACCGATGTCGGTTTCCACTTAATCGATGTCGGTTCTTGTATTTTCCAAAGTGAGTTTCCATTGCATGCTAAAATGAAGTAATTGAGCTCCACAACTCAAAAAAGGAAAAAGGTTGGATACCTAACTTGAATACTTAACTGGAAAGATAATACCTGATTCGATCAACTTGGATAACTCTTTTATCATTAAAGACTCTATTTTAGGATTTACTGATCTTTTATTTTTGCCTAACTGACTTGGAAATTGGCTGAAATTCAATGGTATGTTGTGCAAAACTTGGATCAAACCATTTCAAATATTTGTATTTTCAAGTGCAAACTTCCTTAAATTCCTTGTAAATATTGATAAAGGAACGTTTCTCAACAAAGGAACATAGCTTTCCAAGAAATAATTTTTCCCATCATCAACCGAGATCTCTTCATAATTGTCTACATGTGTTGACATATTTGTTTTGTCTTTCCTTAACTGATCATTAGTGTTGAAGATGTCTTCCAATGTGAATAAACCTTGAGGTAGTTTATTTATTTTCAATTGAACAATTTGGTCACCATATAAGTGCTGCAATTTCTCTTGATTTATGAAAAAATTTAGCTTCTCGCCGCAAAACCTCGTAAATTTGTTCATCATTTTAAAAACCTACCAATTGAAATCATTATCAGGTATAGAATGCCAAAAATCATCTTTATATGAGGCTGAATCTCACTATTTTTAATCTGTTCCAACACTTCAAAACTAGCACCAATTATTTACAAGTCTATCTGCATGCTTGTTTTCTTGTTCTTAGAATGGACTGGATATTAATAGCATCAAAATATTCCATTAAGTTTGAAACTCTATGTCTATAAGACTTCATTAATGGATTCTTACAAACATTGAAGTTTCTTACTTGATTGATAACCAACTCAGAATCATAAAAATCTACAACATGCTAATACCTCTCTTTCTAGCCTAAAGTAAGCCATGAATTAACGCTTCAAATTCAGCTACATTAAAAGTACACAAAAATTGGATACTCAAAGATAAGAAATACCATTGATTCATGGGGAAGCGAGCATCAAACTTTCTCCTTGTCCTTTCTTGTTCGTAGCTCCATCAAAATGAAGCTTCCAAATCCCTTCTACATTTTCTATTTTGAACAACAAGGGAATTGGTGTGTTTTCCTCATGCAGGAAATACACACCAAACAGATGTTCTTCAAATTCTTTGAAAGGATCATGAGCATGTTCTTCATGTGTCTTTTCATCCATGAATAGATTAGAAACACCATCTAGTGCTGAAACATGAGTGTATTATCAAAATCAGACTAGTCTATGGCTACATAATTAGCTAATGCATTAGAAGCATGAGGCTCGATATGAAATCTAGCCAATGGTTTAGAATTGATAGTAAATTTGGTCCCATAACGTGTAGTAAATAAAAAAATTACCAATCTAGAGAGATAACCTCCTATTTTTGTTGTGAAATCTCTTGATAAGCATAAAGCAAAGTAAGGAGGTAAATCTACAACAATAACATCTTACAAAATGGAAACGTTTGGACAAGCATGTAATGTTACCTCTAGATTTATGATGACACCAACTGTATTAGTTGCAGTCCCATCAAGTTGTAGCACACTCTTCTCTATAGGTTCATACTACAGGCCCAACTTTTCTGCAATTGCTTTTGGCATAACTGTGTTACTTGCACCACTGTCAACCATGCATTTATGAACAAGATAATATCCAATAAATAGATATAAATAAAATGGTGGTGGTATATTGATATCATGATCATTTAATATATTTTGAACCATTCATTTAACTTCTTTAATGCGGTCATGTTCCATTGTTCCAAGGACCATGTCTATTTTCTGAACTTCCTTTTCTACTATTTTTGAAGAAATCTGACTTAGCTAGTTTATGAGAAAGTAGATCCTGTTGTCCCGAGAATAATTAGAGCATCCCACATTGAGATATTAACATTATGATTTTTCATTACATCAATAATGTTAAAAGATACAATAGTTTTAGAAATAGATTCAACAGTTTGAGAATAGGATTTAGCAAATATTGACTTTGTTTTGCAACCTTTAAGATTTGAGGTATGAAAGGTATTCTTGGATCAGGTTACATAATGACCATGGTTGGTACTTTTGAATTAGAAAACTTGTTTTTTCTGAGGAACATAAGGACTATTAGTTGTTTTTGATCTGCAATTGTTGTTTTATCGGTGGATGGGCAGAACAATCCTATTTTGTTGTTTTCCTCTCTCCTGGGCCTTTTCCTAAGCTCTAGTCGTAACTACAATAAAATCATCTTCACCAAAACTGACCAAGTTCTATTCAGGTGATTTCTAAACATGAGTTTCTTGCTACCCACCCTTAGTTTGAGGCATGAACAATGTCTCAGGTTGAGGTTATGCAACAAGGCTTATATTCAGGAAAGCATTTGGGCAACTTGTAGCTAAATGAGGTTGATTACAAGGTTGACACCATTCTTCTGTAGCCATATTAACTGGGACTAAAGCATTAGATGTACTATGAGCCTTTAGGTCAAACTGCCTTCAATGATATGGTTGTCTATAATTCTTATTTTGTTGATAAGGTTTCCTATTTTGTTGGTTTTGCTAATAGGGAGCTTGATAAGGCTTGTTATGTAATGCAAGTCTATTTTTAATCAAATTTAACTTGTTTCCCATAGTCTGTAAATATTTAAACACATCATATGATGTGGCTGTAATAATGTGCTCAATAATGGTGATAAGATGTGGGATAGGTGCCAAATGTGCTAAAAAGGGTATTAAGGCCTTGGTGTTAACTTATTGGATTGAATAAGAATATTTTCATCTCGGATAGCAATATCATAGGCTACTGGGAGAGTTTCTCCTCCCATAGATTGAATCATAGTTGAAATATCACTATTAAGGGCTCTATGATAATAAATAAAAAGCATGGTCAGCTTGAGGCTTGACACTTGCTAGAATTCTTTTCCAAGTTCTAGAAAAACAAATATTAAAACTAGCCATAAATTCATGAGGGGCTCTTTTAATTGTAGACAACTGTTCTATAAGAGATAAATGATTTGAATTATCTTGAAATTGTTTCAACAATTTACCACCTAACGCATCCCAAGTTCTCATGCTTCCAATCTCTTAGTTATTATACCATTACAAGTCTTTCCCTTTAAAGAAAGTAGCTAGAAGTCTTAAAGCTACATCTTCATGAGTAAAATTATGGACTACACATAGGGTTGTAACATCTTTGATGTGCTTTGTAGGTGTAACTTTATTTTCACTAATGAATGAAAGAAAAATTTTCATGGTAGAATCAGGTATATAATGATAAACTGGATCTACTAATGGGCTACCATTAGTAAAGGTCACAAAATTCCTAGGTGGATGAATAGCCACTTTGGAAAAACTTGATCTCGACTAGATAAATTAATACGTTGTGAAGGAATATTAGGAGGAGGGTTGTTAAAACCATGCCTATTATAAGGTAAGGTGTTACCAAATCTTCTTCTTCTTGTAGAATTCAAAGGTAAAGAAATAAAGACAAGTAATTCCTCTTACTACTGATTTTGTAGTTACTTTAGGCATGGAACATGATGCAAAACTAGTTTGAAATCATCCTTACAGAGTCACCAAATAAATATTTAAATATTTAGAATAAATTGTTGCATTTTGTTGCCCTGAAAGTAACCTTTCTTGCTTGTGAATATGTTGTAAATATGATTCATGGTCCCATTGGGCATGCAAATAACTATTATCTCTTGAGATTACACCTGTAGAGAGATGGATACATGTGTTTTAAGCTTGCTCTGGATCTCTCTCTTTCGTAGATACAATGGAAACACCTCGGGTCTGTGGGTATACCTATTATTAAGGTGAGTCTCTCGTATCAAGGTCAGTTCCTTCTTGATGTATCCTAAACTAATTTTTGGGGTTTTGAGGGAAATAAGATGACTATAAATGAATTGAAAAACTAGGGTGATACACCAAAATTGTTGAGGGATTTTATTAAGTACATGTACAAATATGTGAGAATGAATTTTGAATACAAAAACCAATAGTTTTCAACATAATTTTAAGGAAGACACTTAATGTATTAAAGGAAAAGTTCACAAAAATACTATTAAGATACACATGCACACTAATATCATGCAGAATTACTAAATTTACAACAGGGTAGGATGATTAACCAGGGAATTTTACATTCACAAGGATTAATAAGACATACACAAGACTGCAAATTATTGGAAAGGAAGAATATAATTCTCATTCAAAGGACAATAACTGGAAAAATCTACTTTAGCACTCCTATGTCCAAAATTTATTTTTGTGATTTTCCAATGCACACAATATATAGCAAAATTATTCATCCCACCCTTCCTAAAAATAGACTAAAAATTATACTCGCCCATGCATCCTATTTTTATCCTTTATCATGAATAAATAAAGGAATAAAAATAAGCATGCTAATACAATGAGGCATTAATAGCCTTGTTTACAAAAATACAACTCAGTCAAACTATTGTTGATTGTTCTATTTTTAATAAATTTGGGTGAATAATTGGCTAATAATAAACTTTGCTTGATGAGAAAGTCTTCTCCAATGCATGTAATCTTTGTCTTCTAGTGCTTGATGTGACATCTGCAATTTTGATCCACTTGCCCCCTTGGATGCACATGCAAAATAATATGTCCCTGTGTGTGAGCAAAAATAAATCCTTTATTAGCAATACTTGGAAAAATATTCACCCATGTATCCATCTTGATGGGGACCACCTTTTGGTTCTGATGCTGACATCCCCTCTGTCCTCTTATGGTCACATGTGAAATTGACTCCTATGCAAATGAAAATAATGCCTTTGTCTTCAAATCCCATGTGGGGACCACCTTTGATGTGCACATGTAGTAATAGAGCTTCTCCCTTTTATACAGATTATCTTAGCAAAGTTTGAGGTATACTTTGGAAATTTTTTAAGGTATATGTCTCCAACCTTGGCATTATATCTATCTTGAATATATATGACTTGCCACCTCCATGCTATGGTTATCAACCTATGGTGACATTCAGTCTTTGAATAATAATTGATGACTATAAAGTAAACCTTACCTTTTTGGTAATCATTGTTGTCGTAATTTGATTATTTCGGTTTATAACATAAGACCTTAACCAAGGTCAATGTAATGATTTTTAAATGATATGGTTTGGCCCCCTCCCACGGTGACTCACCACTCTAAATTTTTCAGTGATGGATTACTCAATTACACCCTAATTAGGGTTTCATAATTGGTTGACATGTGGATGCTTTTGTTGAACCATGGTCAATTTGTTGGTTTGTTTAGCTCCATTTTCTCTTTGTTGCACAATCCTCCTCTTTCGATTTCTATGTACCCTCGGTTAGTGTTTTTGACCTTGTAATTAAGATGGTTGGTGACTGTGGTTATCATGTGCATTTGGTTTGATCCTGGTGATTGAATGGTGGCTATTGATCTTTGTACCTTTGTAAAATTGGATCATTGATCTTTCAACTCATGGTGAGCGAGGTAATTGGCAGTGGTTAAGATTTTTGATCATTTATTGTTGCACGGTTTGATCTTAGCCATCGAAGAATGACTCTGGATGAGTTAGGTTTGGTATAAGATCATTGAGCTTATCAGTTTTCATTGTCATTTTCTCGTTCTGAGTGGTGAAGCCCTAGAAAAATTCTTCTAGGAAGCCATTGTTGATCCTTTAAGCTTGGATCTTTTGCAGATTGGCCTTTATGAAGCTCTCATGCATCTGTATTTTTGTTATTGTTTCTCATTAGATATTCTAAATGAGTTGGTTGTGGATTTTATCTCGCCATTCTAGTAGCCTTTGAGCTCGGGTTTTCACGAGAGAAGAGCTCTTATGAGGTTTTGTGATATCTGTGTTAGCTTCTTACAGAGGCTCTGAATGAAATATATTTTTATGGAGGCTTGGATAAAGTTTTCCTCAATGCAGAGGTCACCTTTTCTTAAGTATTTCTACTAAAATAACCACCATGAATGTTTCCTTTGAGCTTGTCATGTGCATTCTGAACTTGACATTTAGCTTGATAACGAGCATGCATGGATTACTATTGGCTATGAGGTCATCATTTTTCTAAGTAAGTGATTCCTCTATCTTTTCCCTTTACTGTTGTATAAAATTTTTGATGAGCCTGCAACTTGGAGCTTTGGTTTCTTTTGTCTGTGGAGGTGCTTATTTCCTATACAACTCTTTCTTTGTGTGTGTGAGTTTTGGGTTCTTTGTTGTACCATGGCTCTGAGAATGCATATTGGGTGTTCACATTTTTCGTGATTGCCTTTGGAATTTTGGTTTAACCTAACTTATCTAAATGATAAGTCTATTTTCCTTGATGGGTATTACGAAACAATGAAGAGAAATCCTTTTGTTGAACTGGATCTATATCTTCTTTCAGTACATTAATAGATTCTTGGTAGTTTTCTTAAAATACTTATCATATTTTGACTGGTAGCTTGCAATCTTGTGTTTATTCCTCATAGTGGCCAAGACTCTGCTTCTAAAATAGTTGTCGTTTTATAGTTTCCTAGCTCAAAACCCTAACATGGTTGCTCAAGTGAATATTTTATTCTACGTTTTGGGTTCAATTACTAATATCTTGAGCTTTTTCAAGCTTTTGGGTGTTTTATTTAACTTTTCTTTGTAGATTAAAATGACCTTCTTGGAACTCTGTTCTCTTTTTAGTTTTGATTTTGGGTATCATTTTATTGCTTGAGAACTATAAGATATGGAACCTTGATTTACATGGGTATTCAAGTTTCAACTTTAACCTTGATATGATAATTTCTCTTTTCATTAAGGTCGCCATGTATGATTTTGAAGTTTGGGTCTATATTTTCTGAAATCTTTGTTTTACTTTGTATCGACATGATTATTCTGTCCAAAATATCTTCTTGAGTGCATTTAGAGGCTAAAAATAAAACTTGAAGCTCCTGTTTTGTTTTCTCTTGGTAATACCGTTTATTGAGCTCCCATTGTATGACCTAGTACTTTGAATGCAACCTTTGATTTACTAATGATGTAGTAGTGTCTGATGCTTGGAGTCCCTATAGCTCATTCTAAAAACATATTCTTTGAATTTGATGAGCTTTGAATGCTCTCAGGTAGTTGAAGGTTCTTGTTGAAATTTTTTGCACTTGTGTAAAAATGGGCAACTCAAAACATTGTTACAATGGATAAAATAGGTGAATTATACCTAAGCTAGGGAGATCACATCAGATTATGTCATTGTTGTTGATATATTTAAAATATTACATGAAATCTACAACTATGTGTGTTGTTACAAAATGTAACATATCACATAATCTACAATTTCATGACCATCCTTAGTAAAAAGAACACAAGCCTCGAAGGACAGTTGTGTTTTCTTGATGAGGACATCCAATTGTAGAATAGGTGAAACGTAAAGTTTTGGAACAACAAACATAAGTGCGAGATCCCAAAAAATTAGATTTCAATTCTTGAATGTTACAATTTCTATTCAATGTTATTTCCTTATGATTAAGACATTCAATTATGTTATTGTATTGTTTAGTTCATTATACAATCCATACGAAATTAGAAATGTAGAAACAAATATACAACTCATTTACGAATCCAATGTTTTATTCACAAGGAGAGTCAAATGTTTCCCACACAAGCCGTGGGATGTAACTGAAAAGTAAAGTAAAAATATTGAAAAGGAAGATACACATGCATGCGAAGAGAAAGAAAAGGAGTATGAGGGTGAACCCATCATTACCTTGTATATTGTTTGTTGTGCAGAGCATCTCCTTGCCAGCTCCTTCATCCTCAAGTCATGGTACCTGAAAAGTAAAAACAAATCAACCATCGATTTATGAGCTCGGGATCAAACCATATTCCTACACTATCCTACTTCGTGCATATGAATATTCTCCTAAACGGGAGATGTAAACTACTTAAAGGCCAAGTTGCATGCGTGCTTCAATCACTCGAGAAGAAGAAAGTGAAAAGAAAGAGGAAAACATGGACATAAGAGAGGCCAAAAGCCTAAATATTTACTAACTATTTTCCTAAGTGTGCAAGTACGGGTTGCATCCAAAGAAAGAAATAAATTAGTCATAAGTACATGCTAAGAAGAAGGAAAATTACAACTCAAGTTCAACAAACATTCTGCAAATGGAAGAAGTTTCAGTGCAAAAGAGAGAGTGGAAGATATAAACACTTGTTTTAGTTGCAACGAAGAAGAGAAGACTTAGTTTCCAAAAAGCGAAGCAAGATAAAAAAGGAAAACAACTGAAACAGGATGAAAGATAGAAGATTCTGGGAAAATTTTAACAGGGCTTCACCATGAAAAATGGACATTTACAACTTTTCTTCATGTTGTTTTCAATTATTACATGCTTTAAAAGAACTATGCAAATCAAATAAGTGATACAGGAAGCTAAAAAGCATTACATGATCAAGATAAATAGCTAACATATTTTGGTCTTCAATTGCTATATCGGTTCAAAGAAGAAAAGTGTTACTTTCTATTTTCTGGATCAGAAAATACAACTACTATTTCTGAAATTGCATTAAAGAAATGATTTTGAAATTTTTTTGCCGGGCTTCACCTTATAAAATCAACATTTCAGATTTTTTCAAAATACATATCAAATATGAAATGAAGCTCAAATACGGTATTGAAAAATAAAATAAATGTAGCATTCAAATTTTCAACATGTAAAGGAAGTTACACAGTAGAGTAGAGAATCATAACAACCATATAATCAAAGGATAACTAATTCAAAGGAGCATAATGTCTTCAAGAAAGCATGATATTATGAAACACATGATTAAATGCAATGGAATCAGGAAGAGTTATAATAGGTTCTGAAAGCACATATAATGAGGGATGTATGTTTGGAAGTGGATCAAAAGTACACCAGTGGCAACAATAGAACCTCATTGTCTTGACACTATATTGCGAAATCAAGACTAGCAATGCAAATCAATGGATACCCTTCTGCAAGAAGAGCTACAAATTTAGATGAATGCAAGTTACAAGTTACTTTATGACAGAGAATATTTTCAGTTACAGTACAACTAAAGATGCAAGGTATGATTCATGACGAAGAGTTATAACTCACAATGCAACCTGCTCGATACTTGGACAAGTTCAGAAATTTCAATGACTTACATAGCTATGAAAATTTACAGTCAAAGTGTAAAAATATACCAAGTTCAGGTTGCAATGAATGAATAAATTAATCAGGTCTAGCTTATGGCCGAGTCTAAGAGGCGAACAAAGGTCATAGGGGATAGTATTTTGTAAGAGATCGGTTTAGATGCTTATTGTTTTAAGTTATCCAAGCCTTTTAAATTCAAATTTTACAGTGAAGTATTATAAAAGATCAAACATGTAATCTACTGATGATCATATACAGTCATGATTATTCCAGAATACCATCAAACACCAACATGACAGTTTCAGAACATAAAGCCTCTCAAGCTATCAGAATATTGCAATAAGCCCCTGCACATTTTATATTTGGAAAAGGACTCAAGAATGGAAACTACATAGCCATAATGGCTCATGACAAGGGTTTTAAACCTAAGTTCAGTAGAGTGAGGGTTTGAAACCCTTGAAATAATGGAAAGTATCAAATTGTGTAGCTCAAGATCATGAGAACAAAGAAATATCAACTCATTTTCTTAGGAAATTACGAATACCCATGACATTAAAAGTTTCAGGATGTAGAACTATTAAATAATAAAACCCCAATGGCCTAATCCAGAGAGGATAGCAATTATATTGAGTGAAGCGCCATAACAGATTTATTTACAACAAATACAGTCTAGATTTGGGGAAAATAGCGAGACACTTAACAAATGTCATTGAGGTTTTAGCGAGCAAAGACAAATCAATCACAACAAGTAAAGTACAGATCTTTCTTTTACAAACCCATTAAGAGGTTTCTGAATCAAAAGGAGAAGTAAATACTCACTGGTAAAATCGAAGCCGAGAAGACACTTGAGATCTCATCGAGTTCAGAGCTAAGATGAACAAACCCAAAAGAGTTTCAACTCGGAATGACCAAGGTCGAGCCATGAAAACACAAGAAATACAAAGAAAGAACCGATTATTAATATTTCTTGGAGGTCAAGAAACAACACAAGTATCTAGAGAATAAAGAAAAAACTCACATAGATCAGAAACAATCAAATGTATAGCCAGACAAACCTCAAAAATACTGAGCTCGAATAGACTGATGGTGGCCATTTTTGAAAAATCTCACAGATTTCTGAGAGTACAGAAAGGCCGAGCTCCAAAACATCGATAGTGGCCAACAACTCACAGGGACCTCAAAAACAGAAAGAAACCAAGCTTCAGAATGACCATGGAGCCGTGCAAAGACTATAAGCCAAACAGAGCCAAGCTCAAAAATTTCAACCATGGTGTCCAAAGAAATTTTTTCTAGGGCTTCGCCCTCAAAACTAGATGCAAAATGACCAAATGAGGGACTTCGAGTTGTTTTAACTCACCCACTTGAGCTCAACTTAACCTAACTCACCTGGAGTTAGCGATCAACGATCAAAAAATATCAAGTACATAGATCAATGGTCTAGAAATGAGCTCAGAGATCAAAGAATAACCACGGCTAGCCTCCCATCAACCACATTAATTACTGGTTTTAAAACCCTAACCACAGGTTACGAGAGATCGATGACCATCCATTAAAGGAAGTTTGAATGAAAACATCGAGTCACAAAAACCTAACCGTGGTTAGGTCAATATTAAACAAAGCCACCGACAATATTTCCCAAGGGTTGAGTCACTAGTGGAGAAGGGGCCAGCCCACATGTCAATATAAAAATCATTGGATTGACTTCCAAAGTCTGTAATATAGTGTATACAATCAAATAACCAAAAGGGACCGATCAACGTTATATTGCCAATGATCACCAAAAAGGTGAAACTTTAAAATATAAACCATGCAATGTATCAAATAAATCAAGTGTCGACAACTATGCATGGTAGTAAACAATGCAAAGGTAGCAGGTCTCATAGTGATGTGCCAAGTCCACAAGGTGGCCGAATGTAACATGGTGCCCCTCTTTTAAAACAAAGTGCCCCTTATATTATTTCAAACACAATAATTTGCTAAGTCCACAAGGTGGCCAAACTCAAATAAAGGCAAATCCATATATCAAAGGGTGGTCCCCACATGGAGCTAGCACAATACAGGGAGTTTATTTTTGCATGCCTTCACAAGAAGACAAAACAGAGAAGAAGATGAATTTGCATGCTCAAAGGGGGGAGACTTTCCTAGCAAGCAATTTTATTATTAGCAAATTATTCACCCATTCTTTTCTTAAAAATAGAATAGTCAACTTCAAACATTGTATTATTATATTAAGGCCATTAATGCCTATTTTTAAACTGCATGCTCTAGTTTGTATTATTTTATCCCTTTATTTATTATTAAATAAAGGATAAAATTAGGATGCATGGGCGAGTACAACCTTAGTCTATTTTTAGGAAGGATGGGAAAGTTTATTTTTGCTATATATTGTGTGCCTTTGCAAAAGCACGGGGATTCTTCTTTGGAGGAATTTTGGATATAGGAGTCTTGAAGAAAATTTTCCTAGTTTTTCCCTCTGAGTGTCAAGTGTTATCTCCTTTCCAAGTTATTTTGCAATCTTGTGTATGTTATATCAATCTTGTGAATGCAAATTCCCTGATCAACCACCTTACCCTACCTGTAAATTTCTGTATTTTTGCTTAGTTTTTTTATGTGCATGTTAACTTATTAGTATTGTTGTGATCCTCCCTCAGTACAATCAAGTGTTTTGCCCTTAGATATTCTACAGAAAAACTATTGGTTCGTGCATCAAGAATCCTTCATAGATCAATTGTGCATATACTCAGTCAAAGCCCTCATATAAATTTGGTGTATCACCTTAGTTTTAATTATTTTTATAGTCATCTTTTACCTAAAACTCCCAGAAAGTAGTTTAGGATACACTAATAAGGAACCGGCCTTGATACCAGAGACTCACCTTGAAATAGGTACACCCACAGACTTGAGGTGTTTCCATTGTATCTACGAAAGAGAGAAATCATTTCGAAAGCTTAGAAATCCTACAACCATCTCTCTATAATGTGCACTTTCGAGAGATAATAGTTTTTGCATGCCCAGTGTACCAAAAATCAGATCTGCATGCAATTTTCAGATCTATAGCAAATTTACAGCAAATTAAAAGTCACTTTTGAGAGCAAACTATAGCTAATCCATTCTAAAGATTTTAGTATCTATTGGTGACTCTGTAAAGCTGATCTTGGACCAAAGATTACAGCATGTTCCATGCCTAAAGTGACTACAAGATCATCAGTAAGAGGGATTCCTTCTAATTTTGTTTCTTTACCTTTGAATTCTTCTAGAAGGAGAAGAATTAGCAATACTTTGCCTTATAATAGACCTAGTTTTTATAACCCTCCTCATAATATTCCTTCACCATGTATAAATTTTTCTATCAAGTATCCCAGATTTTCCAATGGCCCAACAACCACCACCGGGAATTTTGTGCCCTTTACTAATGGCAACCCGTTAGTAATTCCAATTTATCATGATATTCCCAACGCTTCCATGAAAATTTTTCCATCATTTACGGGTGAAAATCAAGCTATACCAATTGAGCAAAGCAAAGATGTTTTAGCCCTATGTGGAGTCCATAATATCACTCATGAAGACATAGCCCTAAGACTTTTAGCTGCATCTTTTAAAGGGAAAGCCTTGCAATGGTATAGAAACTTAGAAATTGGAAGCATAGGAACTTGGGATATTTTAGGTGATTTTTTTTTAAAACAATTCCAAGATAACTCAGATCATTTGTCTCTCATTGAACAATTATCCACTATTAAAAGATCTCCCAATGAATTTATGTCTAGTTTCAATATCCATTTTGCCAGAACTTGGGAGAGAATTCCAGCAAGTGTCAAGCCTTAAGCTGATCATGCTTTCATATATTATCTTAGAGCATTAAACAGTGATATCTCAACTATGATTCAGTCAATGGTTGGAGATACACTCACAACAGCTAATGATATTGCTATCCGAGATAAAAATAGCCTTATTCAAGTTGGAAAGTTAGCACCAAGGCCATCAATTCCATTTTTGGCAGATTTTGTGCCTATTCCTCACCCTATTACAATCATAGAACCCAATGTTTTAGCTCCATCAGATGATGTATTCAAAGCTTTGCAGACTATAAGGAATACGATGAATTCAATTGAGAATAAAATTGCATTACCTAGTAGACCATATTAGGCTCCTTATCAGCCCTAGCAACAGAATCAACAAAATAGACAGCCCTATCAAAAGAATCAGGATTATAGGCAACCTTACTAGCAAAGGCAGTATTACCCAAAGGCTCCTAGTTATTATAACGATTTAGTTCCAGTTAATATGGCAATAAAAGAGTGGTGTCAACCTTGTAATCAACCTCATTTAGTCAGAATGTAACTTGCCCAAATACTTTTTGAATCTGAATCTTGTTGCACAACCTCAATCCAAAACATTATTGATGATTCAAATAGATTGTGGGCAGCAAGAAACTCATGTTTAGAAAGCACCTTAAAAGAATTTAGTTAGCTTTAATGAGGATGATTTCATTAAATTCACTAATAGGGCTCAAGGGAGGGTTGCTGAAAATCAAAAGCAACAAAATAGGATTATCTTGCCCTCATCACACCGACAAGACAACAACTCCAAAGTCAACTAACAACCCCACGATGTTCCTCAAAAATAATAAAGTGTCCCGATTGATAAAATTCATCAAAAAAAGCTACAACCTGATCCAATAAGGTTATGCATGACCTCAGATATCTAAGGCAATTGAAGTAGAATAAGTGTTTGCTAAATCCTACTCCAAGACACTTGATTCTATCTCCAAGATAGTTTCTTCTCGTTAATATTGTTGATGTAATGGAAAAACATAATGTTAACATCTCAATGTGGGATGCTCTAAGTATTCCTGGACAATAAGATTTACTTTCTAATGAACTAGCTAAACTATAGCTTTATTCAAATACAACGAGAGAAGGAAGTTCGAAAAACAGATATGGTCCTTGGAACATTTGAGCAAGACCATATTAAACAAGTTAAGTGGATGGTGTTGGTACCAAAATTTGTTCTCCTTTTCGGTATGAGTAACATCAGAGATATGGCATGAAGATTGAAGTCAGATAGATCATGATGTGTGTCGTTTCATAGTTGGGGATGTGATCTAACTGGCACTCAGATTTGTGGAGAGATGGATAGCACTTTGAAAGGATTTGATCTGACCCTCACTATTTTAGGTTGTGCCTTTTCAACCAAAGTAAGAGAACCTATATTTTAACCCCCAAATGGTGAAGGAGATGAAGATATCCCTTAATTTATGTAAATAGTTGAAAAGGCCTTGGGAAAATATTATCAAAACTCCAAATTTGACTTTCACAAGTTGTCACTCCCAGATCATGGAGATATTTGCAATGCAAGGAAAGGGTTACTGAAGACATTGTATAATATTGATTTGCCTTGTGCATTTTTGTAGATGGGTTAGATCCTTTTGTTGACACATAATGTAATGCAGGGGTAGTATGGGTAGGATTAGTTTGTTTGAATAATTTTTGGTGGGGTGTTGACAAGAAAAACTGGGATATATCAGATCTTTGACAACCTCTACAATACTTGAATAACTATCAGATAAAATGCTTCAAATAATCAAGATATTCTTTCAACCAGAAGAGGCATAAATGGAAGCCCAAGTTGCACTCTTCACACAATATTTGAGAATTCACCACAAAAGCTTGAAGTAAAGAACTCAATTAAACACAAAAATCCATGATCAAACCATGCCTAAGGTACCCCCAAAGGCTTACAAGCAATCTCTATAGTCAAGGAAGGTAAAGTGATTTTAAATTTGTTTATCTCTTTATCAGATGAAGGATCTTCTAAACATGATATTGTAAATGCCACTAAACTATCAACAAGAAATGGAGATTCTATGTGATTTCTAAAGACTTTCAATGCAATATTGCAACAAGAAGAATGAAAACTATTTACAGGCATCTAAAAATGATAACAGACATCGTATTGCCCCGAGAAAAACACGATTAACTCAAAATATTGAAAGATTCATCAATAGGGAGAGTTTCATGAAAAATCTCGAGTTGTGTGATGGCTATACACTTGCAACCAACTCACATACATGAAGATCCAACACGAAGAAATTATTTTGGTTCTTTGGTGGTTTTTTCAGAAAAATGAGCTTTCTCTCTAAATTTTCTTGTGATTTTCAACTTTCCTTGACCGTTTAAAATCTCTCCAAAAATGCATTATATACCTCATGCCACATTGGATCCTTCTTTCTAAAGCAAAGAATATGCCATGGGATCAAGTTTGTTACAAAACAATCCTCATGATTCAATGAAAATGACATCAAACAGAAAAACATTCACATGTTGCCAAGTGTGCCTAAAAAGATTAAATCATTACAAATATCTGGATCATTATCCATTCTGAAGGCATGTTTTTCATCATTGAGGCATGCAAACACCTTTTACTAATCATTTTCACCTTCTTACCTTTTCAAATTACCTCTGTAAATTTTGATTTTATCATTTCACATTTTTGGACGGATTTGGGAAAAAATTATTTCAAAACCACCTTAGATAAAAGAATTAATCCATGAAAGTGATTCCAATGATCCTGGAAGGCCAAGATGACACAAAATCACTATAAATTTGATGAATTTTGATGCAAAATTGTGATTCCAAGCTTCCTGGAGCTCCCATGGCGGTCAAAACAAATGGATGCACAACAACCGTCAATCTTATCCATCTTTTAATCTGGCCCTCCACGTGGAAGATGCAGACTTAGAAATAAGCTTGAGTCACCTTTTTAAATTTTTAAGATAAGGTCGGACACGTGGTAAAAAATGATTGGAACCGAAATTGGGATCATTTTTGACTTTTCCACACTTTTTGGAAAAATGGAAAATTTTGTCTTTTTATCCACCCCTCTGCCCTTGAAATTTGGAGCTGACACGTGGCACATGGTGGGTCCCTTTAGGATCAAACTTCAATTCTGCGCATTTTGATCTTTTTTGGAAAATTAGAAAATTTTCACTTTTTTCCTGCAGAGCCCGCACCTCCAATTTCTCCCTCGCCATGTGTCTCCTTGTGATTAATTTGCGGTCTAGTGCTTAAAATTTTGATTTTAAGTCTTTTTTTCAAAAGGGAAAAAATTCTCTCTTGCCTCTACTAGCCCACCAGCCCACCTTTTCCTCTTCCATGTGTCACTCGATGATTCGCTAGCGGGCCAGCGCTTCAAATTTTGATTTTAAGCCCTTTTTGCAAAAAGGAAAAAATCCCCATTTCCCTCCATGGCCCACACTTCCCTCTAACCCTTCATGGACACATGTCCACCTGTGATTTGTTCACGGGGGCACGCTAAAATTTTCATTTTGAACTCTTTTGTGAAAAAGGGAAAAATTCCCTTTACCGCCGTCGGTCCATCAACCCACTCTGCGCTGTTGTCTTTGCCACATGTCCTCCTCTGATTGGAGTGGGGCTAAAACATATTTTGAAACTTTATAGAATTAGAGCCAAAAAAATCTAAGTCCCCCTCGGCCCACTCCTCCGCCTTTGGTCTTTTATGGACACGTGTCCACTCTTGATTGGGTGGGGTTTCGGGCCAATTTTTGACTTATAATTTTTTTGCAAAATAAGGTCTAAAAACCTTAAGCGAATTCAACCACCCATGATCCCTCTACCAATCAGAACATACCACATAGGCAAAATTGGAAAAAATGTGTCCCCAGGGTCCGAAAATGCCTCATTGTCAAAAAGGTAAAAAGTGAAAAGTTACAACACTTCGCCACTTTTCCTCAGCCAATTAGAAGCCACCACATTTCCAATACCTTCTAAGGATGAATTTAACGAAAATGACGCCCGTATGATTGTCAAAATGCAAAAAATTCCAAGAATGCCCTAGAATTCAATTTTTCACCAAGGATGGCGATTTTTTATTCTGAATCAATCAAGCATGATTTACGAACATTTTCAATTTAGGATTTGGATTTTCAAATCCAAACAAGTATTATTTGATCAATTTCAATTTTTCCATGATCTGGCAAAGGGAAAAACAACATAACCCACAAAATTAGAAAAACTAGGGCACATAAAAGGGAAAACTTGGATTATTCTTTCAAATTAGGGAAAAACAACAAGTTTGTGAGCATTTTTAAAGCATTCAACTGGACGGGAATAATTACAGACCATCAAATAAAAGGTCAAAATGTTTTGAGTAGATATAGATTTGAAAAATTAGGGCAACATGGTTTAAAGCTCAAAAATGGCACCAACATCGGCTCTTGCTTGGGGATGGGCACTCCTAGTGAGTGCCACAAGGACAAAACATAGACCAAGTGCCAAAATAATATATTGGGCAAAGGAGTCATGAGCCAAAATCACCAAAAACTAGTAGAGAACTAGACAAAAATGGCTGCCACACAGCAAGGCAAACCAAAAAACTAACAAAACACCAAAAACAAAGCAAAAAACCAAACACTATACATTGTACAAGCTGTGCATACCTCAAATTTGGGGATTAATCCAAGAAATGCTTCAAATGTATGCCATTAATAGGAAGCTCTAGAAATTCCCCATCTAAGTCCTTGAGAAAGAAGGTATGTTCACCAATTCTAATATCAATGGCATAAGGGCCCATCCATAATGCATCAAATTTTCCATGCTTGCCCTTGTCTTCATGCCTACTATCCCACAACAAAACCAGATCTCCAACATTGAAGGCTCTAGGAGTATTGTTGACAATTTTTCACTTGTACAAAAATGGGAAACTCGAAACTTTGTTATGATGGATAGCCTTGGTGAAGTATACCTAAGCTAGGGGAATTTATATCAGATTATATTATTACTGTTGATTTGTGAAAAAGATTAAGTGAAATCTGCAGCTATGTGTGCTATTACAAAACGTAACAAATCACATAGTTTGCAATTTCATGAATATCCTCAGCAAAAGAACACAAGCCCTGAAGGATAGTTGTGTTGTCTTGATGAAGACACCGGATTGCAGAATATGTGAAGTGTATGGTTTCGGAACAGCAAACATAGTGGTAGTTTTCAAGTAATCAGATTCATTGTTATTACGATGGTGTTTATCAGATTTATGCTTTGTATTCATTACGAGTTGTTATGATTAATGAGATTGCATCCATCTATGCTGTCATAAATGATTACAATTGACTCCTTTCCTACTACTTCCATCAAGAAAATATTGACAAACAAATAGTGACAATAATGTCCAAATGGAGTAGCAGGAAGAAGTCAAAATGAAGAACATATGCTAAGGCAGTCAAACAACATACAAGGAGGCACATCTCATTCAATGGTTGCTTACTGGAGTTACAGGTATTCATTTTAAGGTTATCTCTTGTATTAATTCATTTTATTGAGATATTGAGTTGCATACATCATTGTACAATCAAAGGAAAAAAAGAATGCAGAAAGAGATAGTCAACTCATTATTTCAATTTAATGCTTTATTTATAAGAGATCATAAGTTTTCCCACACAAGCCGTGGGATGTGACTAAGTAATAACATCATATACATGGAAATGACAATACTATATGTGCTAAAGAACAAGGTTAAAGGAGTAAATGTGAACCCATCATTGCCTTTTCATCTTCTTTCCCGCTCCACTTCATCTTCATCTCCAGCTTGACTCTTTCATCTTCCTTCCATCTCCATCTTCTTTCACCTGCAAGAAAGAGCAGTATCTATCAAATTTTGAGCTCAGGGTACATTTTTATTCCAATAAACATGTTCTAAAGCAAATACATATTCTAAGTTCAATGTATCTAATGGTACTTGAGAGAAAGAGATACAAATAGGTTGGCAACAAAAGAAGAAGAAAAGTACATAAAGTGAAATGAGTGGCAAGAAAGAAACAATAGAGCTAAGGATTGAGTTAGAAAAGAAGAATTTGAAGTAGCTTGCAAGAGAAATAGAGGTGGAGATAACACATGAAGGAAATTGGAAAACGGTTTGCGAGAAGAAGGAATGAAAAAGAGATAACTCACATGGATAGAAGAGAGGTATTTCTAACTTATTTATGAGTTTTGCGAGAACAGTTTGTGACATAAAATAAAATGAAATCCAGCAATCGAATGTAGAATAAACATCATTTCCAGATGGTTTATAGGAAGGAAGAAGCATCAAAATAAGTCAAGAAAGAGATATTTTTGCAAATCAGGATTGGAAATTTGAAAAGGAGAGAGAAAAATAGGATTTTGGAAATTTTTGCCAGAGTCTCCCCTTGTAAAATTGACTTTTGATTTAAAACAAAATTGAAACACATGCTTTTTTAGCTACTACATGCTTTATAAGCTATCTAAACTTCAAAAGGAATAAAAACAATCAACAAAAGTACATGTTTCATCACTTTTAAGTTAATATCATGATCAAATGAAACATATAGGTATTCCAGAAGTTCATCAAGTTGTAGCTATTAAAAGTTCATTTTAATTTCCAAATTCAATTGTGAATCAAAAGGCTAACTACTTCACAATTTTTCAAAAGATGCAATGAATCAAGTAAAGCTAACATGGATAGTTTCATTCAAGTAAGTAGACAAGCAAGAGAGATGTTCATGTCCTTTCAGAATGATCAAATCATAAAATGGAAAGAGAAGGATTTTGGAAAATTTTTGCGAGTTTCCCCGAAAAATGGAGTTCTCCGGGAAAAGCAGAAATGAGATTTAATGAAATACAATTACTATTATGACTTCTGAAAAGGAAAAGTCATTACATAAAAGAAAACTAATTATTTTCTTCATTTTTTAGAGAAGGAGCATTTTCTTCATTATACAAAATGAAATACAATCATGCTTGCAACAAAGAAAAAGTCATACAACTTCCAGAAGGTCATTATTCTAAGTGAAATTGAAAGCTACAGTACATGCTTTTGAAACTGTTTCAACCAACAACTACTAAAAACAGAATGGACAACCCATTTCAAATCTACAAGGAAATGCAAAGTTTCAGTTACAGTTGTAAAAGGAATCTCAAATACCCATTTTCTAGAAGTCACGGATCTATGAACAATAGTCATCTCCAAATCAATGTTACAACAAAATACCAAGTATGTATTTATCAAATGAAGAAACAAAGCTCGAGTATCAAAATGAAGAATGAAAAATAGTCAAAACTTCCAAATGCCAAGCCGATCTACAAAATAATATCAAAACCTTCGCATTTAAAAGATTTTTTTTTTTCGACAAATGTCAATGGCGAGTCGAGCTCAAAGACTCAATTCGAAAAGGAAAAGGACTTCACATATGAAAATATTTTTTTTTAACAAACAATTTAACCTAGATCTCTTATTCGAGTTACGAAGTAAGACTTGATCGTGAAAGGAAAAAGAAAAAAGGTATGAGAACTCACCATGCTCGACTATGATGTCGAAACAAGCAAAAAAATGGTAGAAAATTCCCTCTACATGCTCGTGTGAGCTCAAAGCACCCAAAATCACGAAAACTAGGAAGGAAATAAGAGTTTTATCATTCGACGAGAGGTCATACGAAGTAGAGTGAATAGATTAAAGTGATCTATGGATCATATACGAAGGGAAAAGTTGAGTTACAAAATAAAATGGTAAATACCTTCATTTTCATCAAAAAATGTAGACCGAGACAAGCAACCATGGCATTGATTTACCCAGAATGAAATTTGTAGGTTCGGATGCTTTCAAAACCTCCATGCTTTCATCAAAAATGCAAAGAAAAGAAAACATTTTCCGGTTTTCACACGAGAAATGAAAAATCAAGTCAAATGAGCAAGTGCAATGCTCGAATGATTTAACTTTCCATCAAAACTAGGGTTTGAAACCTAACCCATGATTAGAAGATCGATGGTCCACCAAATGCCCAAGTATAGATCAAATGGTGATCAGTCAGCATAGGGTTCAAATTGATAAGCCCCAATTAACGCCGGTGACCATAATCAATGCTAGGGTTCGAAACCCTAACCGTGGTGGATGATTGACAACATCATGGATGCCATGACGAAGATCAAGGATCATTAGTGCTCACAAAAAAAAACAAGCAGGGTTAAGTCACTAACCGCCATAGTTCGCGAGAAGGAGTGAGTCATCATGGAGGGAATAGCTCACGTGGACACCCAATAATAATCATTACCGGTGACCAAAAGTCTAAACTATAGTCATCAATGCTAAAAATCAAAACCATCATATATATGCTATGATCACCAAAAAGGTGAAGTTTGTAATTATGTGCCAATGCCAAAGGTGGCGAGTTCAATATAACACATGGTGGGCTAGCCAAAGGGTGGTGCCCCTTCATTCAAACACATACACTTGCTTAAGTCCACAAGTGGCAACATCCAAACCTCACAAGCCAAAGGTGGTCCCCACATGGGGTTTTGTCTCAAATTTGTAAAGTGTCATTCATGTGACTATTCAGAAAAGGGAGAAAATCAGAGCATGTGCACATTGGAGGTGGTCCCCACTCATTTTGAATTTTGCAAATATTGCTAAGGGTTGCATCCTTTTGCCCACATATAGAGAATGATATTTTGCATGCCTTCACAATAGGACAAAACAAAGAAGATGACGAATTTGCATGCTCAAAGGAGGAAGACTTCTCTAGCAAGAAAATTATTCACCTTTCCTTTCTTAAAAATAGAACAATAAACTTTAGTTTGACTGTATTGTATCTAAGGCTGATAATGCCTATTTTTAATACATGCTCTAGTTTGTATTATTTTATTCCTTTATTTATTATTAAATAAAGGATAAAATTAGGATACATGGGTGAGTACAACCTTTAGAATATTTTTAGGAAGGGAGTGAAATTTTGCTATATATTGTGTGCTCTTGCAAAGCACAAGGGGGGAATTTTTCAGATAATTTTCCCAGAGAACTTTTGATATGAGTACTTGTTGGTTTGAAAATCATTGGGCAGATTTATGGATGGCAACGAGCCAACAAAGTATGTAGGGAATAACCCCTCTTTGAGTCAACAAAGTGAAACTGGTTTATTGCTATTCTACTAGCAGGAATCAGTGCAAGTCTCACAATATTCTGCCTTTGGGGGTTTGAGATCTCATCCCAGTAGGGGTGTTTCCGACTATGAAAAGAAAGGAATGAAAGAGAGGATGAAGAAAGATCAGGTCCAAAGGGAGAAAAGAAATGAATTTTAAAGTAGAATGGTCAGAGGGTTTATGTTTTGGGATTGGTAGTAAACAGAGCCAAACCTACTTGCATAAACAAATAAAGCAATACTGATGAATAAATGACAAAAAAGTAGATATAGATTCAACAGAATAAACGCATAGATCTGACATAAGAAAGATCAGATGCCCATAACACACATATTCAGCACAAAGTCTTAATATTTGCATTAATATCTTCTTCTGTTACAAAAAGTACAAAGCCTTTTCTTCTCACTTTTATTTTTCATCTAAAAGATATCCACTCTCTGAATACAACAAGTATTCAAGTATATATAGAAGGAGAGAAGAAAAGAAGGCAAAAGCAAACAAACCACTTAATTACAAAAATATCTTACAATAGATTACAAAGTCATTTGTTGACTTTTGACAACTTTGGTGGATGACATCATCCCATGGTGCAACATGGAAGATGTTATCGTTTGTGTCAAATTTTTTGGATAATTTACAAGGAGAAATTTGGGAAGAAGGAAACTATTCATCATCGTCCCACGACTGGAAGGGGGTATCCTGCTTTTGCTGCTCGGGCGATGAGATGTGGAACTGGGCATGGTACTCCATGAACTTGCTGATCATGGGTTGAAGTTGATCCTCGGAAGGATCCTTGTGTCTCATCGCCGATAGCTTCGCAGCCTCTGCTCGTCTATGAGCTTTTCCGGGAGTTTGGAATAATCATTCTCTGCCTCTATCAGATACCCGATGAAGTCACGACACACCAACAGGTTATTGATGGATTCGGCGTCAAACGTGACCTCTGGCCCTAGTCCCTGTGAAATGATCTCCTTGAAGATCTGAATAGTTTCCTCAACCTTCCTTAAGGCGAAAGAAGAAGTGAGCAACCCTGGAGACATTATGAGAACAATCTGTTCCATTTGATGCATTACATCTAGGGCTACCTCCTTTACTTTGTCGATCTTCTCTAGGACGAACTCCAGCTGATCCACCCGATAATCCAGAGTAGAAAGGATTTTGTTGAGGGCTCTGGGGTGTCCAAAGACGCCGAACTTGACCAGATCTTTGACTGAATAGTCGAGCATTTTCTGAAAGGTCTCGTGTTGCATCCTAGCATGATCTAGCTCTTCGAAGATGGGTCTTGCTATCACCTGGAGTTCTCTGTTCGTTCGATTGATATTCTGGTACAAATCGGTGAACTTTGTGATAACTCCCTTGCTTTCCTTGAGGATTTGGCTCCTCTAGGTGGAAACTGCCATGCCACGCTTCGCCGATTTTAGTATATTCATTGATCTTATCCTGGCTCAGAGGCTTAGAAGTTTCGGCGGCAGTTGTAGGAGGTGCACTGCCCATTTTCTATAAGGCGCGGAGAAGATGTTTATTTTACTCCTTTAGTAGCCTTTTCTCTTCCTTTGCTTCTTGGAGTTTCTTGCAAAGGGCGTCAACTACAGATAGGGCCTCTCCTTGCAGGCTTTCTGAAGATGTCCCCATCGTGACTTGAGTCACTGTGTAATCTGTCGAGAGACAGATCCTTCTTATCCTTCAAAGGATTGGGGTATGTAATCTCCATCACTCTCTCCCCTGATGCACTCTGAGAGAAGCGGGTTATCAGTTTTTGCTTCTTGATCCCTTTTGATGGGATGACGGAGAATTCCATCGGGAGATGGGAACTTTCCTCTTCTGTTGACTCAGGTGCTGGGAGACCCAGGCTGGACTTATGGGAGAAGGACCAGAAATAGAGAAGGGGGCAGCTGCAGTAGTAGAAGGGAAAAATGTGGAGACACTTGGAGGCGGCATGGAGAGGGAAGCCGAGGAAGTGCTCATGGGAGGAAGAGATACTACAGGGGAGGAAGACATAGGAATGGAAGATAGCTCAGAGATGAGGGAAGAAATGGAGGGGACAGCTCCGTGAGAGAAGAGAATATGGATGAGGAAGAAGGGGGAATAGTGGAAGACGGGGAGAGGAAACGACCAAAGGAATGGTCGCTTGGGTCACTCGAGGAGGAAGGAAGATAAGGAGAAGGGATAGAAGGGACCTCAATTGTTACAGTTGTGGCCACATTCTGAGTGGATTTTCCTATCGGAACATCTTCCATTTCTTCTTCTTCTAAGCTTTCCACTATTACAACCCGTTCTTGTGAAGCGGAAGGAGGACTTTCAGGGGCTTCCTCTTGGGTGGAGCTGGATTCACCCTCTTTACCTTTCCCTTTCCCCTTTGGCTGTTGTTTTTCCCGAGGAGGTGCATTGCCTAACGGAGATGTGGTGAAATCAACTCCGAGGTAGATGAGACCGTTCATTCTGCACCAATGCTCTGTTCTTCGCAGAGTTTCTTTAACCCTTTCTTCTATCGTTTGGGGTGCTTTGGTCCTGTCAATCGCAGCAAATGGCCAGTCATCTCCACCTGTATCAAGATACACTTGATCAACTTCTTGCTCAGTAGTTTGATAGCCTTTTGGGATGATGGCCACACCGTACTGGATGATTTCGGCCAAGGCTAAGCGGGAATGATCCTTCCTCCTGAGCTCGACCTCATGATATATGTCGATATAAATGTCTTCGATCTGAGGGATGTGGATCGGATCGAGCTTGGCCCTGGGAGACAATTCCTTGGGTCGAAGGTGGGCCTGGCCGGGAAGTTGTGCTTTTGATTCAGCAATTCCAACTCTGCAAACATGTCCTTCACCTTGTGGTGAGAGAGACACGTATACCTGCCCACTGTGAGGGGGAAAGGAGTTCCACCCTTCTTTCTCTTGAGACACTTCTCATGGTAGGTGATAAGCTGTCTTGACAACTCCAATAGGATCAACTTGGGGCCGGCATATCTCGGCAATTTAGTTGGTTCCCCCAAGAATTTAACTCGCCTCGGATAGGTAAAGGTGGGGAATTGGTGAACAAGGTGCCCCATTTCTTTGTAGCTGCTACGATGCTCTTGGTCATACGACCGTTAGTGCAAAATCACAGCACCCCTAGATGCAGATCAGGCTTCTAGGTTGATCACTCAGGCATCCAGTGTGATTGCATAACATGGAAACCTCTCTCCAAGCGTGGGACTTGTGAAACTGAGAGAGGAATCTCCGAGAAGGTTGGTTCCTGCTCCTAAACTACCCGCCACAAGCTATTCCAGGTGTAGGCAAGCTAATCTAATCCTAATCTAACAATGCCAAGGAGATAGAGAGAGAGAGAAAGGAAAAGAACAAAAGCCTACACTAAAACGGTGATACACCAGAGAAGGAGAATGTTGAACATCTATCAAAACTGCCATGGGACAAAGAGAGGTGAGCAATGGGAAGGATGGACAGATGCATCACAGGCCCAAGGATATATTTCACACAAAAAATGTCCCAAAACTCCATGAACACAGCTCCAGACCTGCAATGAACATTCAAACATGCACAAATACCTGCAATGAAGAGAGGCAAGAAGAGAACAAACAAAAGACGAGCAAGGATGGACAGATGCATCACAAAACATGCTTTTTGTTGCTCCAGAAGTTTGCATAGAACATCATTCCATTAGTAAAAGGAAAAAATGCCATTACAGAGTAGGGAGGAGGTTTGAACTCCATTTTCAACCCTAGAGAAGAAAAGAAGGGAGGGCAGAGCCGAACAGATGAACAACTTGTCATGTCCCCCTTTTGAAAGAAGCCCCTCTGTACAATATATAGGAAGAAAGAGAGAGGGAAGAGAGGAAATTTGAAACTACCACAACCACTTCTAGGTCACATTTTAAATCATCTCATTATGGTAGAAGCGGCGGATCCTGGCAAAACGGCAGGCTGTCTGCTGCATTAAAGCTGGTTGTTGAAGCGTCACTTCTGGCATTACCATGCGTCAGAGCCGTTTCTTAACTTTCTCTCTCCATACTACACCAAAATGGAAGATTGATCCTAGAATCATGTAGAGAATTTCAACAGCTTTCCGTTGATATAAAGAACGTGCAAATCTGAGCTCTGGATCAAAAGATATGACGATCTGAAGATTTAGGGCACGGAACAGACCAAAACGGATTTTGAAATATTTTCCCGCGCTTCGCCACCTGGACGACACGTGGCAGGCTCTGATTCGCTGAATAATTCTCTCTCCTCCACCTTTCTGCGGGCTTTCCTTTGAAATTTCCTTGTGGGCCCTAGCCGGGACATGTGGCACTATCCCATTGGTTCGGGCTGACCCTTCAAAACTTGCCCTTTGACTTTTTGACCTTTTCCCTTGTGACACGTGTCATGATTTGATTGTCCGCGGACTGCTGGCTCTTCGCGCCCTTCGCGCTTTCTTTTGTCCCAGATGTCCTGTGTTGTTTGGGATAGAAACCTCTATCTCGCTCGAAATGGGCTTCCTCGTCCCTCATTTGCCGATGACACGTGGCACAATCTGATTGGCTCTCGACTTTTTCAGCTATCCGCGTCCCTCGCGTCCCTGCGGCCCAGATGTCCCAGTACGATTTAACTTTCTCTGTTTCGGCCGAACCGGCCGGTTCACGTCCATTTGTCCCAAATGTCCCAGTGCTTCGTGGGACAAATTCTTCCGGTTCGCCCGATCCGGCCGATTCGCGTCCATTTGTCCCACTTGTCCACTGTGCTTCACGGACACAATTCTTCTGTTCGCCCGATCCGGCCGATTCGCGTCCTCACGGCCTAGATGTCCCATTTGCCTCCAGACTGTTTGTTCTCATTTCGGCCGAACCGGCCGGTTCGCGTACTTCGCGTACTTGTGTCCCGTTTGTCCCGGATGAAGACTTGGGCAAATTTTTCCTTCTTTCGGCCGATTCGGGCATTTCGCGTCCCGCGCGTACCTGTGGCCCAGATGTCCCTTTGCTTCACGGGCCGCCTGGAGGCTTTTCGGCCGATCCACGCCTAGATGTCCCAAATGTCCCGACTGCTCCTAGGACTAGGACTTAGCCATTTTTCGTGATTTTTCCTGTTTCAATCTACTTGCCTGGCTATGGCTCGATGCATGTTATCGAAATTTACCCTGGGGTGAAATTTTGAAAACAGTTTTGACGACTCGAGCGGGGTCACCTGCCTGCTAGGTGAATGATCAGTAGCTTGAAGCAATCCATTGGGCATGGAGTCATAAGCAAGCCTGAAAACTGATCTGAACTTTGAAAACTTCCCTCTGAGCCACTTGAATCCCACCGGACATGGAGTTGTTCTCACCAAAATGCCACTGAAACGAACTGTGCAAGAGCAGAACCAACAACACCAAAACTATGTACAAAACTGAAAATCATACATGTCCCAAATGGAACATGTAGAGTGTGCACAAGAACTTCTTCTACTGAAAGCAAACCTACCCACTCTACTCTAACTGGAAGCAAAAGCAAGCTAAACAAACCCTGCAATTGGTTGTGAGAAATAGCTTCCCTTTCTCAAAAGTGGCAGCCATGCAATTGATTTGGAGCTGATCATGGCTGTTAGAAAGAGTGGAAAATCATCAAGGTATCAGCTAAGGAAAATTCAATACCTCTTTTAGTTGCTCTGCATTTGGATTGAAGAGGTATGACAGCTGATCCTTGGTACTTTGTAGCTCACCCTCATGCTCAGAAGCAAGCATGACTGGTTGTGACTTCTCCTTTGGCTCCAATGAAGCCAAATACCTGATTGGGCAAGGTCTGATCCTTTGAGTATGCCCATTTCCCTGATTTTCAACTCCAAGAATGGAGTCTTCTTGCGACCTTCTTGAATGGATGGTGTGGAAGAAATGGTGAAATTCCTCTGTCCTTTCTCTTCCTCCAATGAAGAACGTGAAAGATTAAAATCTTCCAATCTTGATTCCGAAGAGCTATTATAAGATGCTGGCTGTTGTAAATGAATGCCCTCCTTCATGACAGCAGACTCAAGTGTTTGGAGTGTGGATGATGAAAGAGAGAAAGGTGGAAACTCAACCGGCTCTTCTCCATCAAAACAGTTCCTCCAAATCTGACAGATAAACTGCCTTATTGCTGTCCTGCTGCAAATATTCAACTTCCTCCATGGTGTCTTCTTGATCTGTAACTTGACCACCATGGTTTCTTTCTCCCTTCAACATTGAGTTTGAGAGGTCAAACTCCTCTTCAGCACTGGAACTTGAGAGAGGTGAAGTAGAAAGAAGAACTGAAGGTTCTCCTGTAGCCTGCTTTGTGCTCAGAGCTCTTGGATCTGCAATTTTCTCCCCCACAGCTGGAATGTGCTCCTCTTCTTTTGGATTTGGAGCAGCTTCTCCTTCCTCCAATGTTTGAAGACAATCTTGCTCTTGATTGAACTCTTCCTCCAGCATGAAGTTTGTCAAGTCAAACTCTTCAATCTGCTGCTCTAGAGGATAAGTTAGGACTGGAAGATCTTCTTCTTCTGCTGCAACAAAATCAGTCCTAACCACCACCTGTTTTCCAACCCTAGCCTCTTCTGTAGGTTTAGCCATCAAGGGGATCTTTGTCATCCCAAATCTAAGAGCCCAACTCTTCAGACTTTGAATTTCTTCATCTTTGTTTGGCTTCTCTTTTTCTTTGTTTTTTTTTTTCTTGGCATTCTGATTTTCATCCTCCCAACATGAATTTGGGAATGCAAGAGGAGGGATGGGTTGTAACTCAACTGATTTGACATTTTTTTGTGGTGGCGGAGGAGGTGAAACCTCTTGTTTCTTTGGAGTGGGAGGTATTTCATTTAGCTCTTGTGGAGAGGATGACTGTTTGGAAGGAAAAAGGAAAGAAGAATTGAGGTGTGGTGGAAGATTGAGAGGTGGAGACATGGGATCGACATTTGGGATAGCAGATGGAGAGTTTAAAGCTTGACACTGCTGAGATGAAACAGATTGGGAAAGAGGAAAAGAAAAGGCATGAGAAGGTGTGCTTACCCGTTGACAAGGTTGTTGAATACTCCTCTCATACACCTCTATTTCTTCAATCCACTTTGCAAGCAAAGGCAACATTGCAATCATGAAGTCAAGCTTCTCCTGAGGGCTGTAATGCCTTGGAAAAGGTCCCACCCATGGACAAGGTGCTCTACAACCGATTCCAAATGCTTTCATCTGTGCCTGAGCCCTGGACTGCACTATGTTTACCTCCATCTTTTGGATCTTCTCCAACAGACCAGCATCTTGCATCTGATGGTCTTCATTGTATGCATACTCTTGCTCTTGGAAGGCTCCATAGCCAAACTGACTTTGGCACTGCTGCTCATATGGGTATGCATACTGATCTTGAATCTGCTCAAAATGTTGATTTGGAGGATTTGTAAAACATGTTGGAGGTGGAATATACTGTTGTTGTTGATGTGAATTCCATGATGGAAATGAAGTCATGATTGCACAACTTCATAGAATGAGAGAATGATGGAAGAGATGGAAGGAAGAATGGATAGAAAAAGAATGAAAATGAATGGAAAGGAAGGTCTGCAACTTCAGAGATGGGTTGTTGACCAGATGGAGTCGCCAGATGTGTTTGCAAGTGCCTCCAAATGCTGAAATCTTCACAGGAACACACCAACCTACAAAAGATGAAGTGGAAGACCTCTAAGGTCCCACCGGGCGTGCCAAAACTGTTAGTGTAAAATCACAGCACCCCTGGATGCAGATCAAGCTTCTAGGTTGATCACTCAGGCATCCAGTGTGATTGCACAACATGGAAACCTCTCTCCAAGTGTGGGACTTGTGAAACCAGAGAGGAATCTCCGAGAGAAGGTTGGTTCCTACTCCTAAACTACCCGCCACAAGCTATTCCAGGTGCGGAGAAAGATAATCTAATCCTAATCTAACAATGCCAAGAAGACAGAGAGAGAGAGAGAGAAAGGAAAAGAAAAAAATCCTACACTAAAATGGTGATACACCAGAGAAGGAGAATGTTGAACATCTATCAAAACTGCCATGGGACAAAGAGAGGTGAGCAATGGGAAGGATGAACAGATGCATCACAGCCCAAGGATATATTTCACACGTAAAATGTCCCAAAACTCCATGAACATAGCTCTGACCTGCAACGAACATTCAAACATGCACAAATACCTGCAATGAAGAGAGGCAAGAAGAGAACAAACAAAAGACGAGCAAGGATGGACAGATGCATCACAAAACATGATTTTTGTTGCTCCAGAAGTTTGCACAGAACATCATTCCATTAGTAAAAGGCAAAAACACCATTACAGAGCAGGGAGGAGGTTCGAACTCCATTTTCAACCCTAGAGAAGAAAAGAAGGGAGGGCAGAGCCGAACAGATGAACAACTTGTCATGTCCCCCTTTTGAAAGAAGCCCCTCTGTACAATATATAGGAAGAAAGAGAGAGGGAAGAGAGGAAATTCAAAACTACCACAACCACTTCTAGGTCACATTTTAAATCATCTCATTATGGTAGAAGTGGCGGATCCTGGCAAAACGGCGGGCTGTCTGCTGCATTAAAGCTGGTTGTTGAAGCGTCACTTCTGGCATTACCATGCGTCAGAGCCATTTCTTAACTTTCTCTCTCTAGAATACACCAAAATGGAATATTGATCCTAGAATCATGTAGAGAATTTCAACAGCTTTCCGTTGATATAAAGAACGTGCAAATCCGAGCTCTGGATCAAAAGATATGACGATCTGAAGATTTAGGGCACAGAATAGACCAAAACGGATTTTGAAATATTTTCCCGCGCTTCGCCACCTGGACGACACGTGGCAGGCTCTGATTCGCTGAATAATTCTCTCTCCTCCACCTTTCCATGGGCTTTCCTTTGAAATTTCCTTGTGGGCCCTAGCTGGGACACATGGCACTATCCCATTGGTTCGGGCCGACCCTTCAAAACTCGCCCTTTGACTTTTTCCCTTGTGACACGTGTCATGATTTGATTGTCCGCGGGCTCGCCGCTCTTTCGTGCCTTCGCGTCTTTTTGTCCCGATGTCCCAAAGTCTTTGTTTGGGATAGAAACCTCGATCAGCCCGAAATGGGCTTCCTTGTCCCTCATTTGCCGATGACACGTGGCGCAACTGATCGATTTCTCTCGGCTTTTTCGGCTATCTGTGTCCCTCGTGTCCCTATGGCCCGATGTCCCAAATGTGCCAAAGGTGCTTCGTGGGAAAAATTCTTCCGGTTCGCTTGATCCAACCGATTCGCGTCCATTTGTCCCACTTGTCCCTGTGCTTCGCCAAGGGACAAATTCTTCCGGTTCGCCCGATCCGGCCGATTCGCGTCCTCACGGCCCAGATGTCCCATTTGCCTTCGGACTGTTTGTTCTCATTTCGGCCGAACCGGCTGGTTTGCGTACTTCACGTACTTGTGTCCCGTTTGTCCCGGATGAAGACTTGGGCAAATTTTTCCTTCTTTCGGCCGATTCGGGCATTTCGCGTCCCGTGCGTACCTGTGGCCCAGATGTCCCTTTGCTTCACGGGCCGCCTAGAGGCTTTTTGACCGATCCGCGCCTAGATGTCCCAAATGTCCTGACTGCTCCTAGGACTAGGACATAGCCATTTTACGTGATTTTTCCTATTTCAATCTACTTGCAGGCTCGAACCGCAAAACTGATGGATGTTATCAAAATTTACCCTCAGGGGGTGAAAGTTTGACAACAACGATCGTGAGTCATATTCGGCCTCAACAAGCAGATGATGAAATAGAAGAAGGCATTGTTGATCTTTGTGAACTGGGGGATGCTATTTTCCAGCTTCAGTTCCGGATAGTATTCATATATCTTAACCTGGGGCCAAACCCCGCACCGCATTAGAGCTGGATAGTCTCTTTCTGAAGCTGCAGCATAGACTACATAGGAGTTCATATAGAACCTCCTCGTTGTGGTGAGTTGTTGGACCTGCTCCAATATTGTGTTGCTTATGATCTCCGCCCACTCAAAGCGTTGATCGGGCACATTTTTGTTCATCGTTTCTAGGTATCGCAGCATCCACTTGTGAAAATAATGGGCATCAGGAAGCCCAAAGACTCTGCTCAGGAACGTGATTGTGTCACTGAGTTCCTCTGAAAAGTCACTGCGATGAATGACTTGTGGCCACCGAGTCACCACCTTTTTGTTCTTTAGGTATACTTCGTTCATCAGTTGCATGCACTGATCCTCATTGTCATCCCAAGCCTTGATGCAATCTTCCTGGCTTACGGCCACAAAGTGCCGGTGGTGAGGGATGCCGAGCATTATTTCGAAGTGGCGGGCAGTGAGGTTGATTATGACCTCGCCCTTCTCGTTGTGGACACATCTTGTGTCTTTGTTGTAGCATCGGGCTACTACCATCATAAACTCATTATTCACGGCACTTACAGGGATCCCGCCAGCAAAATGTAGCACACTGCCCATCAGTTTGTCCATCCATGGACTTCTTGTGACCCTCTGGGTTCTGGCCCAGAAATCCTCCATATCAATATGACCCAGTTCTGAGTCTCTGATGTCTAGGTCACACTCTGCTTGGGACTCAAGCATCCTGACCCTCTGATACTTGTACTTCATTTCTTCTTCTGTGAGCTTGGCTTTACCCTTAGATTTGGTAGGTCTCTTGCTTGATGTTGACATATGTAACTTTGAACTCAATTGCTGATCTGCAAGAATAAGAAGTGAAACCCAACGCAAGAAAGTCATATCAGTTGTTTGATCTTCCATTAAAGCGTGAACAGAAGAAAGAGTTAGTGATTTTAAGGCCTCAGGGCACAGGGTGTATGAATACTGCAAGTTACAGGGCTAAATAATAAGGTGCACAGGAAAGCACTGCTGCAAGGGATAAATCAGTGCCAAAGGGCGCATGGCGCATGGACACTGTAGATTACATTTTTTTTTTTGTAAGCATAAGTGCGCCTGCGCCATATGTATACATTTTATAAAGGGCAAATATTTTTCATGTTACACGGGTGCAGGATGTGCCAAAGGGTGCAAGCTTAATGCGTGTAACATCATTTTTCATGCGCCATAGGGGAACTTGGCACGGCGCATGGAAGGTCTACACAACATGATGTTGTTGTAACAATGGATGTGCCTGCACCGATTTAACAGTTGTACTTGGCGCATATAAATTTAATGTTGCATACATGCAGGGTGTGCCAAAGGGTACATGGTTTTGTAATGTTGCACGCAAGTTTGGTGCGCCAAGAGGGCACAGGGAAAGCGGTTGTAACAAGCGAAGGAAGTGCGCCTTGAGGGTGTAGCTGTTCTTTATGTAACAGGCATAGTATATGCGCCATTGGCGCAACTGTATATTATGTTGCAGGGGTGACAGATGCGCCAAAAGAGGAAAAATTACAGTCTTTCTTTGAAGCTTTGATTCTTTCTCTGAGGTGTTCACATGTTGATAAGCTTCCTTTTAAGGGTACCTTGGGTGATGAAGAGGCTTAAACAAAGAGTTTTTAAGCAATCATTTCAGGACAGAGTTTCCCCTACCAGCAGATCTGGAAAGAGGGGGAAATGCATGGGGAAGAATAGAGAAAAACAACAAGGAGGGGGAGTTCATGATTTCACAGCCAGGTAGTTGAGTTCATGCTTTGACAGATCTTTCTAATCACACAAACAAGCAACCAAAACACAAAACACCAAAACACACAAAAGCACAGAGGACCTCTTACCAGGATAAAAATGAAACCGGGTTGACGTGATCGAAAACGCACAGGCAGGTGCGGCACAGTGCAGAGAGAAAATCACGTGATTTGACTGATGAAAATGAGAGGTCAGATGTGCCTATATATAGGCAAGGTGGTAATAAATGCGCCACCCACTTTTTCAAGTGGTGCATGAAACGTGTTGTCGACACTGGAAAGGATGCGCCCTTTGGCGCATCAAAACACCTGCCAACATGAATTTATGTGTGCCTTGGCACACCAAAAGTTTTGTTGACACAAGAATATGTGTGCCCTTGGTGCACCAAGAAGTGGCGCAACAAAAGTATTGTTGACATGAAGGCACATGTGCCTTGGCACATGCAAGAAAGGCACAACATAGTGAGGTGCATCAAAAGGTGTGTTGACACTTCAAACCATGTGCCAAAGGATTAAAGGGGGTGCACCAAAACTTGATGTTGCATAGACATTATGTGCGCCCGACCAAAAAGACCAAAAATGGCTAAGTTCGGAAAACTAGATTTCCCGAGAAGGGATTTTGCAACGTTCCGAATGCAAGGAGTCCCTGACAAGGGACCAGAACAAAATTTCGGTAGGGTTATCTGTAAAATTGCCCTTGCCAATTTTACGGGATAACAAAGATATGAAGTAATTTCTACCTATTTTCCCTCCGATTGTGAAGTATTTTATATCTTTCCAAGTTATTTTGTAGTCTTCGTATGTCAAAATTAATCTTGTGAATTAATATTACCCGATTAAACACTTTACCCCGCTGTAAATTTACCATTTTCTGCCAAATTTCATTGTGCATGTTAGCTTACTAGTACTGTTGTGATTCTCCCTCAGTACAAATTAAGTGTTTTGCCCTTATATTCTGTAGAAAGGTATTAATTGGTTCATGCATCTAAAGAATCCTTCACAAATCAGTTGTGTATTTCACTTAGTCAAGTTCTCACAAAAAAATTGGTGTATCACCTTAGTATTATTAAACTTTCAGTCATCTTTTGACCCTTAAAACTCCCATAAAATCAGTTTAGTGTACACCAATAAGGAACTGGCCTTTTAATCCTAGAGGTTCACCTCAAAATAGGTATACCCACAGACCTGAGGTGTCCCCATTGTATCTACGAGAGAGAGACATTTTGTAGACTTAGAAAACCTGTTGCCATCTCTTTGTCAGGTGTACTTTCAAGAGATAACAATTTTTGGCATGCCCGGTGGGACTACGAATCAGATATGCATGTAAAATTACAGTTTCCAGAGCATATCTAAAGCATATTTACAACAAATAAAAGTCACTTTTGGGACCGAGCTGCAACAAATTTATTCTAAAGATTTTATGATCTTTTGGAGACTCCGTAAAGCTAATTTCAGACAAGATCTTGCAGCATGTTCCATGCCTAAAGTGACTACGTGATCATTGGTAAGAGGAATTCCTCCTGAGTTTGTTTCTTTACCTTTGACTTCTACTAGAAGGAGAAGAGTTGGTAATACATTTCCTTATAATAGACCTAGTTTTGATAACCCTCCTGATATTCCTTCACCACGAATAATTTTTTTAATCCATATCCCAGTTTTTCCAATGGCTATTCAACCACCCCAAAATTTTGTAACCTTTACTAATGGAAACTCACTAGTAATTTCAGTGTACCATGATATTCCCAATGCTTCTTTGAAAAGTTTGCCATCATTTACCAGTGAAAATCAAGTTACACCTGCTAAACATATTAAAGATGTTGCAGCCATATGTGTAGTCCATAATATCACTCATGAAGACGTAGCTTTAAGACTTTTAGTTGCATCCTTTAAAGGACAAGCCTTGCAATGGTATAGGAATCTAGAGATTGGAAGCATAAGAACTTGGGATGAATTAGGTGAAAAACTGCTGAAACAGTTCCAAGATAATTCAGACCATTTATCCCTCATAGAATAGATATCTACTATCAAAAGAGCCCCTCATGAGTATATGTCCAACTTCAAGATTCATTTCGCTAGGACTTGGGAAATAATCCTAGTAAGTGTCAAGCCTCAAGCTGATCACACTTTCCTTTACTACCTCAGAGCATTGAGTAGTGATATTGCAACTATGATCCAATCCATTGGAGATTTTACTCTTCTAGAGGCCTATGACACTACTATAAAAGCTGAAAACAACCTTATACAGGCTAGAAAATTAGCACCAAGGCCTACAATGCCATTTTTGGTAGATTTAGCTCCTGTCCCACAACCTATTACAATCATGGAGCCTACTGTTGTAGCCCCATCCCCAGATATGTTTAAAGCTTTACAAACCATGGGAAATAAGCTGACATCAATTGAGAATAAACTTGCATTGCCTAACAGACCTTATCAGGCTCCTTATCAACAAAATCAACAAAATAGGCAACCTTACCAACAGAATCATAATTATAGGCAGCCTTATCAGCAAAGGCAATTTGATCCTAATGTTCCTAGTGCATCTAATGCTTTGGTTCCAGTTAATATGGCTATAGAGGAGTGGTGTCAACCTTGCAATCAGCCTCATTCAGCTGCAAATTGTCCAAATAATTTCTTGAACCTGAATCTTGTTGTAAAACCTCAATATGGAGCATTATCCATGCCCCAAATGGAGGGTGGGAAGCCAAAAGGTCATGTTCAGAAAACACCTGAACAAAATTTAGTCAGCTTTAATGAGGAAGATTTCATTTCCGTTACCACTAGAGCTCAAGAGAAGGTTACCGAGAATAAAAAACATCAAAATAGACTGTCTTTACCCACTCATATCGATAATTTAGCATCTACATCCCCAAAACCAACCAATAGTCCTGTTTTCCCTAAAAAAATAGCAAGTGTTGCAGCTAATAAAGATCAACAGAAACAACTACAGCTTGATCCAAGGAGATTATTTATTCCTTGGATATCCAAAACTACTGAAGTAGAATCAGGTTTTGCTAAGGCTTATGCTAAAATAGTTGACTCTATCTCTAAGAAAGTTGCTTCTTTTAATATTGTTGATGTGATGAAGAAGAACAATCATAACATCTCAATGTGGGATGCTTTAAGCATTCCAGGACAATAAGATTTACTCTCTCATGAATTAGCTAAACTGTAAATTTCTTCAAAAACAATAGAAAAGGTGTTTCAAAAGATAGATATGGTCCTTGGAACACTTGCTAAAGATCACGTAAAATGGGTTATATGGATGGTTCAGAAGGTTTTACATGCTCATGACATAAAGAAGCCACCACCATTTTATCTATTGTTGATTATTGGAGAAAATCTAGTTCACAACTGCATGGTAGATAGTGGTGCAAGTGGCATAGTTATTGCAAAATCAATTGCTGAAAAATCAGGCCTGCGGTGCGAGCCCACGAAAAGAGTATTTTATAGCTTGATGGGACTACAACTAATACAGTTGGTATAATCAGAGAGTTAGAGTTAACATTACATGCTTTCCCAAATGTTTCCATTTTGCAAGATGTTACTATTGTGGATTTACCTCCATATTTTGCCTTGTGCCTATCTAGAGACTTTATAGCAAAAATAGGAGGTTACCTCTCTTCTAATTGGTCTTTCTTATTTTTCACTACACGTTATGGCACTAAGGTTACTATCAATTCAAAACCATTGGCCAGATTTCATATTGAGCCTCATTCACCAAATGCAGTGGCAAATTATTCAGCTTTAGATCAATCTGATTTTGATGATGTAGCTCGATTTCAGCATTAGAGGGTGTTTCTAACATGTTTATGGATGAGAAAACAGTTGAAGATCATGCTCATGATCCTTTTAAGGAAGTTGAAGAACACCTTTTCAGTGTATATTGCATGCATGAAGAAAATGCAACAATTCCTTTGCTGTCCAAAATAGAAAATTCAGCAAAGGGATATGGAAGCTTCATTTTGATGTAGCTAAGAATAAAAATGGACAGGGATTAGGTTTGATGCTCACTTCCCCAACAAATGAAAGGTATTTTACAGCTTTGAGTCTCCAATTTTCATGCACTTGTAATGTAGCTGAATACAAAGCATTAATTCATGGCTTACTTTGGGCTAGAAAAAGAGGAATCAACACGTTACAAATCTTTGGTGACTCTGAGTTAGTAATCAATCAAGTAAAAAAATTCAATGTATGTAAGAATCCATTAATGAAATCTTACAAACATAGAGTTTCAGACTTAATGGAAGATTTTGATGCCATTAATATTCAGTCTATTCCTAGAGCTGAAAATAAGCACGCTGACAGACTTGCATCAGTTGGTGCTAGTTTCAAAGTGCTAGAACAGATAGAAAACAAACAATTTTAGCCTCATGTTAAGTTAATTGTCAGACCTTCTATCCCTAATAATGAATCAAATTGGTAGGTTTTTGAAAGTGATGATCAAATCAGTAGGTTTTTTGGCAGCAAGAAGCTGAATTTTCTGTAGTCAATCGGGATAAATTACAACATCTATACGGTGACTAGATTGTTCAATTAAAGACAAACAAGTTGCCTTGAGGACTTGTCACATTGGAAGACATATTTAGTGTTGATGACCAATTAAGAAAGGATAAAACTAAGATGTCTACTCTTGCTGATAACTATGAAGAAATTTCGATTGATGAAGGAACTTATTTCTTAGAAAGGTATGTTCCTTATCTGAAAAACATTCTTTTATTCACTTTGCACGGAATTTAAAGATATGTTTTCTTGGAAATACCAAGACTTGAAAGAGTTTGACCCAGTCTAGACAACATACCATTGAATTACAACCAAATTCTAAACCAGCTAGGTTGAAGTAAACAAAGGCACTGTAAATCCCAAAATAGAACCTCTTATGAGGAAAGAGTTATCAAAATTAATTGAATCAAGAATTATTTTCCCGCTTAAGAATTCAAGTTGGGTGGAAAATCATGTTCTGTTAGGAAAAAAATGGAGAAATAAGATTATGTGTAGATTTCAGAGATCTTAATAAAGCATCATTAAAATATCATTATCCACTCTCGAACATGGATCGAGATAGATTATCCCTTCTAGATGGTTACAAGTGGATATAATCAGATTTTAGTCTAAGAAGAAGATAGATATAAGACAGCTTTTACCACCAAGTGGGGTACTTATGCTTACAAAAGAATTCCTTTTGGTCTTTCAAATGCTAGTGCAATGTTTCAACGTGTAATGGACATGGCTTTTCACAACTCAAGCTAAATAAATGCATAGTTGTTTATTTAGATGATGTTACTATATTTTCAAAAGATTCTAAAGAACATATAATGCATTTGAGGCAGAATTTTCAGCTCTACAGAATTTTGGAATATCCTTGAATCCCAAAAATTCTATCTTTTTAGTACATCAAGGTAAACTACTTGGCCATATTGTTTCTAAGCAAGGTTTAGCAATTGATCCTTTCAGCAATCGAAGCTATATCACAACTATCATTGCCTCATCACAAGAAGGCATTGTTGATGGCGAATCACAACACCCCTGAATGTCTGCAACTCGATGGGTTGAGATTCTCAGTGTGATTGTATAACATGGATCTTTTCCCAAGTGTGGGACCCTGCGAATCAGGAAAGCTCTCCAGATGAAGGCTGGTTCTTATTCCTCTGTTCAGATGCACACATAAAAATGTAGAGGGTTTACTCAAATACCTAATCTAACTTGCCAAGGAGACAGGGTAAGAAGATGCATAAAAAAAAACCTAAACTAACAAAGGTGATGCACCGAGGAATGAAGAACACCTGTCTTTCCAATAAACACAAACCATTAAAATGTAATGCAAGATCATGCACAGATAACCAAATTTGTAGTGAAAGATCAAGAGGATGCAAATGAATATAGAGAGGGTTGAGAATCATCCATAGACATGCATTACTTGGTCCAAAGATTGATACAATACACTACAAAATGCCAAGAGGAAAATTTGTATTACAGTTTTAGATGGGAGGTTTGAACTCCACAAATTCACCTACCAAAGAGAAGAAGGGAGGGGAAAAACAAGAATGTCCAACCTTTAGAAAGAAGCCCCTCTTTACAATTTATAGGAAGAATGAGAGAGGGAAGATAGAGGAAATCCAAATCTACCCCAACAACCTCCAAAGTTGTATTTAATTCCTCTCATTATAATGCGGTAGGTGAGAACCCTAGCAAACCTAAAAATGGAAAACTATATTTTACATTTTTGAAGAACTTATTCTCACCTAAATAAGGACCTTGTAAGATTTCTGAAAAGTCCAACCTTGCGTGAATCTGAGCTCCTTGTGAAAAGTTATGGCCATTTGAATATCTGGGTCAGGGTTTGCTTCTGTTGGGTTCGGGGTGTCAACGCTCAAAATGTTGCGCCTCCTGAAGGTGCGCCTTGGTGCATCCATCCTCACATCAACATAATTTTAAGTGTGTCATAGGCACTAAAAATGTGGTGTTGGCACCTTCTAATCTGTGCTAGGGGTGTAACTTTTTCCATGTCGGCACCTTCTAATCTATGTCAGGGGCACAAATTTTTCCATGTTTTGGCCTTTTAATCTGCGGGGCGCAAATTTTTCCATGTCAGCACCTTCTAATCTGCACCAGGGGGCATAACTTTTCCATGTCAACACCTTCTAATCTGCAGGGGGCACATTACTGGTGGCACAAATAAATTTCAGGTTTTGAGTTTCTTTGATTTACATATTCTTCTATTTGTCTATATTTACCCAAGGGGAGACATATACAACAGAATTGTAGAGATTTTTGGGAAAAATCAAAATTTTTAGGAGATTTGTTCCAGATTTTGTAGCATTGGTTAAGCCAATAACAACCATGTTAAAGAAAGAGAAAACATTCTCTTGGACCAGCAAAGGGAGAGAAGGTTTTGAGGCTATTAAAACAACTATTTCTCAATCCCCTAATCTTGCAAATCCAAATTTTGATAAGGATTTTACGATGTATGCACTTGTAGGAGAGCCGAGACAATCTCAGCTATTCTAACTCAAGTAAACGATGAGAATATTGAACAGCCAATTGCCTTCTTTGGACGAACTTGCGTGATTATGAAGCAAGGTACACATTCTTTGAAAAACAAGTACTTTTAGTAGTCAGAGGACTAAAGAATTTTAAGTACATGCTTTCAAACAATAAGATTCATGTTCTTGTTTCTCATCCAAGTGTGAAAGATTTCTTGTTAAACAAAGAGTTGAATGAGAAAAGAGCAGGCTAGATAATGAAGGTTATGGAATATGATGTTGATATCCAAGTTGCCAAGAAATTTTGAGGCAAAGGTTTATGTGAGCATCTAATTGCTGATATTGAACAACATGTTGCAACCACGTATCAGCAATCAAACATCATGTTGCAACTAGAAAATCAGTAACCTAAACCTTCTTAAGAGATTCAAGAATCAAGATGGATGACTGATTTGGTTAACTATTTACAACATGACACCTATCTGGAAGGTATGGATAAGAATAAATGAAGGTATTTTAGGTTACAAGATATTCCTTATCTTTTCATTGATGGTGTATTGTTCAAAAGAGATATAAATGGAATCTTGCTACTATGTGTTGATTACAAAAAAATTCAAAAATATTATCAAAATTCCATGAAGGACCTGCAAGAGGTCACTTCTCATCACGTACTATAGCTTTAAAGATCATGAAAGTAGGTTACTATTGGCCTAGCATATTTAAGGACTGTTTTGAATGGATCTAAAAATGTAAGAAATGTGCTATCTTTGTCGGAAAAGAACATTTAGCTTTGTTGCCTTTGCAAACTATTTCATTGATTAGCCCATTATGCGGTGGGGTCTTGACTTTATTGGAATGATTAACCCTCTTTCTTCACAAGGACATAGATGGATCTTAACTGCTACAGATTATTTTACATGATGGACTGAAGTAGTAGCCTTGAAAGATTCTAATGAAGCTTCAATACTATCCTTCTATGAAGGTATAGTTTGGAGATTTGGTGTTCTAAGTAACCATCATATTAGATAATGCTCTAGCATTTCTCGGTGCTAAAGTAATAGATTGGGCTGTTAACAATGGAATCCACTTGAGCTCTTCATCTAATTATTACCCACAAGGTAATGGTTTAGCTGAAAGTACTAATAAAACTATGTTAAGGATCATTAGACGAACATGTTATCTCTCGAAAGTGCACCCGACAGAGAGATGGCAACAGGTTTTCTAAGTCTAAAAATATCTCTCCCTCTCGTAGATACAATGGGGACACCTCAGGTCTATGGGTATACCTATTTTGAGGTGAACCTCCGGGGTTAAAAGGCCGGTTCCTTATTGGTGTTCACTAAACTATTTTCTGGGAGTTTTAGGGTTAAGAGGTGACTAAAAATGAAATAAATACTAAGGTGATACACCAAATTTGAATGAGAACTTGACTTGAGTGGAATACACAACTGATTTGTGAAGAATTCTTTGTGTGCACGAACCAATTTGTACTTTCTACAGAATATAAGGGTAAAAAACACTTAATTTGTACTGAGGGAGAATCACAACAACACTAGTAAGCTAACATGCACAATAAAATTTAGTAGAAAATAATAGATTTGCAGCAGGGTAAAGTGATTAATCAGGGAATATTGATTCACAAGATTAATACTGGCATACACAAGACTGCAAAATAACTTGGAAAGGCATAAAACACTTCACACTCAGAGGGAAAACTGGTAGAAATTGCTTCAGTACTCATATCAAAAGTTCTCTAGGAAAAATCTTTGAAAAACTCCCCCTTGTGCTTTGCAAGAGCACACAATATATAGCAAAATTTCATCCCCTTCCTAAAAATAGCCTAAAGGTTGTACTCGCCCATGTATCCTAATTTTATCCTTTATTTAATAATAAATAAAGGAATAAAATAATACAAACTAAAGTACGTGATAAAAATAGGCATTATCAGCCTTAGATACAATTCAGTCAAACTGCAGTTGACTGTTCTATTTTTAGGAAAGAAAGGTGAAAAATTGCTAATTTTACACTTTACTTGCTAGGCAAGTCTTCTCTCTTTGCACATGCAAGTTCGTCATCTTCTCTTGTTCATCCTGTTGTGAAGGCATGCAAAAATCATCTCCTGTGTGTAGGCAAAGGATGCAACCTTAGCCATATTTGCAAAAATAAAGTGAAGTGGGGACCACCTTTGGTTTGAGATGCTGCCACATTGTGGACTTAGGCATAGGCATGCATTTTTGATTTAAAGGGGTTTACCCTTTTGGCTAGCCCACCATATATTAACTCGCCACCTTTGGGCCATGACACATAATACAAATTTTTCCCTTTTTTGGGACTTTTGGCATATAATGATTTGTTTGATTTTTCGGGCATGCACCATAGTTTAGACTTTGGATAGTCTTGGCGAATGATTTTTTGACTGTCCACGTGGGTTGGCCCCTCTCCATGATGACTCGACCCTTTCTAGTCGTAGGTGGTGGAAACTTGACCTTAGGCTTGGTTTACTTGGATTTTGACGAGCTCTGCCGGCCCTTGATCTTTGCTTTGGTTTCACCACCACCGTTGATCTTCTAACTGGGTTAGGGTTCCGCCTAAGCATTTAATGTGGTCGGTGGCATTTAATTGGGCTCTATCATTTTGGACCCTATGTAGACCGATCACCATTCATCTTGGCACTTGGCATTTGTTGGATCGTCAATTTTTAACCTCGGGTTAGGGTTTTGGAACCCTAGTTCAAATGCAAGTTTATACTTGTGAGCTCGCATTTGGTCACTTCATTTGGTTTTTCATTCTACAGCGAAGCCCTGGAAATTTTACCACTATGCATTTTTGATGAAAGCTTGGAGATTTAGATGTTTTTGAGCCTGCATACTTGTTCTTTGATCTTTGACACCATTGTTGCTCGACTGGGCTGCATTTTTTTTATGGATTCAAAGGTATTTTTGTTGTTTTTCGGTTCTGTGTTTGGTTTCCCTCCTGTATATGATCTAAAGATCATTTTCATCTATTATTCTACTCTGTATCACTTGCATGGAATGATAAATCCTTGTTTTTCTCTCTGGTTCTCTACTTTTGGTAGCTAATGAGCTCGGTACGAGCCTGTAGAAAGAGATGCCGGCATGGTTTGTTTGCTTGTTTCATTACTGGTGAGTTCTTTGCACTATTTCCTCTTTCTTTCGAGCTTAAGTTTTCATTCTTAAACTCTGAATCTTGCAAAACCTTGGTTATAATGTTCGTAAATGAAAATATTTGTGGGTTATCTTTTCTGCTTTGACCTTGAGCTCGAAACTTCATTTACATTTTGACGAACCTTTCTATGCTCGGGTTTGGATATTTAACCTATAAATCTGGCTCCATACTTAGAAGTGTAGATTGTTTGATCTTTTACCTTGATATTCGAACTCTGTTTCATTTTCCTATAGATGTATATTTGGGCTTTGTTATTTGCTCTTTCATTCTGTAGATGCACACTTGGAGTTTGTCATTCTTCTCCATTTTGTAGATAATTGGTAAACCTCAGCTGAGCATTTGTAAACTTAAAAGAGCTCTCCATTTGATTGTAGACCTGTATAGTTTCATCTTCCCCTTTATTTGATATGCTCTTTTTGCATTCTGTAGAGGTAAAATACTTCATTTCTTTGTAATTTTTTCCTCGTAGATGTATGCTTGGCATCGTGACATGCTTCCTTCCTAGGACCTTTATGAGTTCAAGCTTCTTGACTTGTTGTTGCTGTCTATGAACTATATCTTGGAAATGAAAACCTAGCACTAGTAGTCTATTTCTTTTGTGATTCATTTTCCCTTTGTAGATGTAATTCAAACTACTTTTATGAACTCTGTGCATGCATACTTTGACTTGTTGATCTTATTTCTGTAAGGCATGCTTTAGCTAGACCTTTTCTAAGATTTTTAGTTTACTCCTTCAGTTGGAAGATGAATGCTATCTTTGATATTCTATAGTTTGACATTTGCATTCAGGATAATGAATCCTTGGCAGTTGTATGTTGGTTATTTTTTGCAAACATGATTGCATACTTTCTATATAATGAAATAAATATCTCTTTTCTGAAAAATGAAGAAGATAATTAGTTTCTTTCTCTGTAATGACACTTCACTTTCCAGAAGTCATAGTAGCAAGTATATTTCAATTTCGCATTATTTCTCAATTCTATTTTTCTGAAAAGTCCATTTTGCAAGGGGAAACTCTGGAATTTTTTTCCAAAATCCTATTTTTCTCTCTCCTTTTCCAGATTTTGATCATGATTTGCAAAAATATCTCTTTCTTGACTCATTATGATGCCTCTTTCTTCTGTAAACCATCTGAAAATGATATTTATCTTCATTCAGTAGATGTTTCCTTCTTAAACAACTAAACTTATTTTCATTTAATGCACGCAACCTGTTCCTGCAAAATTTAGAAATGAGTTAGAAATAAATAGGATTTTGGCCTCTCTTGTATCCATGTGATTTATTTCTTCTTCTTTCCTTCTTCTGCAAACTATTTTCCAACCTCTTTCAAGTGTCATTCTTCACATCCTTTTCTTTAACAAGTTGCTTCAGATTCTACCTTTCTAAATCAATCCTTAGCTTCTTTGATCTTCTCTTTCTACTCATTCACTTTATGAACTCTACCTCTTCTTTACTGCCAGCTCATCTATATTTCTTTTCCTTCAAGTATCATTAGATGCATTGAATTTAGAATATGTATTTGCTTTAGAACATGAGTATTGGAATAACATTGTACCCTAAGCTCAAATTTGATAGATATTGTTCTTGTCTTGCAAGTAAAAGAAATGGAGATGGAAGCGGAAGATGGAAGAGTTGAGATGAATATGGAGATGATGAGGAGTTAGGATAGAAGACAGAAAGGCAATGATGGGTTCCTTTTTACTCATTTACTCTTGTTCTTTAGTACATGCAATATTCTCATTTCCATGTATATGATGTTGTTACTTAGTCATATCCCACGGCTTGTGTGGGAAAACTTATGATCTCTTATGAATAAAGCATTAAATTGAAATAATGAGTTGATTATCTCTTTTTGCATTTAGTTTTCCTTTGATTGTACAATGATGTAGGCAACTCAATATCTCAATAAAATGAATTAATATAAGGGATGACTTAAAAATGAATACCTGTAACTTTAGTAAGCAATCATTGAATGATATGTGCCTCCTTGTATGTTGTTTGACTACCTTAGCTTCCGTTCTTTCAACTTGACTCCTTCCTACTATCTCCATTTGGACATTATTGTCACTGTTTGCTTGTCAACATTTTCTTGATGGAAGTAACAAGAAAGGAGTCAATTGTAATCCTTTATGACAACATAGATGGATGCATTTTCTTTAAACACAACAACTCTAATGAATACAGAGTAATAAATCTGATAGGCACCAAGATAATAATTATGAATCTGCTTTGCCACTATGTCTCCTGTTTCAAAACCATACACCTTACATACTCTGCAATCTGGTATCTTCATTAAGATAACACAACTGTCCTTTGGGGCTTGTGTTCTTTTGCTGAGGGTATTCATGAAATTACAAACTATGTGATTTGTTACATTTTGTAACAGCACACATATTTGCAGATTTCACTTAATCTCTTTCACAAATCAGCAGTAACAAAATAATCTGATATAAATTCCCTTAGGTTAGGTACACTTCACCAAGGCTGTCCATCGTAACAAAGTTTTGAGTTGCCCATTTTTTCACAAGTGTAAGAATTGTCAACAAAACACTCAAGAATAATCAAAGAGCTTGACATATAATGTTGAATTCAACACTTTGGGCTGATAGGGTGACCCCTAAGAGATTAGTTGGCGAATCACCATACAAAATTGTGTACGGGAAAGAAGCGAGAATGCCAATTTCACTTGAGCTACCCACATTAGATTTGTTGCATCAAATGGAATTACTTGAAAATGAACCATTACAGGTTCATTATTCAGAATTGATGGAGTTATAAGAGCTAAGAGATCAAGCTCATTTAAATATGGAGAACAATTAGAAACAGATGAAGAAGACTTTTGATAAGAAAGCAAAATTCAGAATCTTCAATGAAGGAGATATTGTGTTGAAATGGGATGTTGATCGTGAAAATCTAGGAAAACACTCAAAGTTTTATACACTCTGGAGTGGTCCTTAGATGACTTTAGCTTGCAAGGAACACAATGCTTTTCATCTTTCAAAGATGAATGGAGAGAAACTCCCATTCCTATGAATGATAATTTCCTCAAACACTATTATTGAAAATATTACAGTGATGGTTAGAGTAGGATTTCCCATTCAATAAGTATAGTTTCTGCACATTGCATCGTTCTTTATTTTTAATAAGTGCATTTGTGCATGTGGTCTGGTTTTCCAAATCCTTTCCCAACTTTAGTTTATTTTGGAAGGGTTGGACCTTTTGGAAAAAGGTAGATTTTGGTCACATATTTGGACTCCATACCCAATGGACAAGAGTAAGGCACTAGTCTATAAGCTAGCAGGCAGCTTTCCCGTAGGATCACTAGAAATGTTGACAATTTTTGCACTTGTGCAAAAATGGGAAACTCAAAACTTTGTTACGATGGATAGCCTTGGTGAAGTATAACTAAGCTAAGGAATGTATATCGATTATTTTATTCTTTGTTGTTTTGTGAAAAATATTAAGTGAAATTTGCAGCTATGTGTGCTTTATTACAAAATGTAACAAATCACATATTCTGTAATTTCATGAATATCCTAATCAAAAGAACACAATCGCCAAAGGATAGTTGTGTTGTCTCGATGAAGACACCGGATTGTAGAATATGTGAAGTGTATGGTTTGAACATCAAACATAATGGTAGTTTTTAAGTAATCATATTCACCGTTATTATTACAATGGTGTTTTTCAAATTTACTACTTTGTATTCATTATAGAGTTGTTGTGATTAATGAGGTTACATCCATCTATTCTATCATAAATGATTACAATTAACTCCTTTTCTGCTACTTCCATCAAGAAAATATTGACAAACAAACAAAGGACAATAATGTCCAATGGAGCATTTGGAAGAAGTCAAAATGAAGAACATATGCTAAGGCGTCAAACAACAACATACAAGGAGGCACATCTCATTCAATGGTTGCTTACTGGAGTTATAGGTATTCATTTTAAGGTTATCTCTTGTATTAATTCATTTTATTGAGATATTGAGTTGCATACATCATTGTCCAATCAAAGGAAAAAAAGAATGCAGAAAGAGATAGTCAACTCATTATTTCAATTTAGTGCTTTATTTATCAGAGATCATAAGTTTTCCCACACAAGCCGTGGGATGTGACTAAGTAATAACATCATATACATGGAAATGAGAATACTGCATGTGCTAAAGAACAAGGTTAAAGGAGTAAAAGTGAACCCATCATTGCCTTTTCATCTTCTTTCCCGCTCTGCATCATCTTCATCTACAACTTCAACTCTTTCATCTTCGCTTCCATCTCCATCTTCTTTCACCTACAAGACAAAGAGCAATATCTGATCAAATTTTGAGCTTAGGGTACATTTTTATTCCAATACACATGTTCTAAAGCAAATACATATTCTAAGTTCAATGTATCTAATGGTACTTAAGAGAAAGAGATACAGATAGGTTGGTAGCAAAAGAAGAAGTAGAGTACATAAAGTGAAATGAGTGGCAAGAGAAAACAAAAGAGCTAAGGATTGAGTTAGAAAAGTAGAATCTGAAGTAGCTTGCAAAAGAAACAAATGTGGAGATAACACATGAAGGAAATTGGAAAATAGTTTGTAGAAGAAGGAATGAAGAAGAAATAAATCACATGGATACAAGAGAGGCCAAAAAGCCTATTTATTTCTAACTTATTTCTAAGTTTTGCAGGAATAGGTTGTGACATAAAATAGAATGAAATCAGTTTAACTGGTTAAGAAAGAAGCAACTACTGAATGGAGAATAAACATCATTTCTAGATGGTTTACAGGAAGGAAGAAGCATCAGAATAAGTCAAGAAAGAGATATTTTTGCAAATTAGGATTGGAAATCTGGAAAAGGAGAGAGAAAAATAGGATTTTGGAATTTTTTTGCAAGAGTCTCCCCTTGTAAAATTGACTTTTGATTTAAAATAGAATTGAAACACATGCTTTTTTAGCTACTACATGCTTTATAAGCTATCTGAACTTCAAAAGGAACAAAAACAGTCAACAAAAGTACATGTTTCATCACTTTTAAGTTGATATCATGATCAAATGAAACATATAGGTATTCCAGAAGTTCATCAATTTGCAGCTATTAAAAATTCCTTTTAATTTCCAAATTCAAGTGTGAATCAAAAGGCCAACTACTTTATAGTTTTTCAGAAGATGCAATGAATCAAGTAAATCTAACATGGACAATTTCATTCAAGTAAGCAAACAAGCAAGAGAGATGTTCATGTCCTTTCGAATGATCAAATCAAAAAATCTGGAAAGAGAAGGATTTCAAATTTTTTTTGCCAGAGTTTCCCCTACAAAATGGAGTTTTCCAGGAAAAACAGAAATGACATTTAATGAAATACAATTACTATTATGACTTCGAAAAGGAAAAGTCGAAGACAAAAAAGAAAACTAAGTATTTTCTTCATTATACAAAATGAAATACAATCATGCTTGCAACAAAGAAACAATCATACAACTTCCATAAGGTCATTATTCTAAGTGAAATTGGAAGCTACAAGTACATGCTTTTCAGAAACTGTTTCAACCAACAACTACTGCAAACAGAATGGACAACCCATTTCAAATCTACAAGGAAATGTCAAGTTTTAGTTACAGTTGTAAAAGGAATCTCAAATACCCATTTTCCGTAAGTCACGGATCTATGAACAATAGTCATCTCCAAATCAAGGTTACAACAAAATACTAGGTATGTATCTATCAAATGAAGAAACAAAGCTTGAGTATCAAAACGAAGAATGAAAAACAGTCAACACTTCCAAACACCAAGCCAAATCTACAAAATAATATCAAAACCTTTGCATAGAAAAGAGTTTTTTTTTTACAAATGTCATGGCGAGTCCAAATAAAAGGCTCACTTCAAAAAGGAAAAGGACTTCACATACGAAAATATTTTTGTTTTAACAAATGATATAGCATAGATCTCTATGATTCGAGTTACGAAGTAAGACTCGAGCACGAAAGGAAAAGAAAATAGGTAATGTAGACTCACCGTGCTAGACTAGGAGGTCGATACAAGAAAAACAATGGCAGCAAATTCCCTCTACAGTGAGCTCGTGTTGAGCTCAATAACACCCAAAATCATGAAAACCAAAAATGAAATTAGATTTTCATCATTCCACGAGAGGTCATACGAAGCGAGTGAATAGATTAAAGTGATCTATGGATCATATACGAAGGGAAAAGTTGAGTTACAACAAAAAAGGTAAATACCTTCATTTTCATAAAAAAAAATAGGCCGAGACAAGCAACCATGGCGTCGATGATCCAAGAACGAAATTTACAGCTTAGATGCTTCCAAAACCTCCATGCTTTCATCAAAAATGCAGAGTGAAGAATAAATTTTCTAGGGTTTCACCCGAGAAGTGAAAAACCAAGTGAAATGAGCAAGTGCAATGCTCGAATGATTTAAATTTCCATCAAAACTAGGGTTTCAAAACCCTAACCCATGATTAGAAGATTGACGGTCCACTAAATGCCCAAGTACAAGATCAAACGGTGGTTGGTCAACATAGGGTTCAAAGTGATAAGCCCCAATTAACGCCACCAACCATAATCAATGCCAGGGTTTGAAACCCTAATCATGGTGGACGACCAAAGACATCGTGGATACCAGGTAGAAAGATCAAGGGCCATTAGCACTCACAAAAAAACCCAAGTAGGGTTAAGTTACTAATTGCCATAGTTTGTAGAAGGGGCGAGTCATCATGGAGGGGGCCAGCCCACATGGACACCCAATAATAATCATTGCCAAAGGTGACCAAAAGTTTGAACTATAGCCATCCATGCAAAAAAATCAAAACCATCATATATATGCTATGATCACCGAAAAGGTGAAGTTTGTAATTATATGCCAATGTTAAAGGTGGCGAGTTTAATATAACACATGGTGGGCTAGCCAAAGGGTGGTGCCCCTTTATTCAAACACATACACTTGCCTAAGTCCACAAGGTGGCAACATCCAAACCTCACAAGCCAAAGGTGGTCCCCACATGGGGTTTTGTCTCAAATTTGCAAAGTATCACTCATGTGACTATTCAGAAAAGGGAGAAAATCAGAGCATGTGCACATTGGAGGTGGTCCCCACTCATTTTAAATTTTGTAAATATTGCTAAGGGTTACAACCTTTTGCCCACATATAGAGAATGATATTTTTCATGCCTTCACAATAGGACAGAACAAAGAAGATGACAAATTTGCATGCTCAAAGGAGGAAGACTTGCCTAGCAAGCAAATTGTATTTTTAGCAAATTATTCACCTTTTCTTTCTTAAAAATAGAACAGTCAACTTCAGTTTGACTGTATTGTATCTAAGGCTGATAATGCCTATTTTTATTACATGCTGTAGTTTGTATTATTTTATTCATCAAAATTAGGATACATGGGCGAGTATAGCCCTTAGGCTATTTTTAGGAAGGAGCGAACTTTTGCTATATATTGTGTGCTCTTGCAAAGCACAAGGGGGAATTTTTCAGAGAATTTTCCCATAGAAATTTTGATATGAGTACTGAAGCAATTTCTACCAGTTTTTCCCTCTCGAGTGTGAAGTATTTTATGTCTTTCCAAGTTATTTTGTAGTCTTGTGTATGTCAACATTAATCTTGTGAATCAATATTCCCTGATTAAACACTTTACCTGCTGCAAATTTACCATTTTCTGCTAAATTTCATTGTGCATGTTAGCTTACTAGTGCTGTTACGATTCTCCTCCGTCTAACTTAAGTGTTTTGCCCTTATATTCTACATTTATTCAAACAAACTTATTTACAAATATACAAAATATGATTTTCTCGTTAAACTTGGATATTACGAAAGTGTCTTTTATAAAGATCATCAATTACAAAAGGACCGAGGAATGAGAGTGTGAGAATGAGCAGAAAGGCAACATGCAGAATTATAGATAACAGAGTAATTCTTTATGTATGCGTTACAGTGAATTGAAACAAGATCATTTGCATCATGAATAAGATGAAATTTAAAGACACAAAGTTCTGCAAATAACATCTATCAGAACGCAATGGTTCATTAATCAAGGACACAAAGTTCCTTCTTGGTTGTACAAGATCACCATGTATTGCAAAGTTGAAGAGTATGCAATCAGCGAGACTAACAAACTAGAAACAAATGATCTTCACAAAAATTAAACGAAAGCTCAGAGATAACGGAGATTAGATAGACAAAGAATGGAAAGCCCTTTTGTATTGATTTCTTTGTGATCTATTTACACTTTCAGAAAATATGCCGAGTTCTTCCTCCTCTAGAATGGCGAGAGGCCATTATATAGCTTACAAATCAGTTACTCTTCATAACCGCTTCTTTTAACCAAGAATAGTTAAGGACTGCCAACCGCAATACCTCAACTTTTTACAAAGAAAACGGAAAAGAAAGGGAAGAAGAGAAAAGAATAAGGAGAAGAAGACAGGTGGTCGTCACTGGGAGGGACCCACTGACTTCAAAATCCACTGCCTGAATTTCTTTAACGCCTCAGCTATGTCTCTACCACGAGGGACTGACGTGTTGGCCGTAGACTGAGTCCAAAATCCAAGACACTTCTCCATCTCTTTATCAAACTCGACATGAGTATGATAATCTTTATTTGCTTCTTCAATGGCAGATTGAAGAGAGCAGATCTCCTTCATTTTCTCTTTGGAGATGGAGCTTTCCTTGAACAAATTATCTTTGACAAAAGCTCTGAATTGAGCTTTGATTTCTTGCAAGGAAAGGGGAACACCAGAAGTTTCATCCTGAAGATGACAATGTATGTCTTTGAAAGCAGAGACAACCAGTGTCTTGAAAGCTTCACCCTTCTGCCAGCTGTTCTTCAGTTCTCCCAAAGCCTCCTCCAAGACTTTGATCTTCCACTCCACGCTGTAAACCCAGGATTTTGATAGATTATCCTTTGCATCATCAAAACCTTATTCACCAGTAAGATGTTCTCATCTGTCTGTCCCATAAGGCGGAGGTCTACTATGCAACTGCTCCAGAGTTTGAGCTCTTTATCCATGATCCCAATAGTAGAGGAGAGCTTCTGTTGCAAATTGTTCACTTTTCCATGGAGTTTGAAAGCTTCATCGATGAAGTTCAACCCTGCAACAAGCATATCATCCACCATGGCTTCCATAGCTCTGCCATAGACGGAATACTTGTGCATGTCTTTGATACTCTGTACTTCATCTTGGCTCAAAATTACAGGTGGTGGAAGAGTGGTCAACGAGTAGGGTCCAAAACTTTGTCCTTAGACAAAAGAGACTTGATGAAACCTGTGAGAATTTGGGCCTGTTCTTCCAACTGTTCAATAGTTTGCTGCCCTTTCTCTACCCTCCCAATGACTCTTGTGACTGTTTCCTGGAGGTTGTGAATCTCACCTTCAGGGGTAGACTCTCCCATTGGAATTCTCGAGAGCTCTAAGTCAGATGCCTGCAAGTCCTACTCTGACTTGTCCACTGTAGGCTTAGCAATCTCCAGAATTGCTGACCTTGAGCATCAGACACTATTCTGGAGGTGGTTCTGGCTTTCTTGGCATGAGAAGGAGTGGTGCCCAACAAGGTGCGACAATCAAAATTTGGCCCTGAGCTCCGAGAGGAAGATTTCCTCTTTCTACTGTCAACAAGAGGTTGAACCCATGCAAAAGAGGAAGAGGAAGAAGCAGGAGGGGCAAGAGGACCAAGAGACATAGAGCTCATGACGCTCAAGGTTTGCACAACTGTGGTCTCAAGTTGAGATGTGAGTAGGGCGCTGATACAATCATGGCCAAGAATCAATAGCACTTGGAAGTTCAAAGCTCGACTTCCTTATCTTTATCTGCTGGACCTTCAGGAGCATTTAGGGGTTGGCACTTCACTCTCTTCACTTTCACTGAGAACAATGATGTTCTCCGGTCCCATAGGCACTTCTACCTGCTTTCTTTGAGGATCATTTTCCACAGGCTCCTTCTTAACCTCCTTGAGTTTCTTCCGTACACTTGAGTGGATGAAGAAGGAGTGGAAGCCGCAGTCCTCCTTGTATTGATGAGGCAGGTGGGGTTTGCACTGGTGTTTCTGACCTGGGAATCGATGCCTCTCTCCTTGGTGTTGAAACATCCTTGGAAGAGGATTCTCCTGAGTGCCTTCTGAGCTCTCGAACTTTCCTGTCAAACCAGACCTTAGTCCTGACTAAGACTCGGAGCAAGGATCTCACCAGATCATCTTTTTCTTTCCTGCTCCAATCCAAGTCCTCCAAGGGGTGTGCTTATCACACTGTCATACTCATATGAGTATAGATCAGAATTGTCATCCTGAGTCCTTCAGAACTTGGTACAAGCCGAGTTCTTGATCAATCATGCAGGAGAACTCCGCCACAATGCCTTCTCCTGGCCTCAAAATCATCTGCACAGTCAGCCCAGTAGTCTTCTGTATCTACCCTATGATGGTAGATTATCTTGATGTTCTGTTCAATGAACTTCTTCAAGTCGAAGCAAGTTCTTGGCTTGAAGAAATGAACGTGATAGGGACCAGGGCTCTCTCTATGTTCTGTGCGTCCAGGGCTGTTTTACAAGTGTAATTTCCCAAAGAGATGGGAAAGTGCAAACCAGAAATCTTCTTGTCTCTCGCAGTTCTCATGCAGCTTTGTCTAATTGCCCGCATACTTCAATCAAAGCCATCTTATCATCAGTAAACATGGGAAGCCTCGAGGGGTGCTCTCATAGCTGCAAGCCTTGATATAGGAGAATTTTCTCAATTGTATGAAATAAGCACCATAGCGTGATATCGATTCATGGCTTCATCGTAAAATCTCCTAGCAAAGATCACCTTCGAGCAAATTTCACCACGTACATGGTGAAAGCATCATTTACCCTTCTCCGAAATTGTGATTGCGGGTCTCTAGGTGAACTCATGGGTAGTAGGCATATATAGGGTCATCTTTGTGAGCGTCAATGTAGGAAAACCAAACCATTGCCTGACGCTGCCAGTGGTATACATCGTAAGAAGTCATGTAGAACTTCTTCGCTTTGCTGCACATTGGATAGGATAGTGCTCTGCCAAATTCATGCCGATGATCTCTTCCCAGCTTGATATTCTGCGTTCCTCGCATACCATGCCGATGAGCGGCACATCCGTAAGTGAAATTCGCTTGGTAGAGGGCAAACCCATAACCCGAGCCAAGAGAATTATAAAGTCGACAATTCTTCATTAAAATCTACCCTAAAAGAGTTTTGACAAAGCGAGAGGCTCCTTCTTAGGGTTCTTCACCAGACTTCACCACCCGCGCCTTGTATTTGTCGTTGTCTTGATCAACAGAGCCTCGTGCTTGATCCCGAGAAACGACTATGGCATTATCCATCTCTCGGGATTCTCGGCGGTACTAATGGCGGCAGCTGGCCTAGCTTGCGATGAGTTCCCCGTATATTGGTTAATTCACTCAAATCGTGGTCAAGTGAGCTCCGCACGAAAGCAGCAAAATATCAAGCACACACCGAGATCGGGAAACCTCCAAAGAAAAAGCCAAACCGCTATCGTGAATCATTTGTGCCATCGGTAGGGGTTTGATCCGCCACCCTCGCCCAAAATCCCGAAGTCAAGATGTCGAGCTTCACCGTCCCAATATTGGGAACGGCAGATTCTAGTGGTGAAATTTGTTCCTGTCCCTGAATTTGATCTTCATATTGATAGTAACAGAGCCGCAACCTAAACTCGGGAAGGAATTACAGAGAAAAGGGATACACGCGCAGGGAATTAGATTGCAAGGGTTCGAGCAAGGATAGCATGGAAACAATGTGAAAAATGCAAAGGGGGTTTGCTCGTTATATAGCCGTTTAGGAGAGAGAAAGGCCATGAATGCGCATTTAATACATACCCACCAATTTAAATAAGCCGGATATTCGGGTAGAGCGGAAAAACTAGCACGAATGGCACTTGGTTCATTAGGGACATGTGAGACGTGAATGCGCGAAACACGCGGCTCGGCCGATTCAGGGCGAAGCGGGAAAAGACGCACAAATGCCTTTTGGGACACGCGGGACATGAGTGCGCGAAGTACGCGATTTGGGTGGATCGGGCGAAAAGGTTACAATGGGTCCGAAAAGTTTGGGACATTTGGGACGAAAATGCGCGAAGTACGCGGTTCGGGTGAATCGGCCGAAAATGGAACAACTTGCACAATTTGACTTGGGACATTTGGGACATGAAAGTGCGAAGTACGTGGTTCGGGTGTTTCGGCCGAAAATGGAACAACTTGCCCGATTAACTTTGGGACATTTGGGACGAAAAGTTCCGACGGGCCCGAAAATGGAACAACTTCGGGAAATCGGCCGATCGGGGAATAGAATGCACTTTTGAACTTGGGACATGCGGGACAAAAATGTCCGACAGGCCCGAAAAACATACAAAATGACCCAAAACTGCAGATTTTTTCAATTTCACGACTTCAGTATATTAGAGAAGATACTTAAACTCAAAATTTTGGAAATTCACTTCTTTGAGAGCAGGGAATTTTGAGTGGACAACAGCTGGCTCCTTCTGGGATGACTTGGCATAAATTCAAGGAATGAGACAAGGCAAGAACTTAGGCAAACTCGGGAAGCAGACCAGTGCCTTATCCATTGGGCAACGGAGTCAAAAAGTAGACCAATACAGAGGACAACACACCAAAACAAAAAAAGAAAAGCAAAAAAACGTCATATGTAATGTACAAAGGACTTCCTAATCACCTAGGACTTGAACAACTTGAGATACTGCCCACTATAAGGAAGTGGGAGAGGAGAACCATCCATGTAATCAAGGTAGAAAGAATTCTTACCAGCAAAGTGTCTGATCTTGAAAGGTCCGAGCCAAAGGGAATCAAATTTTCCATGGCTGCCACGAGGTTCATGCCTTTTATCCCATAACAACATAGTGTCTCCAACTTGGAAATCTCTCAACCTGCTTTCTTATCAAACAGACCTTTACCTTCACCGGTGAATAGATATCCTATCAGCAACCACCACCAATCTGTCCTCATTCAGCTTGTGTGTACACATAATTCTCTTATCCAAAGCATCTCTAAAACTAGTATCTTCAATGGCCTTCATTAGGTGCAAGGTCGGCAGCTTCCATCCATATCGAAATTGAGCTTCTACCCCATATACCACTTGGAAAGGAGACATTCCAATAGCTCTCTTTGGTGTAATCCTATCTACCCAAAGAGCATCATAGAGCTTCTTGTGCCAGTTTCGTTGAGACTCATTTACTAATTTCCTTATAATAGTCACCATTTTTTTAGTGGATTCTCGCTTGCCCATTTCCCGAGGGTAATAATCAAGAATGAGCCAGGAGATGCCATACCCGTAGCAAAATCCATTATCTCAGTTGAAGAGAAATTCGAAGCATTATCTGTCACAATCTTGTTAGGTACACCATACCTTACCAAGATGTTCTCTTTTATGAAGCTGCACACCACTTCAGAAGTGGTGCTCTTAACTGGAATAGCTTCTACCCATTTGGTGAAATAATCCATGGCAGTTAGTACATGAGTGTGACCAGCACTAGAAGTAGGATTAAGTGTACCAATGAAGTCCAAACCCCACTGTTGAAATGGTTCCTCAATCACAACTGGCTTGAGAGGCAAAGAAGCCAATTTAGGTCTTCCCACAAAGGTCTGACAAGCCTCACATTTATCAACCCACTTGGATGCATCTTTGAACAAGGAAGGCCAGTAATATCCTCCACGGAGTATCTTATGAGCCGTAACTGTTGATGAATAGTGCCCTCCACATGCCTGATCATGAAAAGCTGAGAGCAACTTTTTCTGCTGTTCCTTGTCCACACACTTCAAAAATCTCCCATCTAACCCACGCTTGAACAAGGCGTTTTCCCACAATACATATTGCACTGACCTCAATTTAATAGTCCTCTTTTCTTTGGCAGTTAAATGAGAGGGGCATTCCCCATAGGTGAGAAAATGGGCGATGTCAGCATACCATTCATCAACCGAGCTAAGAAAAAGAACGGTAGGAAGGTCAACTTTCTCCTCCAGCAACTCATGTTTAGCTCCTTCAGCAATGAGCTCACAAAGGCCTTTTCCACGAACCAGCTTGGTCGGTTTGATGTCAATGTCATACTCTTGGACCTTAGCAACCCAGTTCCCTCTCTTGGATCCAAATTCTTGCTGTGTGAGAATTGACTTAACAGTTGTATCTGGGACCAACACCATGGAATGAGAGTTGAGGATGTAAAAGCGAAACTGCTTGACAGCTTTAACCACCGCAAAAGCATGTTTCTCCATCATAGTGTATTTCAACTCATGATCTTTCAGAATATAGCTCATGAACGCAATTGGGAGCTCATGCTCATTAGAGTCTTCTTGAGTCAAAACAACAGCTAAGGTATTATCTGTGGCATAGCAATAGATAATAAAATCTTTGCTGAAATCAGGACAGGCTAAAACAGGAGTTTTAGCGATAGCTCTCTTGATACCTTCAAAGGATCCCTTTCCTTCAGAAGACCAACCAAATGTTTGTTTCCCTTTCATCATCTGAGAAATATTCAAAGTTAACTCTGCAAAATCAGGGATGAATCTTCTTAAAAAATTGATCTTACCAAAGAAGGAGTGCACGCCCTTTTTGCTGGTTGGGAGAGGAATTTGTTGGATAGCTTGTACTCTTCAGATCAATCTTAATACCATCTTTGGAAATGATGTGCCCTAATAATTTTCCTCTCGTGACACAAAAGACAAATTTTTTAGGATTCAAAGAAATCCCATGCTCTCTGCATCTTAGCAGAACTGTCTCTAGGTGATCAAAATGATCCGCTCTTGTTTTGGAAAACACTGTCAGGTCATCAAGATATATGACAATACACTTCCCTTTCAAACTTCCAAAAGCCAGATCCATAGCTCTCTGAAAAGTGGCACCAACGATTAATAAGCCCAAAAGGCATTCTCTTGTAAGCAAAGGTACCCCAAGGAGTAGTGAAAGTTGTTTTGTGTTGATCTACAGTATCAACCTCTACCTGATTATATCCCGAGAATCCATCAAGCATAGATAACATTTCAGATCCTGTTACTGCTTGCAAGACCTGATCCATCATGGGCAAAGGATAATTATCTTTCAAAGAAGCCTGATTCAGGTTCCTGAAATCAACACAGATGCGGATCTCACCATTTTTCTTCCTAACAGGCACAATATTTGCAATCCATGTTGAATGGTGAATGGGAAAAATGATTTTAGCCTTCAACAACTTCTGTATTTCCTGAAAGATGGTGTCAGCTATTTTGGGGTTGTATTGCCTCTGTTTCTGCTTGAAAGGCTTAATTCCAGGCTTAAGAGGAATAGAGTGTTGCATATCTTTTGGTTTGAAAGCTTTCAAATCTTCATAAGAATAAGCAAGAACATCCTTATACCTCTTTAAAAGATCAATTGCTTTTCTCCTCTCATCTGCTGTGCAACATTTTCCAATATTCACTAGCTTAGGGTCAGTAGAACTCCCAATATTAATCTTGTCATGTTCAGCTGATTGCTGAGGTCCAGTGGAAGCTCTAGACTTCACATACCTATCATGTTTATCAAATAGTTCCTCTAAACTCACCAACCCTTTAGGAATCTTGTTTCCTTTGAGATTGATGCATCCATCCTGATCTGTTTCTTCTCCTTGGGTGACTGCTTTGTCAAAGGGCACACTTTCACGAGGTAGGTTGTCACTTCCTTCAAAATACAGCTTTTGAAATTACCCTTGAGTTCCAGGAAGGAAAGCAAGTGTTGATCATCATTGAAAACTTGCCAGTTATTGGTATTATCAGGTACACTAGGTCGATGGACCATCTCAATGGTGAACTTATCCTGAGAGAAGTCAGGATGAGGAATCAGTAGTGACCCTGAGACTGCTAGTGAATCAGCCCTGCTGTTTTTCTCCCTAGGTATTGCCTCAATGGAGAAAGCATCAAGAAATTCAATGGAATCCCAAACCTGGTTCCGGTAATGTTTCAACCTTCCATTTTTTACTTGAAAAAGGCTTCTGACTTGCTTTACAATCAATTCTGCATCACCACGAGCCAGAAGATTCTTTACACCTTGTTCTTTGGCCACTTGCAGTCCAAGAATGAGAGCCTCATACTCTGCTGTATTATTAGTATTTTCGAACTGCAACTTAAATGAAAAAGGATGTAGGCTTCCTTCAGGTGACACCAGTAGGACACCAGCTCCAGAACCAGCTGAGGAACAACTTCCATCAAACTCTAAAATCCAAACACCATTAGGATCTTTAGGTGACACTTTGGGAGTTGAATTTCATCAGGGGACATAATCATGTAGTTACCATGACCCATATCCTCATAGAGTATTTGTGCTTTAGGATCATCCGTTTTTGCACAATATACTCAGATTGCTTCTCAGGCATCAATTTCTTCATTTGTCCATTAACAGGTACGAGTGCATGTGACCAGTCCATTTGGATTTCTCCACCCACATCTTTGCAGAAGTTCCTACTTAGCAACATCCCGTATGAAGGAGGAATATCTGCTACTAAGATGGTAGCCAACACTTTCTTCTCTGGAAAAGCAGCAAAAGCTACTTGTGCATCTTTAATTCTTCCGACTAGGGGCACTTCTTTACTCTCCATGGAGTAACAAGATCCATAAGTGTGTGTGAGGGTCAAGCCTAAAGCATGAGCTACTTTAGCAGGCATCACATTATCTGAGGCTCCTGAGTCAATGACACAATTACTGAGCCTATGACCAGCTATAAGAAGTGTTACATAAAATGGTTTAATTTTGTCATTAGGCGAGGTGACAACAGCTACCAGACTAGGCTGTGTGCGAAGAAGGAGTAGGTAAAAGGCCTTTAGAGGTGGTTTTGGAATGGGAATTAACAAATTGAATCATTTTGGCAAAAGCTTTGGGATGGGTTTGATAATACTCGGCCTCTGAGATTTGAACCTTAGTCTTTTTCAGATGATCAATAATATCAAAAGACCCAGAAGTGGACGGGCCATCATCATTTGAAATCCTAGGCTTATCAACTTTAGGAGAAAAAGAAGTAACTTTACTAGTAGGATTGACAGGACTCACCTTTGGTGTAGATGAAGTGGGGATAGGAGATCCTCTTTTTGCAATTACAGGGATAGTTGCCGACTGCTCCTTAAATTTCTTGGGGGGCTGTGTCACCTTCTCCCTCTGATTTGTCTGCTCTCGAGTCATGACAGCAAATGATTCACTATTCATGTCTGCTACCACTTCATCATAATCATCTCCATCATCAATGCCCTCAGTGGTGAAGAAATTAACCCGAGATCCCTCAAGTTCATCTGCTTCATCATCAAATTCCTCCACAAACTCCTCGCAAGCTTCATTATCCTCATCATCATCTGGCTCTTCAACTTCACAGGTTGCATTTACAGGAACTTTAACAGGAGGTCCTTCAAGTGCTAATCTTGTTTGAGAAGCAGGCAAATGATTTCTGGGCTGGAAATTCCTCCTTGGAACATCTGCATAAGGAGCATGCTGAGCCAATTGTTTCTTTATAGCAATGAGATCATTCGCAAGTTTTTGAACTAATGGATCAGTATTAGGTCCAGGGGTGGAGGAGGAGGAAGCAACAGACTTAGATTTGGAAGGGTCTCTCCTCAACTTCCCTGACATGATCAGATCATCCTCGACACTAACAGCAAGAGTTTGATCCTCCACCAATGTTGCGAGATTAGCCCTTCTCAGCGCATAGCTAACTTCAGGCGTTTGGGCATTTAGGAAGAAACATTTTTGGATTTGATCAACAGGTCGAGTATTTACAGGAATTTTATTGATCAATCTGTTGAATCGGGCCACAAATTCTCTCATGGGTTCTGGTGAATCTTTCTTTATCTGAGAGATTTGAGCTAGCAAGGCATGCACATCTTCTGCTGGTTTGAAACGGTTTTCAAACCCAGTTCTCATGGTGTCCCCAAATAGTGATAGTACTAAATTTAAGGTGATAGAACCAATCAGCAGCATTATCTTGTAAAGTCTCAACGAACAGTCTCACGGAGACGTCTTCGTGTTCAACTCCCAGAACTCCACATGCAACTATGAAGGCTGCGATGTGTTCATCAGGATGCACTTTGCCATCACCTTTGAACTTAGGAAAGTTCTTTCCGGTTACCTCTGGGTAACTCATGCAAAGGCTGAGGAAGAGCAAGGGGCCCGACACGATGACCCCAGGGCAATGGTACCACCATTCTTGGAAAAACGGCTTGGAGAGGAACTGCAACACCAGCAAGAATCAAAGCTCGAAGATTAGGGCTAGCTGGCTCTGAAGGAATACCGCCCGTAGGAATTCTATCTTGAGCAGGTGGAGTGCTTGTTGAACGAGTCCTTCTATTTCTTATCGAAGGGAAAGGAAAACCCTGCTGCTCCAAAATCTGAAACTGAGAATCTTCAATACCAAGGGCCCTTCTCCCTCGAGTAAAACGTGGAGTCGCCAGATCAAAAGATGATCAAAAATTACAGAACTGGAATATGATTTTCCCAGTGGAGTCGCCAAAAACTTTTGGTCATCAAATAGGACTTTACGAAGAGCAACAGTCAGGGGACAAGAAGTCCCTCCTCTTTAATGGGAGAGGTTCCCTTATTCAGAAACAAACTTATTTACAAATATACAAAATATGATTTTCTGGTTAAACTTGGATATTACGAAAGTGTCTTTTATAAAGATCATCAATTACAAAAGGACTGAGGAATGAGAGTGCGAGAATGAGCAGAAAGGCAACATGCAAAATTATAGATAACAGAGTAATTCTTTATGTATGCGAAGTTACAGTGAATTGAAACAAGATCATTTGCATCACATGAATAAGATGAAATTTAAAGACACAAAGTTCTGCAAATAACATCTGTCAGAACGCAATGGTTCATTAATCAAGGACACAAAGTTCCTTCTTGGTTGTACAAGATCACCATGTATTGCAAAGTTGAAGAGTATGCAATCAGCGAGACTAACAAACTAGAAACAAATGATCTTCACAAAAATTAAACGAAAGCTCAGAGATAACGGAGATTAGATAGACAAAGAATGGAAAGCCCTTTTGTATTGATTTCTTTGTGATCTATTTACACTTTCAGAAAATATGCCGAGTTCTTCCTCCCCTTCAGAATGGCGTAGAGAGGCCATTATATAACTTACAAATCAGTTACTCTTCGTAACCGCTTCTTTTAACCAAGAATAGTTAAGGACTGCCAACCGCAATACCTCAACTTTTTACAAAGAAAACGGAAAAAGAAAGGGAAGAAGAGAAAAGAATAAGGAGAAGAAGACAGGTGGTCAGTTACTGGGAGGGACCCACTGACTTCAAAATCCACTGCCTGATTTCTTTAACGCCTCAGCTATGTCTCTGCCACGAGGGACTGACGTGTTGGCCGTAGACTGAGTCCAAAATCCAAGACACTTCTCCATCTCTTTATCAAACTCGACATGAGTATGATAATCTTTATTTGCTTCTTCAATGGCAGATTGAAGAGAGCAGATCTCCTTCATTTTCTCTTTGGAGATGGAGCTTTCCTTGAACAAATTATCTTTGACAAAAGCTCTGAATTGAGCTTTGATTTCTTGCAAGGAAAGGGGAACACCAGAAGTTTCATCCTGAAGATGACAATGTATGTCTTTGAAAGCAGAGACAACCAGTGTCTTGAAAGCTTCACCCTTCTGCCAGCTGTTCTTCAGTTCTCCCAAAGCCTCCTCCAAGACTTTGATCTTCCACTCCACGCTGTAAACCCAGGATTTTGACAGATTATCCTTTGCATCATCAAAAACCTTATTCGCCAGTAAGATGTTCTCATCTGTCTGTCCCATAAGGCGGAGGTCTACTATGCAACTGCTCCAGAGTTTGAGCTCTTTATCCATGATCCCAATAGTAGAGGAGAGCTTCTGTTGCAAATTGTTCACTTTTCCATGGAGTTTGAAAGCTTCATCGATGAAGTTCAACCCTGCAACAAGCATATCATCCACCATGGCTTCCATAGCTCTTCCATAGATGGAATACTTGTGCATGTCTTTGATACTCTGTACTTCATCTTGGCTCAAAATTACAGTGCGTGGAAGAGTGGTCAACGGAGTAGGGTCCAAAACTTTGTCCTTAGACAAAAGAGACTTGATGAAACCTGTGAGAATTTGGGCCTGTTCTTCCAACTGTTCAATAGTTTTCTGCCCTTTCTCTACCCTCCCAATGACTCTTGTGACTGTTTCCTGGAGGTTGTGAATCTCACCTTCAGGGGTAGACTCTCCCATTGGAATTCTCGAGAGCTCTAAGTCAGATGCCTGCAAGTCCTGCTCTGACTTGTCCACTGTAGGCTTAGCAATCTCCAGGAATTGCTGACCTTGAGCATCAGACACTATTCTGGAGGTGGTTCTGGCTTTCTTGGCACGAGAAGGAGTGGTGCCCAACAAGGCTGCGACAACATCAAAATTTGGCCCTGAGCTCCGAGAGGAAGATTTCCTCTTTCTACTGTCAACAAGAGGTTGAACCCATGCAAAAGAGGAAGAGGAAGAAGCAGGAGGGGCAAGAGGACCAAGAGACATAGAGCTCATGACGCTCAAGGTTTGCACAGCTGTGGTCTCAAGTTGAGATGTGAGTAGGGCGCTGGATACAATTGTTGCTGAAGAATCAATAGCACTTGGAAGTTCAGTGCTCTGGACTTCCTTATCTTTATCTGCTGGACCTTCAGGAGCATTTGCAGGGGCTGGCACTTCACTCTCTTCACTTTCACTGAGAACAATGATGTTCTCCGGTCCCATAGGCACTTCTACCTGCTTTCTTTGAGGATCATTTTCCACAGGCTCCTTCTTAACCTCCTTGAGTTTCTTCTGGTACACTTGAGTGGATGAAGAAGGAGTGGAAGCTGCAGGTCCTTGTATTGATGAGGCAGGTGGGGTTTGCACTGGTGTTTCTGACCTGGGAATCGATGCCTCTCTCCTTGGTGTTGAAACATCCTTGGAAGAGGATTCTCCTGAGTGCCTTCTGAGCTCTCGAACTTTCCTGTCAAACCAGACCTTAGTCCTGACTAAGACTGGAGCAAGGATCTCAGCCAGATCATCTTTTTCTTTCCTGTTCCAATCCAAGTCCTCCAAGGGGGTGTGCTTAATCACACTGTCATACTCATATGAGTATAGATCAGAATTGTCATCCTGGAGTCCTTCAGGAACTTGGTACAAGCCGAGTTCTTGATCAATCAGCAGGAGAACTCGCCACAATGCCTTCTCCTCGGCCTCAAAATCATCTCACATACCAACCCAAAGAGTCTTCTCGTATCCCCCTATGATGATATATTATCTTGATGTTTTTCTCAATGAACTTCTTCAAGTCGAAGCAAGTTCTTGGCTTAAAGAAATGAACGGTGATAGGGACCAGGGCTCTCTCTATGTTCTGCGCGTCCAGGGCTGTTTTACAAGTGTAATTTCCCAAAGAGATGGGAAAGTGCAAACCAGAAATCTTCTTGTCTCTGCAGGTTCTGTGCAATTTGTCTAATTGCCTGCATACTTCAATCAAAGCCATCTTATCATTGCAGAACATGGGAAGCCTCAGAGGGGTGCTTTCATAGCCGGCAAGCCTGATATAGGAGAATTTTCTGAATTGTATGAAATAAGCACCGTAGCGTGATATCAGATTCATGGCTTCATCAGAAAATCTCCTAGCAGTATCACCTTCGAGCAGCCTGACCACGTACATGGTGAAAGCATCATTTACCCTTCTGAAATTGTGATTGCTGGTCTCTAGGGTGAACTGCGGGCAGTAGGCATATATAGGGTCATCCTTGTGAGCGTCAATGTAGGAAAAACCAAACCATTGCCATGACGCTGCTGCTGTATATACATCGTAAGAAGTCATGTAGAACTTCTTCGTTTGTTGTACATTGACAAATGCTCTTCCGCCAAATTCATGCCGATGATCTCTCGCCTGCTTGATATTCTGCGTTCCTCGCATACCATGCCGATGAGCGGGCACATCCGTAAAATTGTTGGTAGAGGGCAAACCCATAACCCGAGCCAAGAGAATTATAAAGTCGACAATTTTCATTAAAATCTACCTGAAAAGAGTTTTGACAAAGCGAGAGGCTCCTTCTTAGGGTTCTTCAGCCAGGACTTCACCACCCGCGCCTTGTATTTGTCGCTGTCTTGATTGAACAGAGCCTGTGCTTGATCCCGAGAAATGACTATGGCATTATCCATCTCTGGGATTCTCAGTGCGGTACTAATGGTGGCAGCGTCTAGCTTGGCGATGAGTTCCCCATGTATATTGGTTAATTCACTCGAATCAGGGTCGAAGTGAGCTCCGCACGAAAGCACAGTATCAGCGCACTATACCGAGATCGGGAAACCTCCAGCAAAAGCCAAACCGCTATCGTGAATCATTTGTGCCATTGGTGTAGGGTTTGCATCTGCCACCCTCGCCCAAAAATCCCCGAAGTCAAGATGCCGAGCTTCACTGTCCCCAATATTGGGAACGGCAGATTCTAGTGGTGAAATTTGTTCCTGTCCCTGGAATTTGATCTTCATATTGATAGTAACAGAGCCGCAACCTAAACTCGGGAAGGAATTACAGAGAAAAGGGATACACGCGCAGGGAATTAGATTGCAAGGGTTCGAGCAAGGATAGCATGGAAACAATGTGAAAAATGCAAAGGGGGTTTGCTCGTTATATAGCCGTTTAGGAGAGAGAAAGGCCATGAATGCGCATTTAATACATACCCACCAATTTAAATAAGCCGGATATTCGGGTAGAGCGGCAAAAACTAGCACGAATGGCACTTGGTTCATTAGGGACATGTGAGACGCGAATGCGCGAAACACGCGGCTCGGCCGATTCGGGCGAAGCGGGGAAAAGACGCACAAATGCCTTTTGGGACACGTGGGACATGAGTGTGCGAAGTACGCGATTTGGGTGGATCGGGTGAAAAGGTTACAATGGGTCCGGAAAAGTTTGGGACATTTGGGATGAAAATGCGCGAAGTACGCGGTTCGGGCGAATCGGCCGAAAATGGAACAACTTGCACAATTTGACTTGGGACATTTGGGACATGAAAGTGTGAAGTACGCGGTTCGGGTGTTTCGGCCGAAAATGGAACAACTTGCCCGATTAACTTTGGGACATTTGGGACGAAAAGTTCCGACGGGCCCGAAAATGGAACAACTTCGGGGAAATCGGCCGATCGGGGAACAAAATGCACTTTTGAACCTGGGACATGCGGGACAAAAATGTCCGACGGGGACAAAAATGTCCGACAGTTTTTTTCCGAAAATATTACAAACTCAAAATGACCTTCAAAAATGCAAGGTGTACTTTCTCAATTTCACGACTTCAAAAGATAACGTATATTAGAGAAGATACTTAAACTCAAAATCACCTTGTTCATTACCTTGGGGTTGTAGTTTGAAGAATAAGTCAAATTGATTCCATATTCATTGCACATTGCAATTAAAGTTTTGGCTCTAAAGCACATGGAATTATCAACGATAATCTTGATCGGGACTCCAAATCTGCATATGATTTGATTCAACAAGAAGTCCATAACTATTTGGTGTGTTGCTTTCTTGGTGGGGATTGCCTCTACCCACTTTGTAAAATAATTAGTGGCTATAAGGATCCACTTATGGCTAGCACTATAAGGATTTGAAATCTCACCAATGAAGTCCATCCCCCATTGCTTGAAAGGAGCTTCAATTGATACAGGCTGCAAAGGAGGAAGCCTAAAGCTTTCAGTCTTCTATAAAAATGTTGGCAACTATCACATTTTCTAACTAGTTGGGTTGCATCTTTGAAGAGAGTAGGCCACCAATAACCAGCTCTCAAAATATTATGTGTTGTTACTCTTCCAGCAAAGTGTCCTCCACAAACTCCCCCATGGAAATCAACAACTATCTTAGGAGCTTCATCTTCAGTTATGCATTTCAAGAGGACACCTTTAGGGTTCTTCCAAGCTAGCCCAAGGTCTGTGATGATGTATTTTTGAGAAACCAGCTTGAGGGCTCTTTTCTGATTTTTATTTAAGTTACTAGGGAAGCATAGGTGTCTGAGGTAGAATATCACATATTTGTACCACTCAGAACTTACAAACTTTGCAAGCACATCTACCCTTTCTTCCTCTAGCTGATTCACTTCCACATTCAGCTTAGGCCCAAACCACATACCAACTTTGTGGTTTGGATGTCCATATCATACTCTCGTAGCTTGTTCATCCACCTACATCTTTTGCTTGAGACTTCCATCTCGATAAGATGTCTTTCACCATGGTGTGGGGAACATAAGAAACAACTTTTGAACTCAATATATAAGGCATGAAAACCTTTGTTGCTTCACCAAGGAAAATTCTTGTTTCTTCATGATTGTATACTTTATCTCAAAAGCTTGTAAAGCCTTACTAAAGAAGGCAATAGGCCTCTCATCCCCATTCTCATCCTTTTACAGAAAAATAGAAGCAATAGTATAATCGGAGGAAAAGGAAAAGATTTGGAAAGGCCTCTTATAGTTTGGGGCTACTAAAATAGGTGAATGTTTAAGTGCATCCTTAATTCCTTCAAAATCTTGAATGGTAGCCTCATCCCACATGATAACTAGGTCCTTCTTTAACATGCTTGTGATTGGAAGAGTTAACTCAGCAAAGTTGGAAACAAACCTTTTAATAAAATTAATTTGACTAAAGAAAGATTGGATGCCTTTCTTGGTTCTTGGGATAGGTACTTTGTTGATTACTTCCACTCTCTTAGGGTCTATCATAACACCATCTTTTGACACAATGTGACCAAGCAGCTTGGCCTTTTGCATGCCAAAATGACACTTCTTTGGATTAAGAGAAATTCCATACTCCCTACATCTGATCAACATCTTCTCCAAGTGCTGCAAATGATCACCTCTCTGCCTTGAAAACACAGTCACATCATCTTGGTAAACTGCAATGAACTCATTGATGTAACTAGAAAAATCAACATCCATTTCTCTTTGAAAAGTGGCACCAAAATTCATCAAACCAAAGGGCATCCTAACAAAAACATATGTTCCCCAAGGAGTAGTGAATGATGTCTTAAGTATTTCTGACTCTTTGACAACCACTTGATTGTATCTAGGGAAACCATCTAATGTAGAAAGAAACTCAGACCCTATCACAAGCTGCAACATATATTCCATATTTGGCAAGGGATATTTATCCTTCATGGATGCTATGTTTAGATTTCTAAAATCCACACAAATTCGATATCTCCATTTTTCTTTCTGACTAGCACAAGGTTTGCAACCCAAGATGAATATCTAGTGGGGGCTGAATAATACCTCCATCTCTCAACTTCTTTAACTCCTCTTAAATTTTCATGGAGAGAAGTGGATTAATCAGCCTTTACCTCTATTTGAATGGATTATTCTTGGCCTCAAGAGGGATCTCATGTTGAAACAAGTCTTCTTTATATGATTTTAGCTTAGAATAGGACCAAACAAGGTAGTCTAATATTTTTCAAGAGTTGGGCATAGGACTGTTTTCCTCTTTACTTAAATTGCTGCCCAACCAAATATTCCTTGGTTTACCATTAGTTCCCAAGTTATGCTCTTCCACATCCCTTGAGGTAGACATGTTTCTATTTATGATGCAATCAACATTGTTAAAATTTGACTCAAGTGCAACAAGACCTCTAGGAATGGTGTTTGTTTTCAATTGGATGATGTCTTTCTCAAACAAAGTTTCTCTTCCTTCAGTCATGCATACCATTGGCTCCCAATCAATATTCTGATTTGTAAACTCACCTTGGTTTTGCAAGAACCTTAGCACTTGAGCATCATCATTAAAAACTTGCCAATGTTTCACATTATCAGGGATAACTGGCCTAGTTAGCACTTCAATGTTGTATTCACAATAAGGTGAAATGGTGCAATTTCCAAATCTAGAACCCAACACTGCCAACTTGTTAGCGAAGCATTCAAACTTCTATCATGGTGCATAATATTGAAGGAATCAAACATCTCAACTAGATCCCAAACTGCATGTTTATACTGCTTCATCCACTAATTTTTTGTAGCATACAATTTTCTTATTTGTTTGACAACTAACTCTGAATCTCCCTTTACAATGATTTCCTTGACACCATACTTCTATGTAATTCTTAGACCCAAAAACAAGGCTTCATACTCAACAATTTTATTAGTACATTCAAAATTAAGCTTGAAGGAAGAAACAAATTCCTCCAAGCTAGGAGAAATCAAAATTAAACCAACACCATTTCCAAATTTAGAGCAAGATCCATCAAATAGCAAGGTCCAAGGAGAACATACCTGCTCAAGGCACTTTGAATGATCCATTTTGTGTTCTTTTCCATCAGCAAAACCAATGAAATTATCAACATCAACATCAGCAAACAACACCTCATAGGAAGCATTATTTGGATCCTTAATTAGATGTAACATTTTCTTTTCTCCATAGAGCTTGACAAGGCTGCCCTCAATGGGAATGGTGGAAAAATACATATCCATTTGAAACTCCCTCCAACACTTGCAGCCCACTTTCTTGACAAAAGCATACCCCATTTGGCAAGGCAATCAACAATCACAACATCCAATTTTAAATTCCTCCCTGGATAAGATGCAAGTTACACTACCAAACCTTTCACACAACCAACAACCAGCACTTCTCTTGAGTCCATGGCAATACACTTTCCATAGGCTACTGTCACTTTGATGTCCAACTCATTCATGACTTCTAGAGGCATGACATTACATGATGCACTAGAATCAAACATACAATTGTGAAGTAGCTTATCCTTTATGATCAAAGTTGTGAAGAATGGATCAACATTCAATTGGGAATCAACCAAATATGTCCCCAAATATACCTCAGGTGTCTCTCCAAGATCTTCTACTGCTGGTGGTGTTTCAAGGTCAACAATGATCTGAGGTGGAGTTTCAACAACATTTACATTTTTCCTAGAGTAACCTTCTCTTCTTTCAATCCCAAGTACTCAAATGCTCTCTTCTTATGCTTAGGAATTCTAAGCAACTCAATGATTGGAACAATCACTTTAATTTGGATCAATACTTGGGATATGTCATAGGGGACACTCTTTGGAAATAAAACATTAGAAGGGAGATAAGAAGATTCATTAGATGGCAGTGGATTCTTGGCAGCTTGGGCATGAGGAGGACTGTAATTTTTGTTTGGGACAACGTAGAACTTTTGATAGGTGCTTCTCTCCTAGGAGCTTCTTTTGGAATGCTTGTGAGCAAGGGTGTTTTAGGTTTGGCTTGAGGCCCAACTCCCTTAACAACTTTTCTTCTAGTGTTATAGTCTTTCTCTTGAGCTACAACATCATTCATCAACAATTGTCTATCTTCCTCCGAAGGGATACCACTATCATAGTTCTTAATCATCAAAGCTCTTAAGTATTCAAAGTCATTGTTAGGAATTTCAAACGCTTACACTACATAAAATTCAAGAGCATGAGGGGGAAGAAATATGTGTACCTATTTGATGCAATCCCAAAAAGTTATAGCTGTCCTAACACTTATTACTTTAATAGATGTTGGTTCTCCTTATGAGCTTGAAGAACAACCCATCATGAAAATATCATCATCAGTACCATCATCATTATTAGCTTCACCTTCTTGTTGGTCCACTTCACATGGAGGATGGGGTAGAAGACACCTATCACACCAATCAATATCAACAACCTCTTCAAAAATAGAAACCCTACTAGTTAAGGGATCAAACAACACTCTTCCTTCACATGCTTGAGGATGAGATCCAATAGGTCCTTTACCTTTTCATCAAACCTCTACTCATTTCTATGGTGATTACCAAATTTATCTTGTGCTTTTTTTCCTAGGCTAACCTTGTGAAGTCTGCCCAATTCCCTTCTCATCTCTTGCCAACTTGTATGATATTTCTTTGATAGCCCCTAAAAAGTATTCACAACCTCTTCTAAATCAGCACCTTTGCTAGCTTGAGGTTTTTCAAGGTTTATTAATTTTACACCATATCTCTTGAGAGGTTTCCCAATTGCTTTGATATTGTTCTCAATTTGAAGTGCCATGGTGAAAGATTATCTTAGATTGGTTGGGTTCTTGTCTCTTAGGAAATAGGCTGCCTTCTTATCAAATGCATCTACATATTTAATTAAACAAGATTCATCACAAGGCCTCAAACCAATGGCATCCTTATCAAAGTTTTGTTAAACCTTATGTTGAAGTCATGAACTAACTCATTAGGGTTCTTCTTGATATTCTCAAACCCGAGTCTTTCTCCAATCTAGGATTGATTTCTCACCATAAGGGTTTGGAGGTATCAATATCAACCAGGATACGAAGAAAACGTAGTATGTGTTTGAATGGAGGTCTTACCATAACCTCCCACACATGATCAAGAGTATCGCCTATAGAATGAGACAAGATCTGTTCCAAAGTCCTCAAACTCTAAGTCTCAAAAAAGCCCTAATCGTATTATCAAAAGAATCCTTTAACGGGATCCAAGGATAAATACCATGGTTTGGACATCAGCCCATGTTCCCCCAAACCCAATGTTGGCTAAAGATTAAATCCCTATCAGTCCTTTAAAGACTACATGAAGTAAGCTGTTAACAGGATAAAGCTCAATCTTACCTTGTATTTTTCTCTCCATCTCTGGGGTATCCATTCATGGAGGTGAAAAAGCTTAGGCCAAAATTTATGGAATCAAGATATGAGACCCAAATTGAGAGATTTTTCCTTTCTTAAATTTTTTTAAAGTAGATCCTCCCGATTTTCAGCGTCAAGACCACCTAAGAGGGTTTCAAGAGCTCATTTCTGGTATTCTCCTTTTGTTTGGAGACAATCGAAGCATAAGAAGTGGACTTAAATCCAGCAGAGGTTTCGTGCGACCACTTTAATCTCGAATCATACCAAATGTGAGTTGGATCTACCCATGTTCTTTTCCAAGATCCGTCATTTTTAAATGATTCATTGCCATTGTTGAGATTTTTAGGGGAGAAGTCTTTAAGAAGAGCCACCTTTACTTCCTTCCAGTTTGGAGAGACCCTCTATTTTTGACAAAAATCGAGATGAAAAAGGAATCCTGGATTTTCTTTGAAGGGGGTCTTGATTTTCACATCAAAATCCATAAAATCCAAGAGATTGGTGTTGTATTTTCCATGCCTATTTTCCAGGTGTTGTCATCAGTTTTGCTCAAGGGTGGTGTCCCAAAGCCGCTGCCAAGGAGAAGGGCATCTTGTTTAATTTTGTTTTTGTGGCTCCTCCAATCCGTGTACGATCAATCAGATCCGAGCACGATAGATAAGATGTAGACCTATGCGAATGCGTAGCTACCATGGCTTTACATACACATAGGGTAGGCGCTCTAGGAACGGGCATGGAGCAAGCAGGCACGGCAAAAAGTTTGGCGAATCCCAATAGTAACATTGTTACCCTAGAACTTTGGAAACCTATTTCGACATCTTGTGGGACAACATTTGGATACCCAACCATTCCTCTAAAATTGATGGGACCAAAGGTGTTAACAACAAATGGGGGTCTAGGTGGAGGATGAGCCATGTTATCTTGTGGTGGTGATCTTGGAGGTGAAACAAAATGATGAGGAGTGAGGGGTCCTTGGGGAATGGGAATGTAAAATTCAAAATAGATCTCTCTTAAGGGCTCTCCTTCTTGATGATCTCTAGAAAATTTAGAAAATACAGGAGCAAATTTAGGAGCAAGCATTTCAAATGCACAAGAAGGTCCCTCACCTGATGGGGAATTCAAATCAGCAATAGGATTGTTTGAATCAGATCCACTTGAAGAATAATTGCAGTCCTTAATAACATGATGATCACTTTCAAAATCAACAATAGGTATCTCCTTTCTTGCAGTCAAATCTCCAACAACCTTCCACACTTTTCTTCCTTCCAACTCTGAATTTCTTGAATCTGTAAACAACTTCTTAGTAGAATCTTTGATGAAGAGAGATCTTCTTCCTTCTAGTTTTTCAAATTTGAGCAACAAATTATAAATGATAGAAAGGTAAGACAACTGGTATTTTCAAGATCAAATCAGCATGGAGACACCACTAAGGAATTTCACCTTAGTTGTGCAAGAATGGACTAAAGTAATTTGTCAAATGTTTGCTAGGACTGAAAACTTTACAAATCCTTATAAATCAAACCTTCTTCTTCTTAGATTAATCAATCACAATGCACCCAAAGTGTATGAACTGCTAGGAAATGGAAAAAGGGAAGACAAAACTTGAAACCCTTGTTTAAAACTTGCAGATCTGAAGCATAGAATGATATTTTAACAATGTAGTAGCTCAAATAATTGAATACACAAATGCTCAAACTCTTCAAACACTTCAAAAACACCAAGAAATTCCAAGAAGTCCCCAACAACAGTGCCAGAAGGTGTTGGTACCCAAATTTGTTCTCCTTTTCAGTCTGAGTAGCATCAGAGATATGGCATGAAGCTTGAAGTCAGATAGATCATGATGTGTGTCGTTTTGTAGCTAGGGATGTGATCTAACTGGCACTTAGATTTGTGGAGAGATGGATAACACTTTGAAAGGATTTGATCTAACCCTCACTATTTTAGGTTGTGCCTTTTCAACCAAGGTAAGAGAACCTATATTGTAACCCCCAAATGGTGAAGGAGATGAAGATATCCCTCAATTTATGCAAATAGTATGAAAAGGCCTTGGGAAAATATGATCAACACTCCAAATCTAACTTTCACAAGTTGTCACTCCCAGATCATGGAGATATTTTCAATGCAAGGCAAGGGTTACTAAAGACATTGTATAATCTTGATTTGCCTTGTGCATTTTTGTAGATGGGTTAGATCCTTTTGTTGACACACAATGCAATACAGGGGTAGTATGGGTAGGATTAGTTTGTTTGAATGCATTTTTGGTGGGATGTTGATAAGAAAAACTTGGATATATCGGATCTTTGACAACCTCTACAATACTTGAACAACTATCAGATAAAATGCTTCAAATAATCAAGATATTATTTCAACCAGAAGAGGCATAAATGGAAGCCCAAGTTGCACTCTTCACACAATATTTGAGAATTCACCACAAAATCTTGAAGTAAAGAACTTAATTAAACACAAAAATTCATGATCAAACCATGCCTAAGGTACCCCCAAAGGCTTACAAGAAATCTCTATAGTCAAGGAAGGTAAAGTGATTTTAAATTTGTTTATCTCTTTATCAGATGAAGGATCTTCTAAACATGAGATTGAAAATGCCACTAAACTATCAACAAGAAATGGAGATTTTGTGTGATTTCTAAATATTTTCAATGCAAGATTGCAACAAGAACAATGAAAAATATTTGTAGGCATTTAAAAATGATAACAGACATCATATTGCCTAGAAAACATAGATTAACTCAAAATCTTGTTAGATTCATCAGTAGGGGAGAGTTTCATGAACAATCTCATAGATGTGTGATGGCTATGCACTTGTAACCAACTCACATATATGAAGATACAACACAAAAGAAATTATTCTAGTTCTTTGGTGGGTTTTTCGTAAATGAGCTTTCTCTCGAGAATTTGCTATGATTTTCAACTTTCCCCCCTTTACAATCTCTCCAAAAGTGCATTATATATCTCATGCCACATTGGATCCTTCTTTCCCAAGACAAGAATATGCCATGGGATCAAGTTTGTTACAAAAAATCCTCATGATTCAATGAAAATGACATCAAACAGAAAAACATTCGCATGTTTCGTGTGTGCCCAAAAAGATTAAATCATTACAAATATCCGGATCACTATCCATCCTAGAGGCATGCTTTTCATCATTGAGGCATGCAAAAACCTTTTACTCATCATTTTCACCTTTTTACCTTTTCAAATTACCTCTGCAACTTTTGATTTTGTCATTTCACATTTTTGGACAGATTTGGGCAAAATTTATTTCAAAACCACCTCAAATCAAAGAATTAATCCATGAAAGTGATCCCAATTATCCTAGAATGCAAAGACGACACAAAATCACTATAAATTTGATGAATTTTGATGTAAAAATCAAGATTGCAAGCTTCTTGAGCTCCCATGGCGGTCAAACAAATGGATGCACAACAGCCATCAATCTTATCCATATTTTAATCTTGGCCCTCCATGTGGAAGATGAAAACTTATAAATAAACTTGAGTCACCTTTTTAAATTTTTAGGATAAGGCATGGACATATGGAAAAAAATGATTGGAACTGAAATTGGGATCATTTTTGACTTTTCCACATTTTTTGGAAAAATGGAAAATTTTGACTTTTTTCTCCACCCCTCCACCCTTGAAATTTGGAGCTGACACATGGCACATGGTGGGTCCCATTAGGATTGCACTTCAATTCTATGCATTTTGATCTTTTTGGAAAATTAGAAATTTTTCACTTTTTGCCCCGCGGCCCACACCTCCGATTTCTCCCTCGCCACGTGTCTCCTTGTGATTCATTAGTGGGCTAGCACTTAAATTTTGATTTTGAGTCTTCTTTGCAAAAGGGAAAAATTCTCTCCTGCCTCCATCGGCCCGCCGACCCGCCTTGTCCCCTCGCTATGTGTCGCTCGATGATTCGCTAGCGGGCCAATGCTTCAAATTTTGATTTTAAGCCCTTTTTTGCAAAAGGAAAAAATCCCCATTTCCCTCCGCAGCCCGCACTTCCCTTTGACCCTTCATGGACATGTGTCCACCTATGATTCATTCACGGGGCATGCTAAAAATTTCATTCTGAACTCTTTTGTGAAAAAGGGAAAAATTCCCTTTTCACATCCGTCGGCCACCCGACCCGCTCTACGCCCCCGTGCTACCACATGTCCTCCTCTGATTGGAGCGGGGATGAAACATATTTTGAAACTTTATAGAATTAGAGCCAAAAACTCTAAGTCCCCCTCGGCCCGCTCCTCCCTTTGGTCTTTTATGGACACGTGTCCACTCCCGATTGGCTGCGGGGTTTCGAGCCAATTTTGAATTTTAATTTTTTTTTGCAAACTAAGGTCTAAAAACCTTAAGGAATCTAACCACCAATGATCCCCTACCAATCAGAACATGCCACGTAGGAAAATTTGGAAAAAATGGGTCCTTGGGCCCGAAAATGCCCCATTGTCAAAAAAGGCAAAAATGAAAAGTTACAACACTTCCCCGCTTTTCCTCAGCCAATTAGAAGCCGCCACATTGCCAATACCTTCTAAGGATGAATTTGATGGGAAAATGACGCCCGTATGACCATCAAAATGTAAAAAATTCTAGGGATGCCCTAGAATTCAATTTTTTCACCAAGGATGGTAGATTTTTTGATTTTGAATCAACTAAAGCATGATTTCCAACATTTTCGATCCAGAATTTGGATTTTCAAATACAATCAAGTATGATTTGATGAATTTTTATTTTTCCATGATCTGGCAGAGGGAAATAATGACATAACCTACAAAATTAGAAAAAATAGGGCACAAAAAAGGGAAAAATTGGATTATTCTTTCAAATTAGGGAAAAAAACAAGTTTGTGAGCATTTTTAAAGCATTCAACTGGATGGGAAGAATTACAGACCATCAAATCAAAGGGTAAAATAGTTTTGAGCAAATATAGATTTGGAAAATTATGGCAACATGGTGCATGCTCAAAAATGGTGCCAACAGATGGTACAGAAAGTTCTAAATGCTCATGACATCAAGAAACGACCACCATTTTATTTATCACTGATTATTGGAGAACATTTAGTTCATAATTTCATGGTGGATAGCGGTGCAAGTAGCACAGTTATTCCAAAAGTGATTGCGAAACATTAGGCTTGCGGTATGAGCCTATAGAAAGCATTTTCTTACGACTTGATGGAACTACAACTAACACGGTTGGTATAGTCAAAAATTTGGAGGTAACGTTACATGCTTTCCCAAATGTTTCTATTCTCGCAAGATGTTATTGTGGACTTGCCTCCATACTTTGCTTTATGCTTATCTAGAGATTTCACAACAAAAAGGAGGTTATCTCTCTTGATTGGTCATTCTTGTTTTTCACCACACGTTATGGAACTAAGGTTACTATCAATTCAGAGCCATTGGATAGATTTCACATTGAGCCTGACCTTTTAAATGCAAAGTGGCTAATTATTTAGCCCTGGATCAATCTAATTTTGAAGAGGTAGCTCATTTATCAGCATTGGATGGTGTTTCTAACCTGTTTATGGATGAAAAGATAGTTGAAGAACATGCTCATGATCCTTTTAAGGAGGTTGAAGAACATATTTTTGGTGTGTATTATATGCATGAAGAAAATACACCACTTCCCTTGTTGTCCAAAACAGATGTTTCAACAGAAGGGATTTGGAAGCTTCATTTTGATGGAGCTAAGAACAAGAAAGGACAGGGAGCAAGTTTGATGCTCACTTCCCCAACAAACGAAAGGTATTTCTTAGCTTTGAGTCTCCAATTTACATGCACTTGTAATGTGGCTAAATACGAAGCATTAATTCATGGCTTACTTTGGGCCAGAAAGAGAGGTATCAACACATTACAAATCTTTGGTGATTATGAGTTGGTTATCAATCAAGTAAAAAACTTCAATGTTTGTAAGAATCCACTAATGAAGTCTTACAGACATAGAGTTTTAGACTTAATGGAATATTTTGAAGTCATTAATATTCAGTCTATTCCTAGAGCTGAAAAACAAGCATACGAGATAGACTTGCAGCAATTGGTGCTAGTTTCAAAGTGCTTAGGAACAGATAAAAAACAAGAAATTCAGCCTCATATTAAGCTAATTGTCAGCCCTCAATACCTGATAATGATTTAAATTGGTAGGTTTTTGAAAATGATGATCAAATTTGTAGGTTTTTACAACAGGAAGTTGAGTTCTCTGTAGTTAATCAGGATAAGTTACAACATTTATATGGTGATCACATTGTTCAGTTGAAGAAAAATAAATTGCCGCGAGGTCTAGTTACATTGGAAGACATCTTCAGATCGATGATCGCTTAAGAGAAGAAAAAACTAAGGTGTCAACACATGCTGATAAGTATGAAGAGATTTTAATTGATGAAGGGAAAAAGTTATTTCTCGAAAGGTATGTTCCTTAACTGAAAAAAATTCATTAATTAATCTTTGCAAAGAGTTTAAGGATGTATTTTTTTAGAAATACCAAAGATCCGAAAGGATTTGATTCCAGATCTAGCACATCATACAATCGAGTTACATCCAAATGCTAAGCTTGTAAGATAGAAATAGAGGCCTATAAATCCAAAAATAGAACCTCTCGATGAGGAAAGAGTTATCCAGTTGATCGAATCAGTATTATTTTTCTAGTTAAGCATTCAAGTTTGGTAGACAATCTTGTTCATGTTAGGAAGAAGAACGTTGAAATCGGACTATGTGTAAATTTCAGGATTTTAATAAAGATTCATTAAAAGATCATTACCCACTTCCGAATATGGATCATATTTTGAGAATAGTCTCGGTTTAGCAAGACTATCTCTTCTAGATGGTTATAGTGGCTATAATCAGATTTTAGTCCGAGAAGAAGATAGATACAAAATAACTTTTACCACTAAGTGGGGTACCTATTTTTACAAAAGAATGCCTTTCACCTTTCAAATGTTGGTGCAACGCGTTCACCATGTAATGGACATGGCTTTTCGGGGCTTGTTAAATAAATGTATTCTTGTTTATTTGGATGATATTACCATGTTCTCAAAAAATCTAGAAGAACATTTGCTGCATTTAAGGTAGAATTTTCAGCCATGCAGGTAGTTTGGAATATCTTTAAATCCACTGAAGTCTATCTTTTCAGTACATCAAGGTAAATTACTTGGTCATATTATTTCAAACCAAGGTTTAACAATTGATCCTTTCAGAATCGAAGCTATATCACAGCTATCATTGCCTCATCATAAGAAGGCATTGCAAAGTTTTCTTGGAAAAATCAACTTTGTTAGAAGATTTGTTCTAGATTTTGCAGCATTGGTTAAACCATTAATAGCTATGTTAAAGAAAGAGAATACTTTATCTTGGACCAACAAAGGAAGGGAAGGTTTTGAAGCAATAAAATCAGCTATCTCTCAGGCTCCTACTCTTACAAACCCAAATTTTGATAAAGATTTTATAATGTATGCACTTGCAGGAGTCGAAACAATTTCAGCTATTTTAACGCAGGTTAGTGATGAAAATATTGAGCAGCTAATTTCTTTCTTTGGGTAGAGTTTACATGATTACAAAATAAGGTACACATTTCTTGAAAAATAAGTACTTTTAGTAGTCAGAGGACTAAAGAATTTTAATAACATGCTTTCAAACAATAAAATTCACGTTCTTGTTTCTCATCCAAGGGTGAAAGCTTTCTTTTTAAATAAAGAATTGAATGAGAAAAGGGCAGGTTGGATAACAAAGGTAATGGAATATGATGTTGATATTTGTGTTGCTAAGACGGTTTGAGGTAAAGGTTTATGTGAACATCTAATTGCTGATATGGAAAAACATCAAGCTAAAAAACCCTAAAGATTCGAACAACATGCTAAAATTACGTATCAAAAATCAATTATCATGGTCCAAATAGAGAATCAACAACCTGAACTTGCTCAAGAGATCTAAGAATCAAGGTGGATGACTGATTTTGTTAACTACTTATAGCATGGAAACTATCTCGGAAGGTATGGATAAGAATAAATGAAGATATTCCAGATTACAAGCTATTCCTTATCTTTTCGTTGATGGTGTATTTTTCAAAAGGGATATAAATGGGATCTTGTTGTGATGTGTTGATTATGATAAAATTCAAAAAATATTATCAGAATTCCATGAAGGACCTGCAGGAGGTCACTTCTCAGCACATACGACAACTTGAAAAATTATGAAAGCATGTTACTATTGGCCTAGTATATTCAAAGACTATTTTGAATGGATTATAAAGTGTAAGAAATGTGCTTTCTTTGTTAGAAAAGAACGTCTTGCTTCATTTCCTTTACAGCCCATTTCATCTGATGAACCTTTTATGCAGTGGAGTCTTGATTTTATTGGCATGATAAACATGCCTTCGTCACAAGGGCATAAGTGGATCTTAACTGCTACAAATTATTTTACATAATGGAATGAAGCAATAGCCTTGAAAGATGCTAACGAAGCTTCAATGCTATCCTTTTATGAAGGCATAGTTTATAGATTTGGTGTTCCAACAATGATCATATCAAATAATGATTTAGCATTCCTTAGTGCAAAGGTAATAGATTGGGCTGTCAAACATGGAATATATTTGAGTTCTTCAACTAATTATTACCCACAAGGTAGTGGCTTAGCTGACAGTACTAACAAGAATCTATTAATAATCATCGAAGACCACTTAAGGATAATCAAAGAGCTTGGCATCGATGTTGAATTCTCGCACTTTGGGCTAACATAGTTACTCCTAAAAGATTAGTTAGCAATTCACCATAAAAGCTTGTGTATGGAAAATAAGCAATAATGCCTATTTTAGTTGAGTTACCCGCATTAGATTTGTTGCATCAAATGGAGCTACTTGAGAATGAACCATTGCAGTTCATTATGTAGAGTTAATGAAATTGTAGGAGCCGAGAGATCAAGCTCATTTAAATATGGAAAAGAATCAGAAACAAATCAAGAAGAATTTTGACAAGAAATCCAAATTCAGAGTCTTCAATGAAGGAGATATTGTGTTAAAATGGGATGTTGATCATGTAAAGCCAGGAAGACACTCAAAGTTTGATACTCTCTAGAGTGGCCCTCACATGATTTCAGATTGTAAGGAACACAATGCTTTTCATCTTTTGAAGTTGAATGGAGAGGAACTTCCCATTCCTGTGAATGGTATGTTTCTCAAACATTATTATTGAAAATCTTACAGTGATTGTTAGAGTAGGATTTCCCTTCAATAAGTGCAGTTTCTACACATTGTAATGTTTTTCAATTCAATAAGTGCATTCATGCACGTGATCTGGTTACCAAATCCTTTCCCAGATTTAGTTCATTTTGAAAGGGTTAGACCTTTTGGAAAGGTAGAGTTTGGTTATATGCTTCAAACTCGCATGCCCAATGGACAAGAGAAAGGCACTAGTATATAAGATAACATGTAGATTTACCCACAGATCGCTAGAAATGTTGACAATTTTTACACTTGTACAAAAATGGGCAACTTAAAACTTTGTTATGATGGATAGAATAGGTGAAGTATACCTAAGCTAGGGGAGATCACATCAGATTATGTCATTGTTGCTGATTTATTTAAAAGATTACATGAAATCTGCAACTATGTGTGTTGTTACAAAACATAACAGATCACATAGTCCTCATTTCATGACCATCCTTAGCAAAAAGAACATGTAAGCCCCAAAGGATAGTTGTGTTGTCTTGATGAGGGCATCCAATTGCAGAATAGTGAAGTGTAAAGTTTTGGAACAACAAACATAAGTGCAGATCCCAGAAAATCAGAGTTCATTACTGAATGTTACAACTTCTATTCAATGTTCTTTCCTTATGATTAAGACATTCAATTATGTTACTGAGTTGTTTAGTTCATTATACAATCCATATAGAAAGTAGAAATGTAGAAAGAGATATACAACTCATTTACAGAATCCAATGTTTTATTCACAAGGAGAGTCAAATGTTTCCCACACAAGTTATGGGATGTAACTGAAAAGTAAAGTACAGCTACTAAAAAGAAAGATACACATGCATGAAAGAGAAAGAAAAGGAGTATGAGGGTGAACCCATCATTGCCTTGTATATTCTTTGTTGTGTAGAGCATCTCCTTGCCAGCTCCTTCATCCTCAAGTCATGGTACCTGAAAAGCAAAAACAAATCAACCATCAGTTATGAGCTCAGGGATCAAACCATATTCCTACACTATCCTACTTCGTGCATATGAATCTTCTCCTAAATAGGAGATGTATTCTACTTGAAGGACAAGCTGCATGCATGCTTTAATCACTCAGAAAGAAGAAAGTGAAAAGAAAGAAGAAAACATGGACATAAGAGAGGCCAAAAAGCCTAAATATTTCCTAACTATTTTCCTAAGTGTGCAGGTATAGGTTGCATAGCCAAAGAAAGAAATAAATAAGTCATAAGTACATGCTAAGAAGAAGGAAAAGTACAACTCAAGTTCAACAAACATTCTGCAAATGGAAGAAGTTTCAGTGCAAAAGAGAGAGTGGAAGATATAAACACTTGTTTTAGTTGCAGCAGAAGAGGAAGAATTAGTTTCCAAGAAGCAGAAGCTAGATAGCAAAAGGGAAAACAACTGAAATAGGATGAAAGATAGAAGATTTTGGGAAAATTTTAACAGGGCTTCGCCATGAAAAATAGACATTTACAAATTTTCTTCATGTTGTTTTCAATTATTACATGCTTTAAAAGAACTATGCAAATCAAATAAGTGATATAGGAAGCTGAAAAGCATTACATGATCAAGATAAATAGCTAACATATTTTTGGTCTTCAATTGCTATATCAGTTCAACAAGAAAAGTGTTACTTTCTATTTTCTGGATCAGAAAATACAACTACTATTTCTAAAAATGCATTAAAGAAATGATTCTAAATTTTTTTGCCAGGGCTTTGCCTTATAAAATCAACATTTCAGATTTTTTCAGCATACATATCAAAGTTGAAATGAAGCTCAAATACAGTATTGAAACAAAAATAAATGCAGCATTCAAATTTTCACTGTAAAGGAAGTAACACAGTAGAGTAGAGAATCATAACAACCATACAATCAAAGGATAACTAATTCAAAGGAGCATAATGTCTCCAAGAAAGCATGATATTATGAAACACATGATTAAATGCAATGGAATTAGGAAGAGTTACAGTAGGTTCTGAAAGCACATATAATGAGGGATATATGTTTGGAAGTGGATCAAAATTACACCAATGGCAACAATAGAACCTCATTGTCTTGACACTATATTGTGAAATCAAGACTAACAATGCAAATCAATGGATACCCTTCTGTAAGCAGAGCTATAGATTCAGATGAATGCAAGTTACAAGTTACTTTATGACAAAGAATATTTTCAGTTACAGTACAACTAAGGATGCAAGGTATGATTCATGATGAAGAGTTACAACTCACAATGCAACCAACTCGATACTTGGACAAGTGCAGAAATTTCAATGACTTACACAGCTATGAAAATTTATAGTCAAAGTGTAAAAATATACCAAAGTTCAGGTTGCAATGAATGAATAAATTAATCAGGTCTAGCTTATGGCCGAATCTAAGGGTAGAACAGAGGTCATAGAGGATAGTAGTTTGCAAGAGATCAGTTTAGATGCTTACTTGTTTTAAGTTATCCAGGCCTTTTGAATTCAAATTTTATAGTTAAGTATTAGAAAAGATCAAACATGTAATCTACTGATGATCATATACAATCATGATTATTCATAATACCATCAAATGCCAACATGATAGTTTCAGAACATAAAGCCTCTCAAGCTATCAGAATATTACAATAAGCCCCTACACATTTTATATTTGGAAAAGGACTCAAGAATGGAAACTACATAGCCATAATGGTTTTAAACCCAAGTTCAGTAGAGTGAGGGGTTTCGAACCCTTGAAATAACGAAAAGTATCAAATTGTGTAGCTCAAGATCATGAGAACAAAGAAATATCAACTCATTTTCTCAGAAATTACGAATACCCATGACATTAAAAGTTTCAGATGTAGAAGTGTTGAATAATCAAACCCCAATGGGCTAAGCCAGAGAGGATAGCAGTTATACTAAGTGAACAAAGTTATTTACAACAAATAAAGTCCAGATTTGGGGAAAACAGTGAGACACTTAACAAATGTCACTGAGGTTTTAGCGAGCAAAGACAAATCAATCACAACAAGTAAAGTACAGATCTTTCTTTTACAAAACCATTAAGAGGTTGCCAATCAAAAGGAGAAGTAAATACTCACTGGTAAAATCGAAGCCGAGAAGACACTTGAGATCTCATTAAGTTCAGAGCTAAGAAAAACAATCCTAGAAAATTTTCAACTCGAATGACCAAGGTCGAGCCATGAAAACATAGGAAATACAAAGAAAGAACTGATTATTAATATTTCTTGGAGGTCAAGAAACAACACAAGTATCCAGAGAATAAAGAACAAACTCACAGAGATTGAAAACAATCAAATGTACAGCCAGAAAAACCTCAAAAATACTGAGCTTGAACAAACTGATGGTGGCTGTTTTTGAAAAATCTCATAGAGTTTCGAGAGTATAGAAAGGCCAAGCTCCAAAACATTGATAGCAGCCAACAACTCACAGGGACCTCAAAAAGAAAGAAACCAAGCTTCAGAATGACCATGGAACCATGCAAAGACTATAATCCAAATAGAGCTGAGCTCAAAAATTTCAACCATGGCATCCAAAGAAAAATTTGCCAGGGCTTTGCCCTCAAAACCAGATGCGAAATGACCAAATGAGGGACTTTGAGTTGTTTTAACTCACCCACTTGAGCTCAACTTAACCTAACTCACCTGGAGTTAGCGATCAATGATAAAAAAATATCAAGTACACAGATCAATGGTCTAGAAATGAGCTCAGAGATCAAAGAATAACCATGGCTAGCCTCCCACCGACCACATTAATTTCTGGTTTTAAAACCCTAACCATAGGTTACAGATCAATGGTCACCATGGAAAAGGTACAGAGATCGATGACCATCCATTAAAGGAAGTTCGAATGCAAACATCAAGAGTCGAAGAACCCTAACCATGGTTAGGTCAGTATTAAACAGAGCCACCGACAATATTTCCCAAGGGTTGAGTCACCATGGAGAAGGGGCCAGCCCATGTGTCAATATGAAAATCATTGCATTGACTTCCAAAGTCTGTAATATAGTGTATACAATCAAATAACCAAAAGGGACCGATCAACGTTATATTGCCAATGATCACCAAAAAGGTGAAACTTTAAAATATAAACCATGCAATGTATCAAATAAATCAAGTGTTGACAACTATGCATGGTAGTAAACAATGCAAAGGTGGCAGGTCTCATAGTGATGTGCCAAGTCCACAAGGTGGCCGAATGTAACATGGTGCCCCTCTTTTAAAACAAAGTGCCCCTTATATTATTTCAAACACAATAATTTTCTAAGTCCACAAGGTGGCCAAACTCAAATAAAGACAAATCCATATATCAAAGGGTGGTCCCCACATGGAGCTAGCACAATACAGGGAGTTTATTTTTGCATGCCTTCACAAGAAGAAAAAAGCAGAGAAGAAGACGAATTTGCATGCTCAAAGGGGAAGACTTGCCTAGCAAGCAATTTTATTAGCAAATTATTCACCCATTCTTTTCTTAAAAATAGAACAGTCAACTTCAGTTTGACTATATTGTATTTAAGGCCATTAATGCCTATTTTTAAACTGCATGCTCTAGTTTGTATTATTTTATCCCTTTATTAAAGGATAAAATTAGGATGCATGGGCGAGTACAGCCTTAGTCTATTTTTAGGAAGGATGGGAAAGTTTATTTTGCTATATATTGTGTGCCTTTGCAAAAGCACAGGGGATTCTTGCTGGAGGACTTTTGGATATAGGAGTACTGAAGAAATTTTTCCAATTTTCCCTCTGAGTGTGAAGTGTTCTCTGCCTTTCCAAGTTATTTTGTAGTCTTGTGTATGTTATATCAATCTTGTGAATGCAAATTCCCTGATCAACCACCTTACCCTGCTACAAATTTCAGTCTTTTCTGCTTAGTTTTTTATGTGCATGTTAACTTATTAGTACTATTGTGATCCTCCCTCAGTACAATCAAGTGTTTTTCCCTTAGATATTCTGTAGAAAAACTATTGGTTCATGCATCAAGAATCCTTCACAGATCAATTGTGCATATACTCAGTCAAATCCCTCATACAAATTTGGTGTATCACCTTAGTTTTAATCATTTTTATAGTCATCTTTTACCCTAAAACTACAAAAAGCAGTTTAGGATACACCAATAAGGAACCGACCTTGATACCGGAGACTCACCTTGAAATAGGTATACCCACAGACCTGAGGTGTTTCCATTGTATCTACGAAAGAGAGATAATTTGTGCAAGCTTAGAAAACTTGCAGCCATCTCTCTACAGGGTGCACTTTCAAGAGATAACAATTCTCTTTCCTATTGTTTATAAAAGAGACATGATTTCTTGTTATTGAGGCTCCCTTCATGGTTCTATTCTATATTTGAATCTTGAGTTTTGTATTTGTTTATTGATATCCTGAGTTTTGTATCTTTTCAACACTATGTAACATCAAAACTTGTACTAGTTTGCAGCTAGAGCTTAATATGACTATCTAGATTGAAAATTTCTTGTATTACACTCTAACCTTGTAATAACTAGAATTTCTCTATTGTCAAAACATAAGTTTCATTCCCAGTACATTTTGCTACATATAGATGAGAATCTATAAAATGTGCATTATGATTGTATCTTGATCTGTGTTTTGCACTTTTAAAACTGAGAGTCCGTATACTATACTTCTTCTTTTGGTATGGAAAATACGTGTACTCATGTCTTTGAAAATATAAAAATTCTTGATTTACTTGTAGCTTTATACTTGTGCCTGATGGTTGTACTTTTTATGATCTATAGCTTCATCATAATGACATTGATGTCACCCCTAAAAGTTTCAATCATTGTTCTTTTGGTATTCTCTCCAGTGTATTCAAAATTGAAAATATGGACTATGAGAGTATTGTGGATAGTTGTACCTACTGAATTAATTAATAGTGCAATATTCTTTCTGTGAATGAAACCCACTACTTTCTAAAGTTGGAAATTGAGAAATAATGTGCCTTTTATTACAATCTCATCTTCATTCTGAAATCTAGAACTTTTGCCATCTTTCCCTAACCTCTGGAATGAGAGCCTGAGGCTTGATCTTTATTGAATATTGGTACCTTTCTTAACTACATTCCTTGCTTCATTTATTTTTCAAGATAGTTAGTGTGTAATGATCACTCCATTTCTTTGAGTTCATACCTTGATTGTATTTTTGTTGGTGCCTCATTAGTCAAGATACATGCTAAACTATTTTGTTTATTTGACTCAAAAGGATAGTATGTATTGAAGATGTTCGTTGTGTAGTAGAGTTTGCAAAGTTCGAGATCCTTAAACCATATTGAAGAAAAATTCCTATCTGATTTCTATATCATGCTTTTATTTACTGAAGAATGGTTCCTTCTGAAATATGTTATCTTGCATCTCTTATGTACCTCTCTCTTTAGTTCACTTTTGGATTGATCCTTTGTAACTTGTAGTTGCATTGACACTCTTTTATTCTAAAGTTGGTTTTGTAACTGTATACCAAGCTGATTACATCATGTATTGTATCTCTTAATTATGAATCACCCTCTATATCCTTAGTTGTACTATAACTGAAGTTGTTTTAATCATGAAGTAACTTATATTTATCTGAATCTGTAGCTTTGACTATACAATGTATTATCTCCTTTCTACATACTATTTTATTTATCTACAGCTTTCAAGCATGTATTAGTTTGAAATAACATGATAGAAAGATGTAAAATGTCCATTTTACATGGCGAAGCCCTGTCAATCAATTTTTTTCGATTCTCTTTTCCATTCTATTTCATTCTGAATTTCTCTCATTCAAGTTGTTAGAAATTACAGCACTAAACTTGCATTTCTTTTATCAATTAGTACAGATCAACTTGCACAAAAATTGATAGTATAGGAATATGGATCAACTCTGAGCTTGTGATTGACAATATTTATTTTTCTTGTTTTCAAGTATAGTGCCAATTGATAAGAAATGAGGATGAAGATGGAGTAAAGCTAGGGCTAGAAATGCATCAACTGAAACGAAAAGAAACCCAAGGAAATGATGGGTTCTTTCATACTCCTTTACTTTTTTTTCATGCATATGTACCTCTTACTTCAGTAGTTGTAATTTACTTTTGAGTTACATCCCACGGCTTGTGTGGGAACATTTGAAATTCCTTATGAATAAAACATTGATTTCTGAAACTGAGTTGTGTACTTCCTTATGCATTTCAGCTTTTTATATGGATTGTATAATGAATTAAACAACTCAATAACATAATTGAATGTATTTAATCATGAAGGAAAGAAATTTAAAATACTTGTAACCTTAGTAATGAAATTTGATACTGTTGTAATCTGTAACTATGATTTTTGTTCCAAAAATTAACACTTCATCTATTATGTATTTTCAGTCTTCATCAATATTACACATTTTTCCGTCAAGGCTTTGTGTTCTTTTGCTAAAGAAAATCATGAAATTACAAACTATGTGATCTGTTACATTTTGTAATAGCACACATAGCTGCAAATTACATGTATTCATTAATTAATCCAATAGAACAAATATTGAACTAAGATAATCTCCCCTAGATTAGTGTCACTTCAGCAGTGTCATCCATCGTAATGAAGTTTCGAGTTGCCTATTTTTGCAAGAGTGCAAAAATTTTCAGTGAAGGCTTGAGAGGTCTAAGCTTTGAAACCTTGCTCGATACCAAGTTTAATGCCCACAAAAACACCTACATGTAACCCAAGACAAACATAGGTCATACTAGAAAATTTATGGAATAATTGTTTTTTTTTGTAAAACTCACTTGCAACAAAATGTTAAAATTTATGGTCAACACTTTCTCATTTTAAAATTACATTAAATTAATATTATTAATTTCCAAATGAGGTCCACAATCCCCTTACCCTCCTTAAATAGTTTAATAAAAAAATTCAATACCATTTATAATAATTTAATAAGTTTATAAAGCAAGCTTAGACTCCCCTACCTTTTGTTTTAGAACAATTAAATTCAACCTTAATTAAACTTGATCAATTTAATTTCAAAGGTATTGTGGTCTAGTTATTTAAATAATAAATTTTTACTACACCCACAAAGGGGTCAATGCTTGCATTAATTAAAAGTCTCCAATAAAACATTTGGGTTAGAAAGATAAAAGTAATCACCCCCTACACCACTTAAGTGGCCCCAAATAAATCCTACCCATGCATTTTAAAATTTAAAAAGATTAACTCACCCACTTCCCACCTAATTTTTGTAGGGATAAATCTCATCCATTGGATGGATTCATTTGGAGCCCTTGGATTTAGGGATCCATCTAACCCTAAACTTGGTTATGAAAGACTCTTTTTCAATTCATTTGTCTTATTGTTTCTTTTCTTATTTTGCAGGTTTGTGGAGAAGGAGGTGGAAGCCATGGGAGACAAGCTCAAGCTCATGGAGGAACAAAAATGTTATTTTATTGGGGATTCCATTTATACCCTCATCTAGGGTTTGCACATATTTATTATTTGTTTAATTTAATTCTTTTTGTATTTTCCTATTGGGCATATGGGTATTTGCTCCATTATAAGGAAATGGTTGGAATAGTGTATATATATGGATGTATGTATGTATGCATGTATTTTATTAAAATTTCATTTTATAAATATCCAAAATATAAATTCATGTAATAAAAAAATAAAAATATATACTTATATATATATGGTATGGTTACCATTAGACCTTAGTCCCATTGATTATGTAATTTTATTATCAAATTACTATAAGTTTATACAAGGATCAAATGTTAAATAAAATAATAATAAAGGGAAATAATTTTAGTTTTTACATCTTGCAATATTACTATCAAATTATAGAAATTTTAAGGAAAGAGATTAAGATTAGTTGATATTATTAATAATATGAATATTATCATTCATGGATAATAGTAATAATCTTACAATATTAATAATAGAGATATTAATAATATTATTGATGTATATATATATATTAGTTTTTACATCTTACAATATATTACTATCAAATTATAGAAATTTTAAGTAACAAGATTAAGATTAGTTGATATTATTAATAACATGAATATTATCATTTATGGATAATAGTAATAATCTTAAAATATTAATAAAGAGATATTAATAATATTATTGATGTATATATATACATAAATAATATTATTAATATCTCTATTATTAATATTTTAAGATTATTACTAGTATCCATAAATGATAATATTCTTGTTATTAATAATATCAACTAATCTTAATCTTGTTATTAAAATTTCTATAATTTGATAGTAATATTGTAAGATGTAAAAACTAAAATTATTTCCCTTTATTATTATTTTATTTAACATTTGATCCTTGTATAAACTTATAGTAATTTGATAATAAAATTACACAATCAATTGAGACTAAGGTCTATCGTAACCATACATTTTGTTCTTTACTCTATTTGATTTTAAAAGGAAAACAATCCATTTGTTGACAAGATAAATAATCAATGAAAATTTTAAGACTTTTCCATCAACACATATAAAGTTTAAACTTTCTTCAAAAATACAAAAAAAAAAATAACAATCTAGTTTAACTTGCTATCATATGCCCTTCAAGTAGTGAAATGTAAGTAGTTATTTCCTTTCATCACACAATGCAAATTCAATCATTTCAAAACAATAATTTGTGACAAGATTTCCCCATATTTTAAAATGAATATCACTCCTCTTGAAGGAAATGAAACTACTAGCTTGAAAGTAAAGTATTCTTATTTCAATCACATTTCCATTATATCAAGAACTTGTTACACTAAAATTGTTTCTCTTCCCAACAAGCAAAGAAGTAATATTAAATCCTTTACTTTCATTTCCAAAGAGAACTAATACTACAATTTTAATAAATAAGACAACTAAGAATCTCCACTTTAAGAATACAATTTTACAAGACCTCCATACACAATGGAGACAACATGATAAAATATAACAAGAGAGTTTTGATTCTTTCTCCAAATGCTACAAGAATTCATTCATCATCTAAGCTCCACCTTCTTCCAAGATCAAACACACAACCAAAAATGTGGGAGTAGGAAATACTCTCAACTCCAACCAATACTCAATGAGGAAGTGAGCCCTACTTCCTCATTGGCCCCCGAGCTTAACAATGAGACACTATGGAATATTTTGCAACCGTGGCAAAAAAATATAATGCTTCCATATTTACTTTCAAACAAAATTCACAAAAGAAAAAGACCGTAACACATTCATTTTTATACACATACTTCCCAAAACATTGGCTCTAAAACAATCCAAGTGGAGAAAGGAATATGAAGATACCCTTGTGCCTCCTAAGGGTTTTGATGCCCACCTCAAAAACTCCAAAACTCAATCAAACCCAAAAATCTCTTATGTCTCCCTACAATTAAAATATCTCTTATGTCTCCCTACAATTAAAATATCTCTTATGCCTCCCTCTCTCTTATGTCTCCCACAATGAACAAAATAACAAGATGAGAACAAGGTGGGGCACCCAACCCACTCCCTCCTAAATACCCAAGAGAAACTCTTATGCCTCCCAAAAAAATAATCCCTATTTCACTTTCTCATACACATCCTAAGGACATTTCACTACACAATAAGAACATGCAATAACACATTCATTAAACACACAAACACACAAGAAAGAGAATAAACCAAAGGTAGAGACCCTACCTTTCCATAGCAAGAATCCACTCCACAAGAAAGTTCAAAAATCCTCCAAGCTCAAGAAATTTCAAGCAATCTTCAACTCCAACAAACACTCCAAAAAGTAAGCATTCCAAAATGAGAAAGCCAAAACCAAGCAAGCTGTGACCCCAACACCTAACAAAATTCTAATAAATAGAAAATATGGGGAGGAAGATGATGTGGCTCCATGTAGGATGTCACATCATTTATTCTCCATCCCACATCACCAAGGTCAAACCCAAACCCCAAATTATAATAAATTGGTGGTTGGGGAAATTACCACCCTCTTACACACTCAACCCAACCCACACCCCTTAAGGACAAAATTAAATACCCATGTAAGAAAAGTGCAATTAATTACCTTTTTCCTTCATTAAAACATACAATAGGATCTAAACTAAGTCCTGCACATCATAGGTTAAGTGGGTGGGTGACTTTAAGTTGTGTGGACAAGCTTAGCTTTTACCACAAGTCTCCAAAATATCCTAGAAGTTCAAAATCCGAATTTCATAAGGAGTATTGAGTACACACAACCCCCAAAAATTAAATTTACTCCAAACCAACACACATCAAGGCTACCAACTTACATTTATTTCCCCATTTTTGTCACATCCTAATTAGCACTAGATAAATACTTTTTTTTATTAACTTAAGAGGGTGCTAAACACAATTAATAAAAATGACTCCACATACTAATAAAAATACAAAAATTCAAACTTAAATAAAACCAACAAGACAAAATTACAAAATTTCTGAAGAAGTCACTTTGTAGGTCACCCCCAATGGGGACCTACAAAGTTATAGAGTTATGAGATGAGCCATGGTTGTAAAAAACATAAAATAACAAGAAACTAAAGCTTGAAGAAATCGAATTCAAAGCTTCATCATAGAAACCATGGTGGCTAAAAAAATGTGCATATTTTCCCCCTTTCATAAAACCCTCCAAAAAAAAATGCAAAGTGAAAAATGAGAAGGTATCATGGTTATAACCACGATTATTTTCGTTATGTGAGTAAAATTTATGCATGGTTAGTTTAAGCATGGCTAGGGTTTTTCATAAATACGATATGACATGCCCACATTGGTGGGGAGTAAATGTTTAATTATTATTTACAAGTTATGGGATAAATCATGCATTTAGAAAGTCTAACAAACTAATTATCATCACCCCATGAGCTTTATGCATGCTTTAACCAAGTCAAATTATCCAATGATCAAGACCATACATGTATGTAAAAATAATAAATGATATTACCTTAAACCATGCAATTTGACAATATAGTTAGTTTATTTCTTTCAAAAAAATAATTCAACAAGGATTTTGAATAAAGTATTATGCGCGGAAATGGACCATGCAAAGCCTATATTGAGCCTTTAGAGACCATGCAAAGTTCCTTTTAAGTTTTATAATAATGCACATAATTATAGCCTTGATGGTATAAAATTTTGCATTGATTTGCAAGGGATGGGTTGAATTTTGTACGGGAATGTAATAATTTATAATATTGGATTTGTCTCCAATTAGCTTAACTGGGTCGAAAACTGAACTGGAAGTGTTATTTTTGAAAAAGAGTTAACTCTTGTATTTGTTATATGTAATCTAATTTTTCAAGAAAGAGGGGGGATTATTTTCATAAAATCTTAGGCTATGCGAGCTTCGTAATACAACACCTTGTTGAAGCAATCAAAGAACGATTTTCCTCCATTTGTGAGTTTTTGAAGTGTGTTATAGAAATTTATGGTATGTTTTAGGGAATGATTTCTTTCCTTTACATGCTCATGATTTTCAAACACCTCCATTAAGTAGTTTTGCAAGATTTTACAAATCATTTTAAGTGTATGTTAATGCCTTTTGTGAAGTGTAAAATCCCATCAAACATCGGATGAATTGATTGTTCTCATGTCTTTTTAGGCAATCTAGTGTGTTTTGAGCAATCATGAGTCTCCAAAACGTTGGCGTATCACCTATTTTACATGCTTTCATTAAGTTTTTGTTTATTTTTTCTCTTAACTCCACTAAAAAATAGTTTAGGTGATTGATCAAGGGAACCATCCACTCTGGAGGTTATTCTAAACTTGAGTCACCCAAAACTCAGAGAAGTTCCCATTGTATCAACCAAAGTGAAGATTTTCCTTCACTTATTCATTTAAGGTGCACTTGAGAGAATAGTAAGTTGGAAAACATGTTTGATTAGTTGCATCTTGGTTTTGGGAGAATGTAAGTTTGAATACTTTGATTCCATTATCATCAGAATGTCTATAATTATCCTCCCTATCAAACATTATTTTTAAAAGACCCCAAAATATAATTTTCAATTTTACGGAAAACTACACAAGATTGATTATTCAAGAGATAACTTCAAGGAAATATGTTTTTCAATACAATGGTAACCACGAGAATAGATAACTCCTTAAATTATTCATTTTGATTCCATTAATGGGGATGGGGATGAAAAAATCAAAATGGAAATTGAATTTTGTGGCATATATCGTGAAATCCATGGTGCCAAGAATTGAAATGATTTTTTTGCTCCCTGCATTATCCCGCTTCTCAAAGAAAAGATACTCAAATATGGTGATCAAGTTATAACTTATATCATTAGCTTCCACTATAAAAAACTAATCCAATTCAATAGATTTAAATATATCCACTTTTTATAACCATTTGAAACCATCCAAAAAGCACATGATTATATAAGCATAAAAAAAACATCAAAGGTATTTTTACTTAGACACATGCACTTTTCTACTATATACATGTTTTGAGTTCTATTTTTCTCTATAATGAACATGTGTATGGTCGCTAAAATCAAATATTTTCAATTCTTGTTTTTCCTTTTGGAACCATCAAACCGTAACATATGGATGTTTACACTTAGAGTTTACTCAACATAACCACAGTGACCAAGAACATAAACCATGCAAATATAATCATCAATTCTAGGTATAATGTTATAAGAAACTCTCATGTACCATATAAATATTTGTATATTTCTAATTAAATATATCAAATTTCCATCTTTATAATGCATTAAAGAATATACCTTCCTTGCTCTGAATATCTCATTTTGACATAGGCTAAGCGGTGCTACCCAGGTTGTGGAGTCTAGCTTTTCACCTAGATTATAAATATCATTCTAGAAAACTCCTCCACAAAGTTTTCAAGTTTTAGTTATATCCATTCAATATTTTTCCTTTACAAGTTGGACACAATAGTAGAGTTACAAACCCAACCTCAAAAATGTATTTCAAATCTAATATCTTTTAACTTAACATTTTCATTTTATTATTGCTTCTGACGTATCTTCTTGAGCTGCTACAATGTCCCCCAAAATCTTCAAACAAGTTTTTGAAATGTCTACCCTTCATAATCAAAACCAATTCATTTTTAGATAATTTTTATTTCAAAAACTACTTTTCACACATTCCACTCAAACTAGCATGTGAACTTTAAAATACATAAATTAAGGGTACAACACTAGCTAAGGAAAAATCTGATATTGGCAATAGTGAATGGAATGGGTTAGCATTCATTGCACTATTACTATTTCTCTCATTGTAAAACTTCACATCTTTTACGTATTTAAAATTAAATGCTTGAACATTCCAAATGGTTTATTTACTTGTATATGAAAGAATGAATGAATGGACAAGATTATGTTGTAAATTTATTCCTCCACATTGCCAAAACAAGTCAACTAGATGCATATATCCAACTTGCATTTTTTTTACAATTTTTATGTCTCTTACATTCTTCCCCATTCCTTGGTCTTAATTTGACCCCATCATAGGAGCATACACAAAACAACACTATTAAATGCATTGCATACCTATGGCCATAATAAATATTATTTTTAGAGCAACATTACATTTGCGTCCCATCATGAATATGTTGAAATTCATGTGCAATTACTAGAAACACATTGAATGTGTATACACCAGTATTATCTAAAGAATGTAATTTGGAATACTCCAATCAAAGTTCAATTTGAAGACCAAATATCTTTGTAAAATATTTTTGAGGTGAAGGAAAAATTTCAATATTACCTTTCAAAAATTGAAAACAATGTCATTTATACACTATTAATTAAAATATGTAAAATTAGTTTGGTGGACACATGTGGATGGGGGATACCAACGTAATTTTCAAATTCAAAATATGCATTTAATGACTCTAGTGAAATGGTGTGCGGTGCATGCGAGGCTGCAAAATTTTTCAAGGAGCAATTTGATGGTTGCGGGCCACGTGATGGAAGTGGGTATTGGTAATAGTTGCGAGACAAATTCATGCGAGGTGCGAAATGATTCAAAAGTTGAATTTGGAAAATTTTGGTGACTTTTATCAATGGGATTTGTTGGTGGGTGAGCGATGCCCCTTACAAAAATGACATGGGACCGAGAAATGATAGACAAAGGATGAATGACAATTATGGCAAACCAAGTTTGTCAATTTTGAGATAAGATAAAGAAGGGTTAAGGGATCTGTGGATCTTGTGAGTAATAGAGATCGGTGGAAAAAGATTAATCCTAAAAACTTTCCCATATGAGACATGTGATCGGTAGTGTTTTGAGGATGCCAATGATGTGTATTTCGATCGGGGACTACTTTTGTTTCAGCTTTTGGCATGGATGTGGATTGGTTTTCATTGTTTGTTTAATTTTAGCCTACTATATTCATTAGGTTTTTTTGTTAAGATCTAACTACTGGTTGGTTTTTTGGTTAGGCTGCGGGCATGCTCCATTCTTGTTTGTCTCTATGAGGTAGGTGGCTTCAATTTTCTTAGTGCTTCATTATAAATCTAGGTTCTTAGACCCTTTCCATTCTTCTCTTTAATGTTGCATCTAAGTTTTGACACTTTTGTTGTCTTTGGGGTATGGTACCCTTTTTAAACCATTAACCAATAGTAAAACAATATGTAAAATTCTAATATTTTTATTTATCTATTAGAATTTTACATTTTATTATTATTTGTCAACGTTTGTAAAGGGGACCTTACCCAATATAACTTATTATGTACATACAATATATATATATATATATATATATATATATATATATATATATATATATATATATATATATATATATATATATATGTTTGTATGTGTGTGTGTGCACGTAAATTCATAGAAAAATTAAGGTCATATTTTAAATCTGCAACTCATATGCAAAAATTATTTCAATTTTTACTTACATAATTTATCGCTAAAATCATGACTAATGTCTAAATGACAATCAAATTTAACACTTGTATAAGTATATGTTTTCTATATTGCTACATTTAATAGCAAAATCAATTTGTATCCTTATTAAAAAAATTTGGGTTGACAAGATCTAGAGAATGTATCGAGAATGAGAATGGGAAATGTTGGATAAGTCACTTATGTTACGTGGTCTTTAGGAGAATCATAAGTTTGAATAAAAAACAATGTCATTTATTTATGATTAAACTTAGAGTTTCCTCAACATACCCACCATCACCAAAAATATAAACCATGCAAACATAATGATCCATTATAAGTGTATTTCTATAAGAAGCACTCATGTCATTGAAATATTTGCATATTTGCAATTGAATTTATAAAAATTTCACACACTACACATTTCACACTTTATGTTTCACGATGAATCTTTCTAGCACTCCACTCTCAAACATCATATCCCATACTCGTGTTCATAATGCTTGAGGGATATCCATGCCTTTCTCTAAAGATCCCTTTTTTAGATAGGTTATCATGATGCTACCCAAAGTTGTGGAGTCTACCTTTGCACCTAGATTATAAATCTCATTAGAAAAATACTTTACATAGCTTTGAAGTTTCAGTTATATCAATGAAAAATACTTGTTGTTTATAATTTGGAAACAATATTGGAGTTACAAACCCAACCTCACAAATGAATGTCAACACTAATATCTTTCACCTCAATATTTTCATTTTTATTATTGCTACCACATATCTTCTCGAGTTCTTCTGATGCCCCCAAAACCCTCAACCAAGTTATTTGCAATGTCTACCATCTATAATCGTAACCCCTTCATTTTACAAAGGATTTTATTTCAAAATATACTTCGGCCTAGCACGGGACCTCGTCGATCCCACACATTACCTAATATATCATTAGCCACAACCTTTTGTAATTTCAAAATCCATTAACTATCGTTCCACCTACTATGAAAATATATAGGTAGTGCTCCTCCTACCATATCAAAATCAACATATCCACGTAATGAAATATCCAAACCCGCATAGCATAACTACATGTTAGATATCCCTTTCAAATACCGAGTATCCATTGGATTGCTTTCCGAGTGCTCTTTACCTAGATTAGCCATATATCTAATCACAACTCCCACTTTGCTTTTGCGATGTCGGCACTGGTACAAACCATAACATACGTGAGAATTCCAACTATTGAATCATATGGCACTCGCATCATGTATTTGACCTCTTCATGTGATGAAGGACACTGATCTTTACTCAATTTGAAGTGTCTAACCATATGTGTGCTAACAAATTTTGTATTCTACATGTTGAACCTTTCTTACACCTTGTAGATATAATCCTCCTGAGATAAATACAATTTCTTGTTTTTCCTGTCTCTATGTATTTGCATGCCAAGGATTCTTTTTATAGCTCCTAAATCCTTCATTACAAATGTGTGAGCTAGCTTTCTCTTAAGCTCACCAATGTCTTGCATACTAGATCTTGCAATAAGCATATCATCCACATATAGTAACAAAATAATATAGCTCCCATTTTCAAGCTTCTTGAAATAAACACAATGGTCAAATTCACATCTCAAGTAACCATGCTCATGCATAAAACTATCAAACCTCATGTACCATTTCCTTGGAGATTGCTTGAGCCCACATAGGCTCCTTTTCAACCTGTACACTAATTACTCCTTACCCTTGACTTCCTACCCAAGTCTTCTTTGCATACAAAATCTCTTCATCCAAATCACCATGAAGGAAAGTCGTCCTCACAACTAGTTTCTCTAAATTAAAATCTTCTCTACTGCAACTAAACTCAATACGGTATGAATATAAGTCTTCCTAACAACAAGATAAAATAGTTCACCAAAGTCAATACACTGCTTTTTGTGTAAATCCCTTTACTACAAATATTTCCTTGTACCTTTTTTATCCACCCTCTTCTTCCTTAATCTTTTAAACCCACTTGTTTTATAATGTTCTCTTACTTCTTTGGCAACTTAACCAAATCCCAAGTTTGGTTACATGTTCAAGAGTCCATCTCTTCATCCATGCCATGCTTTTTGCCCTTGAATGTGAGTCTTATCCTACATTGCTTCTTCAAATCTTTCGATTCAATACTATCAATCAATAATAAGTAAAATAAAGAAGGCATAAATATTTTTTGAAGTTTACTTACCCTTTGTGACCTTCTCTTAGGAGTTTGGGGTACCAAAGACTCAATTTGGGCCTCCTGGAAATTAATATCAACTTCGACGGTGGTACGCGCTGGTCACCCCTAACCGATGTCGGTTATACTAATCGATACCAATTTTGATCATCATGCACATGGCTTAAATGGTTCATCTAACCGACCATAGTTCTTGTGTATTTCGTAGGTTTTTAAAAACACGAGAGTTCATTTTCATCAATAAACTTCTCAATTTTCTCATCGTTGGGTACCAAAATTTTATCCTGTACATTCTCTTTTCATTCCATTCAACATCATGACTTCTAAAAATTTTAGAATTCTCTAAATCCCAAGAACGGAAACTAAAATCACCGGATCCATAACTAATGAAAGTGCACCTCTTGGATTTTGTATCCAACTTTTTCTATTTTCCCTATCAACATGCACAAAATCTTATGAACCAAAAATTTTAAGAAAAGAAAGATCTACCTATTTTCCAATCCATTCTTCCTCTGGTATTCCTCCATCTATTGAACTTGAAGGGCCACGATTAATCAAATAAACTGTTGTATCAATTATACGCCCAAAACTACAAGGGCAATCTAGAATTTATCCTAATACTTCTAGCACATTCCATGATTGTCTTGTTAATTCTTTCTACAACACCATTCTCTTGTGGTGTTCCTGGAACCGTTCTTTCTATACATATCTCATTCATTTGAACAATAATCATTACAATACTTGGTACAATATTCACCACCATTGTTAGATCTAAGGAAGTTTAAATTATAATTTGATTCATTCTCAACAAGGGATTTTTATCTTTTAAAAGTATCAAAAACATCATATTTACATTTAATACAATAAATGCACACCTTTCTTATAGCATCATTATTGAAATTAACATAATCTGGGATCTTCCATGAGAAGATACAGCCGGAATCCCCACACATTTGAGTGTACAAGCTCCAATTTCTTCTCCTTCTTAGTTGCCCCAACATTGAGAAATATCACTCTCTTTTGCTTTCCAAAGATACATGCTCACAAAAATCAAGATATAAATCTTTCAAATATGATAACTTAACCTTAGCCTTTAAGATCTGTATTCCTTTTTGATTCATATGACCTAACCAATTATGCCACATGCATGCATCTGAATCTGAAGTAGATAATGCAGAAAGGAAATAGTAATACGGGTAGATAAATATAATGTTCCTACCTTCTAACCTCTTGCCACAACAAAAGCACCCTTTGTGACTTTCCAAGAGTCTCCTATAAATGTAACCATGCAACCAAATTCACCTAGTTTCCCTGTAGAAATAAGATTCCTCCTGAGGCTTGGCACATGCCTCACATATTTCAATACCCATGTATTTCTATTTTGCAATTTTAGATGAACTTCCCCTTTACCAGTAATACTGCAAGGTTCATCATCACCCAAATAAACATGCCCAAAATTTCCTGGACATAATTTTTGAAATAACCCTTATCGGGGTTGCATGGAAAGAACCTACCGAATCTAAAACCCATGATCCAATTCTACAATCTAAAGAAACAATAAGAGCATCTTGCATTACCTATGATGTAGCAAGATTTGATTCTTTACCTTTAACTGGTTGTTGGTTCTCTTTGTCCTTTGACCAACAATATTTCTTTGCATGTCCTTTCTTTCCACATTTCCAACAAGTAATTCCCTTACTTATGGATTTGGATCTGTTATGCCTTGGATTTGATTTTCCATTATTCTTACTCTTAGATCTCTACTTCTTCCTGCCCCTTCTTTCTACATTCAAAGCATTTCCAAATGATATTTCCTTTGTACTCTTCCTGTGAATTTCTTCATTCAATATTATACTAACCACATCATCAAACTTCAAAATATTATTAGTAGATGTTGTATTACTAATAGCCATTACCAAGTTGTCCCAACTATCAGGAAAAGAAAAATGAATAAAAGTTATTTTACCTCATCATCAAACTGTATTGCAACCGATTTTAACCAATTTATAATAGATTGGAAATCATTCAAATGACTACAGGTAGATTCACCTTCAAGAATTTTAGAACTAAATAGTTTCTTCATCAAATAAACCTTATTTGAATCACTAGGTTTTTCATATAAATTATCAAGAGATTTCATTAAGTCTACCGTAGAAGCCACTTCTGTAATATTGGAAGCCATGGATGCTACTAGGCTCAACCTTATAGATCCCAAAGCCTTTCTGTTAAGAATATTCCATTCTTCATCAACCATCTTCATAGGTCTAAACTTCTCATCCAATGGTAAGTACAAATCTCTTTGATACATATAATCCTCAATTTGCATCTTCCATAATTGATGATTTCAACCAAAAATTTCTCTACCTTGTATTTATTATCTTTTGCCATTGTTGTAGCTCCCACTCAATCAGAAAATCCTCTATGAGTAAATGTATCAACACACAAAACCCTCAAAAAAGCTCGATACAAGTTGTCGGGGTTAGCACACTTTGGTTATATAGATAATATATCGAGATCTAAGCATAAATCTAAACAAAAGTAGATACTCTACCAAAAGAAATATGCAAAATAAGAGACATAAATCAACACCATATTTAACGTGGTTCACCCTATGTGGCTTATGTACACCAAGAAACAAGAAAATATATTATCCAAAGCTTTGACAAGATATCTGATGAATATTTACAATCTTCCACACCTCTCGGATGTTCGAGTACTTTCTTCCTTCAAGATTTTCTCTACCACCAAGAATTCTCTCTCACCAAACTTTTCAAGTTCTTTCTAATTCTTGTTGATCATACTAATTTAAACCCTATATTTTGTGCTTATATAGTCATTTATAGACTTAGGGAACTTAGCCATGTAATTACAATCAATAAATCTATTTTAATGCTAAAAATAAATATAATTCCCGAGAGTTAATTAAAACTTCGTCACACAAGTAACCGACACCAGTTCTACCTAACCACTACCAATTCCTTACTTGCTTGACTAATGACACTCATACCTGACCAATGCTAGTTACTATATTTTCCAACAAGTTCAAATTGTATGCTAAAATGAAGTAATTAAGTTTCACAACTCAACAGAATTTAGAAGAAATATATCGCATATTGTGATTATCTATTTTTAGAGAGGGTTCAAGTTATGGCTATAGGTGGTGCTCGAGAGATAGATGATGGCCACTAAGTAATATCTCTGAGGACCCGAGTTCATATTGAGGTCCACATTAGACTTGATGATATACTTGAGGTCGGGGTTCCACAATTGCGGAAGTTCATTGCTATTGTGATTTCTTCGTTAGTTGCAATGGAGGGTGGTGGTGTTAAAATATTGTATAAGATGCATGAAATTTATCATTTGATATAGAAGGATGGGATGATATATGGGTATGCACAATGTGTATTGGCCCATTTGTAAAGAGATCTATATAGATTTACGTAGAAGGATCAAGGAGGTGGGATTGGAGCTACCATATTGATTCATGTATGGTCCTATGAGCATTTTGTGATATTGTGGTCAATTGGTGGACCACGTGTACATTGAGTGAGGCCATATATATTTTGTACTAGATGGATAGGTATTTAGAGTAAGAGGATGGACACGAGATAGATATATGAAGATGTTAGATCATGTGGGGCCGGAGGTCATTATATGGAGGCCATGCTTTGAGACTATGGAGGGTGTTCATAGGATAGTGTAGAGTTACTATTTATTCAATGGACTATGTGGCATGAGGATCAATTTCTAAGGGTGACCAAGTTATTCTAGGTGGAGCATGTTTGAAAACAATTTGGTAGAACCCAAGATGTCTCCCCAGAGCCATATATATGGGTTCTATCTATTAGGGTAGTGAGGAGGGCTTAAGCTGGGCTAGGGACCACAAAGCCCAACTAGTACCCCACAGGTTACACAAGTCGATGTAGTGATAGAGCCGATAGATGTGGATGAAGTGAGATATACGAAAGCATACCATGCGTGGTGGGAATCAAATAGGTGGGTATTTTTATTTCCATAGTTTTTGGATATGGCAGGAACACTGCCGGGGGGAGGAGTATAGGGGAAAGGACATGCCTCTAATAGTGTGGCAACAACGATAATTGAGCATGACTATTTTTATAGTGATACACTGTAATTTTTATCTCGTTATATAATTATCTTTCTTACCTAATGTGTTGATGTATAAATGCAAGTGATGTATTTTGGTCGCTCATTATGGACACATTTATCCACACATTGATGCATAATGTGCCCACTAATGTACTTGAAGGTGGTTGTATGCTAGAGCATGGACACCATTACGGTGAACATGTTCATTTATTCAATCCAATGGTGCTAGAGAAAGCAACATGTAATGTGTTATTGACGAGAGGGATTAGGCGAGAGGAGACACAACGAGCTAGAGAGGTTGCGGGTGGAGTTCCCCTACCACATGATCAATTTTTCAGGTTCTTGGACATACATTGTTATGTTTCGGATTAGTTGAATGAGGTTACATTATTGCATCGATAGGTAGAGAGATATAGGGTCCACGACCAACATCGCAGATTGAGAAGTGAAGTATCTAGTTCTAGAGCTGCCGCAATGATTTTAGATAGTGATAATTATGATGACATATGATATATAGTGATGTAAAAATGCATGGGGACTGCCCCTAGTGTTGACATTTATGTAACTATGATTGTGAACTATAGATATATATATATATATATATATATATATATATATATATATAGACACACACATACATACATACATACATACATACATACATACATACATACATACATACATACATACATACATACATACATACATACATACATACATACATATATATATATATAGACATATACATATATATGTATATTATTATCATGCGTTCGTTGTAGTTGATGTTTATTTGTGTGTGATGTAATGATTGGGAGAAATATATTTGTGTGTGATGGTTTGGTTATTGTTGTTATATTCGATATGTGATGGTTTGGTAATAGATAAATAAAAAATATTAGAATTTTACATATTTTTATTATTGCTAAATGGTTTTAAAAGGGGACCTTAACCCAAGACAACATATTACGTACATACTGATATGTGTATACACACACACACACATATGAATGTATATACACACACGAGATATATATATATATATATATATCTATATATATATATGTATGTATGTATGTATGTGTTTATATGTGTATGTATATACATACATATAACATACATACATATAATGTATGTATCTAAATATGTACGTGTGTGTGTATATATAAATAAATATAATATATATATATATATATATATATATATATATATATATATATATACACATATATATATATTATATATATTTACATATATATATATATATTTATATTTATATATATACACACACACACGTACATATTTAGATACATACATACACATATAAACACATACATACATACATACATATATATATATAGAGAGAGAGAGATTTAGGGCACTTAGCCATGCAATTACAATCAATAAATCTATTTTATTACGGAAAATAGATATAATTCTCGAGAGTTAATTAAAACTTAGTCACACGGAGTGGCGACAATGGTTCGCCTAACCACAACCGGTTCCTTACTTGCTTGACTAATGCGAGTCATACACGACCGATGCTAGCTATTGTATTTTCCAACAAGTTCAAATTGCATGCTCTAATGAAGTAATTAAGCTTCACAACTCAACAAACTTTAGAAGACATATCACATATTGGGATTATCTATTTTTGGAGAGAGGGTTCAATTGATGGCTATAGGTGATTCTCGAGAGATAGATGACGGCCACTAAGTAATATCTAAGAGGATCCAAGTTCATATTGAGGTCCACATTTGTCTTGATGATATCTTTGAGGTAATGGGTTCCACGATTGCGGAAGTTCATTGCTATTGTGATTTCTTCATTAGTTGCGGTGGATGGTGGTGGTGTCAAAATCTTTTATAAGATGCATGACATTTATCATTTGATATAGGAGGATGGGATGATATATGCATACGCACAATGTGTATTGGCCCACTTATAAAGGGATCTATATAGATTTACATAGAAGGATCAAGGAGGTGGAATTGGAGCTACCATATTGCTTCATGTATGGTCTTATGAGGATTTTGTGATATTGTGGTCAATTGGTGGACCACATGTACATTGGGTGAGGCCATATATACTTGCTAGGAGATGGATAGGTATTCAGAAGTAGGAGGATGGACACGAGATAGATATATGGAGATGTTAGATCATGTGGGGCCGGAGGTCGTGATATGGAGGCCATACTAAAACTACGGAGGGTGTTCATAGGATAGAGTAGAGTTACTATGTATTCAATGGACTATGTGGCTAGAGGATCAATTTCTAGGGGTGACCACGTTATTCTAGGTGGAGCATGTTTCACGACAATTTCGTACAACCCGGACGTGTCCCCGAGCCTTATATATGGGTGAGATCCATTAGGGTACTAAGGAGGGCTTGAGTTAGTCTAGGGCGCACAAAATCCTAGCTTGTACCCCCTAGGTTAGACAAGTCGAGATTTAGCGATAGAGCCGATAGATGTTGATGAAGTGAGATATACGAAGGCATACTATGCATGGTGGGCATCAAATATGCGGGTATTTTTATTTCCATAGTTTTTGGATATGGCGGAAAACCGCACTGGGGAGGAGTATAGGGAAAGGACATGCCCCTAATACTGTGTAACAACAACAATTGAGCATGAGTATTTGTATAGTGATACTTGTAATTTTTTATCTCGTTATGTAATTACATTTGTTACCCAATGTGTTGATCTATAAATGCAAGTGACGTGTATTGGTCGCTGATTATGGACACATTTATCCACACATTGACGAGTAATGTGCCCACCGATGTACTCAAAGATGGTTGTATGCTAGAGCATGGATGCCATTGTGGTGAACATGTTCATTTATTCGATCCAATGGTGCTTCCAGAAAGCGATGTGTGCCATGTTATTGGTAGAGAGGGATTAGACACGAGAGGAGACATAACGAGCCGAGAGGCTACGGGTGGAGGTCCCCTAGCACATGATGTATTTGTGAGGTTCTTGGAGCTACATTGTCATGCTTTGCAGATCGGTTGAATGAGGTTACATTATTGAATCGATAGGTAAAGAGATATAGGGTCCACGACCAACATTACAGATTGAGCGATGAAGTATCTAGTTCTAGAGCTACCGTAATTTTAGATAGTGATAACTATGATGACATATTATATATAGTGATGTAACAATGCATGGGGTCTACCCCTAGTGTTGACATTATTTTAACTATGATTGTGAACTATATATATATATATATATTTTTACACACACACACACACACACACACACACACACACACACACACACACACACACATATATATATATATATATATTATCATGTGTTCATTGTAGTTGATATTTATTTGTGTGCGATGTGATGATTGGGAGTCATATCTTTGTGTGTGATGGTTTGGTTATTGTCGTTATATTTGATATGTGATGGTTTGATAATAGATAAATTAAAAATATTAGAATTTTACATTTTTTTATTATTGTTAAATGGTTTTAAAAGGGGACCTTAACCAAGTACAACATATTATGTACACACACACACACACACATACATATATGTGTGTATGCATAGACATATATATATGTATGTATGTATGTATGTATGTATGAATGAATGTATGTATGTATGTATATATATATATATATATGTATATATGTATATATATATATATATGTATATATATATATATGTATGTATGTATGTATGTATGTATGTATGTATGTATGTATATATATGTATGTACATATATATTCATAATAAAAATTAAGGTCATATTTTAAATCTGCTACTCATGCAAAAATTATTTCAATTTTTACATACATAATTTATGTCTAAAATCATGACCAAAGTGTCAAAATGACCATCAGATTTAACAGATTGTAGAATTATATATTTCTTATATTGTTAGATTTAGTAGCAAAATTGAATATGTATCCTTATTAAAAACTTGTTGGGTTGACACGATCTAGAGAATGCATCTAAGAATAAGAATGGGAAGTGTTGGATAAGTCACATATGTTAGGTGGTCTTTAGGAGAATGGTAAGTTTGAATACAAAAAAATGTTGTTTATTTATTATTAAACTTAGAATTTCCTCAACATACCCACCTTTAGCGAGAATATAAACCATGCAAACATGATGATCAATTATAACTTCTAGCACGTTCCATGATTGTCCTATTCATTCTTTCTATAACACCATTCTCATGTGGTATCCTTAGAAGCTGTTCTTTTTCTACATATCCCATTCACTGAATAGTAATCATTGAAAGCCTTGCTTCTGATATTCACCACCATTGTTAGATCTAAGGAACTTTAACTTATAATTTAATTCATTCTCAACAAGGGATTTTTATCTTTTAAAAGTATCAAAACATCAGATTTATGTTTAATACAATAAACCCATACCTTTCTTATAGCATCATCATTGAAATTAAAATAATACTAGGATCCTCCTCGAAAAGATACAGTGGTCCCCACACATCCGAGTGTACAAGCTCCATTTCTGCTCCTTCTTAGTTTCCCCAACTTTGAGAAATATCACTCTGTTTTTCTTTCCAAAGATTTAATACTCATAGAAATCAAGATCTAAATCTTTCAAATATGATAACTTACCCTTAGCCTTTAAGATCTCGTATTCCTTTTTACTCATATGGCGCAACCAATTATTCCACATGCATGCATATGAATCAAGTAGATAATGTAGAAAAGGAATCGATAATACAATAGATAAATATAATTTTCCTACCTTCTTACCTCTTTCCACAATGAAAGAAACCTTGGTGACTTTCCAATAGTCTCCTATAGAAGTAACCATGCAACCAGATTCATCTAGTTACCTGCAGAAATAAGATTCCTCATGAGGCTTGGCACATGCCTCACATATTTCAATACTCGTGTATTTCCATTCTACAATTTTAGATGAACTTCCCCTTTACCAGTAATATTGCAAGGTTCATCATCACCCAAATAAACATGCCCAAAATTGCCCTGGACATAAATTCTGCAAAAACCTTATTAGGGGTTGCATGGAAAGAAGCTCCTGAATCTAAAACCCATGATTCAATTCTACAATCTAAAGAAAGAATAAGAGCATCTTGCATTACCTTTGATGTAGCAAGATTTGATTCTTTATCTTTGTCTGGTTGTTGGTTCTCTTTGTCCTTTCACCTACAATATTTCTTTGCATGTCCTTTCTTTCCACACTTCCAACAAGTAATTCCCTTACTTATGGATTTGGATCTATTATGCCTTGACTTTGATTTCCCATTATTCTTACTCTTGGATCTCTCCTTTTTCCCACCACTTCTTTCTACATTCAAAGTGTTTCCGAAGATGTTTCCTCTTTACTCTTCCTGCTAATTTCTTCATTCAATATTATACTAACCACATCATCAAAATTTAAAATACTATTAGCAGATGTTGTATTACTAATAGCC